>NW_019168492.1:15326875-15732296 GCF_002303985.1 Durio zibethinus
TAGTTGCAGGTCTACATACTCCATCCCAGAAAGTAAAAGTCACCTCCATGTTATGGAAACGTATATTTCAGCACTAACCATAAAAGCATCCAATGTAAGCTTTAGTTGTGGCTGATATCAGTAGAGCCAAAAGTTTACTGTATAACATGTTCAACTTCAAATTAGTATGAAATTTCTTGAAAAAAGACCTTCAATGTTTAATAATGATAATTAGGTACTTGCAAGATTTACCTGCATTTGATTAGTTGCAGGTTCTTTAGTAGACGAATCAGAGAAGAACATACTGGATCAGGTATCTGTAAGAATGTGGTAAAATACTTTTAAATGGCTATTAAGAATTAAAAAAAAAACCATTAAACAGCAAGTAATGAGACAAGAAGAGCTGTGAGCCTTTATATGAAAGGCTAATGTTTACAAAGTAGACTCACAGAAAGCATAAACCTGTCCACCCTTTGCAGCTTTGTGAGTAACTTAGATCTCCAACGTCCAAACTCTGCTAATACATCTCAATAACTTGAAAAACCCTTAAAGGATAATAGAAACACTATGAAGAAAAACTAAGCAAATCAGAAGGGGGTCCTAATTACCTAGAGACAATCAACTCAAAATTTTCTAGCAATTGTTGAGGCATACCTCAAATAGCAACAGGCAGCCTTGAACAAAATGCAATAAAAATTGAAGATCGCTAGTTGCACATCTAATTTGTATCCCGGAAAGCAGAAGTCACCAATGTATTATGGAAAACTACTTTTAGCACTAACCAAAGAAGCAACAATGTTAGCCTTAGTTATGCCCGACTTCAATAAAACAATCAGAAATGTATTTGTTTCAAGTTACAAAATGTCCTAAAAATGGTGCACAATATGACTTCACCTATTTGGCATAGGTTTAACTTCAAACTAGTATAAAAATTTCCAGAAAAAAAAGACCTCCAAAATTTGATAATAATAGTTTAGTTAGTTGGCACAAGTTGTCTGCATTTCCTTTGCTGTAAGTCCTTATACTGGTAGAGCTAGATAGAGTACCGGTTAATAATGTGGTGAAATACTTTTCACTTGGCCATTAAGAACTTAAAGAGAAAAACATAAACAGCAAGTAATAAAACACACAGTCGAAAGCCTTTCTGGCACAACAAAAAATCACATCTTTATAGAGTAACCCACAGAAAGGATAAAATTACCCTACATTTGTCAAGTTCTGTAAGTTGCTGAGATCTACAAAGTTGAAACTCTGATAATACGTCACAATAACTTGAAAAACTCTGAAAGGATAATAGAAACAGTATTAACAGAGCTAAGCAATTCTGAGTCACCATTAATAAGGAAATAATGGAAACCACCAAATGATATAATCTCAATGAAAACTTATCAAATAAAAGGAACAAGGACGTGTCCAAGTCTATTTTTTTTCATCACAAGGTTAGTGAAAAAAAACATTGTGTTAGTGATGTATTTTAATCAATTGTTTCCAGATAAATTTCTTGATCCATCACATAAGCTGGAATTACAAGGAAAAAAAGAAAAAAGAAAGAAAAGCTACCTGATTTACTCCATGCATATCTGAAAATACAGCTTCTCTTTCTTAGACTTTTTATGTTACAACAGTACAATAAATGGGTTAAACAAAACAGGCAAGCAAATCTTCAGAGAGATTACAAGAAATTTGAGGTTGATTTCAGTGCTTGTGGACACAGTTTCTAACACAAGATTGTTGCAAAAAAACCTCAAATCAGGCAAGAACACATGGATAATAACCTGGAAAAAGATCATAGATAAATGATAGCAATGATCAGTATACGCAGTAAACCAAATATGGTTTTCCAATGAAGAAACAGAACATAAGTATTTTCTCCATACTGACAACAATTAATGCTTCTTATTCAAGTATTTGACACCAATTATTGACTTTATCATTTCAGGGAACAGATGTCTAATGCACCTCCTTTTCCATTTCCGACATTAACGCAACAAAAAATTAAACATACTATAAAAGTTATGCAAGTATACCAGATGAATTTAGAAGTGAAAAAAACTAAATATCCAAATTCTCATGAAGCAGAGGACAATATTCACATGTTAACAAAGGATGCATGTGAACAGAAATGCTGTGTTTGTGATGCATGATAATGAATTATTAATAGATAAATTTCTTGATCCATTAGAAAGCTGGAATGAAAAAAAGAAAAAAAAAAAAAAACCCTGTTTTTATTTCATATCTGAATATGTAGCTTCTATTTCTTGAACTGTTTAGTTGGACAAAAAGCCTGGAAAAAATTCATGTGTAGAAGGTGCAAACAAACCAAAGGGACATTAAGTTGGGAAAAACTGGAAAGTGATGCAGAAATGAAACAAAGAAAGATGATTAACAAAAAGAACAAGGAGTGCACAAAATTACTAGAGTTAATTAGGGAACTATCCATCTCTCCATAGGAATGAGATGATTCTAGTTCTTGACCTGGGAGGTTGCAATCTCTAATTTTCCCTCAATAACCAAGGAATCATATTCTACCAACTCCAATTCATGGATTGCTGTAATTGAAAGTTAATCCACAAACTGTCCCCCTTCACTATTCTCAAGTTTCATCAAAAGGGCAAGATGTCGATTAGCTTAGGACAATCTTAAGTAAAGTTCTTCAAGCCGAGAAAATGCCCCCACATTTCTCATTCTCTTCAGGAAAACCTAGTTCCTACCAATTCAAGATTTGTTAAAATATTAATGCTTCCTTTTGAAACAAGTATTTGAGTGGGTAAATTTGAATTTGATTTGTTTTTCATTTTTGTGAGGATGAGGGGAGTCATTGCGAGAGAATAAAAGGATGCATTTGGAATACACTTTGTTATCTAGGTTGTTTAAATTCACTATTTGAATCATTCTATAAATCCATGTATTAAGGTGTAATTATATAACTCACTTACTAATCAGTACTACCACTTAATTTCTTCTACAGGTGAAATCCAACATCTTCTTAAAGAGGAATTTCAAACTACAATCCAAAAAATTTCAAGGAATCTAGATGGCTTAGTAGCTAAGAGAATGTACCCTTGTCCAAATTAGCACCAAGGAAAAACCTCAAATTGGGAGATGTTTCCAGAGGAGCAGCTGTCCGAATTGTTTTGAGTAGTCCTTGAACTGAACGAATCAAGGAAAGGAAGACAGTGTTGCTGGTATAGACTAGAGAATATGGTAGTCACTGATTTCATACAATAAAGGAGAGAGGAAAGAAATAAGTTTTTCTTCATTGATTTGAAAGCTGTGCACATTGTTGCCGCCCCTGCACCAAGAAATCCAAATTTCATATGAAGTGGAGCTTGATGCAAAGCTGTCGAACCATAAAAAACTTACCTTCAAATAATTCTGGTACAGAAAAATGAGCTCTTGTAGCTCCAGGCTATGGCAGCTCATGCATGAGGAATTTCATTTGGATGGAAATCATCAATTAGGATTTGCAACCAATACTCAGAAGTAAGGAGATGGAAGGCTGTAAAAATATTTCCACAAATTAAACATCCGTTGTAGATCTAATTCCATCTAAAAGTTAAAATGCACAAGTCAATCCTTGCATTATGATATTAATTTTCTCAAACTAGTGGAAGCATCAATATTTGCTAAAGCCAAGCCCAAATGAAAGACATCATTTTGGAAGGATTTATGAGTGGGTCAGAGTTGCCATGCCTACAAATTTTGTAAGACAGATTAAATATAATAACTTATTATGTAACCAGATGATAGATAAAATTCGAGGGATGGACCAAAGTTATGCAAACTAACCATTTAACACAGCTTGCTCATATGAGCTCTGGATGTTCATGGAAGACCTTAGATGTTTTCTCATTTACTCTTACAGATTGTCTCCTTGATGGATCAGATGTAACAGAGAGTGCGAACCATGTCTTTGAGGCTACATTTGATCATCTACTGTTGGTAGTAGAGATGCCCAAGAGGCGATGAGGAAAGAAACGAACTGCCTAAACTTGAAGGTGCAGGAGTACCCAAAAACCTGATATTCAGAGATGGTACACTACCATACAGATCAATAGATTGCCAGAAAAATTAACAGAAGGCAAAAGCATTTGAAGCTAGTAGCGCAAGCAATGCCTCAAATAAGTGACTAAATAACACTTTTTTAATTTGATTCAACTATCCAATACTACACAGATTAAAGGTTCTACAACGGTTGCTAATGTCACATCCCCTTCTCCAGAAATAATATTAGTTTACTTTGAATTAAGGACTTTTCAACTTACACAAATTTGGCAAAATCTTGTATAACAGAATATGCTACTTTTTGCATGCTTGAAGAAAATATATTTTGAAGGTTCCAGACGCAGAATTAAGAAGAATTGAGTAATCAAAATTAAATGAGAAAACTATTTTTTATTGTACATTATAGTTTGAAAATCAAATCATCAACCAACTTAAATAGTCTCTCTACTAGGGCCCATAAAAGATTCATACTTCCAATATTAACAAGGTAGCATAACCCAATAATTGGAGATGAATTTGTAGGCCAAAGTGCCATAGAGAAGCTTCTCCTCTACAAAATTTTACACAACATAAATCCATTATCTTTATCACGAATGCATCAATCATAGTTTAAGTGCTTTTTTCCCGTTCTACCGATATTTAAATCTACCTGTACTTTATTTTCATACTCTTCCATATACCATCCCCTATACCAAATACACAAGCTATTCCTCATCAAGAAAAGCAAATCAAAGTAATGATATTAACAAAAATTTCTACTCCAGAAAGAGAAAAGCAAATATTAAAAATTTTTTAGCGACTGTTTGTTATCTTAGCTCGTGCAAATTAACTAATATCTTTGAAAAGAAGAACAACAATCCGGCATCAATCTCCTACTGCAAAAATCATAAAAACTCACTACACATTTTATAGTTAAACCAGGTTAATCATAAGAAGGATTGGATTCAAAAGATTGTCAAATAAGAGGAAAAACCACATATTCAACTAAATGAAAATAATCAACTAAAATTTGCAATAGAATTTCAGAAGCAACAGGATGCAAGTGGTGAGGCATTCCTTAAATATTAACTGACAGCCTGGAACAGGAAGCACCGCAATTGAAGATCAATAGTTGCAGGTCTACTTTGTATCCCAGAAAGCAAAAGACACTAAGTAGAAAAGCATTAATGTTAGCCTTAGTTGTGCATGACTTCATTAGATCAACCACAAAAGCATTGGTGCAAGTTACAAAATTTCTTCTAATAATTGTAAACTGTGTACTAATGGCTTAACCTAGTTGCTATGGCTTTTTTCAAACTAGAACAAAAGCCTTTTAAAAGGACCCTCACAAATTTGATGATAGAAATAAGTGGCACAAGATAGCTGCAGTTGATCTGCTGTAGCCCTGTAGGTCGTCTAGTGGAAGACCAAAAAAGGAACATATTGGATTGAATATCTGTTAAGAGAGATGAAATACAGTTTTCTTAGCTATTAATATTTTAAAAAGAGAAAATAAACAGCTAGTGATGAGACACTATTGGGGACTAGTTGTGAGCCTAATGATACAAAACACAGCATATGGTTGCAGAGTGAACCAACAAAAAGCATAGACATACTACTCTTATCATTTCGAAACAAGTATTTGAGATAATGAATTTAAGTTTGATTTGGTTGTCAATTTTTTGAGGATGTGTAGTCATTATATTTGAGGGAGTATAGAAGGATGCATTTAGAATTCACTTTGTTATCTGGGTATTTTAAATTCATTACCTTGAGGTATTCTATAAATCCATATATTTAAATGTAATTATACAACTCATATATTCGTGAGTATTACTGCATAATTTCTACTACATTTGATATCTTCTAAACCGTAAATTTACAAATGTGACATAAAATTTCATGAAATTAGATGGCTTATTGGCTAAAAGAACATACCCAAGAAAGTTAGGATCCATACTTGCTACTCAGGAAAACCCTCAAGTGGAGAGATCTTTTAAGAGAAGCAGCTGTTCAAGTTGTTTAAGTAGTCCTTGACTGAATGAATCATGAAAAGGAAGACAGGTCTTCTGGTATGAACTAGAGAATATGGCAGTAACTGATTTCATACAGTACAAAAAAATGGAGTAAAGGTAATTTTTCTTTATTGATTTAAAATCTATGCACATCAGCATTGCTGCTCCAGGAATTTGAATTGAACTAAGCGAAGCTTGAGACAAAGCTCTGGAACCATCAAAAACTGTCATGCAGATAATTCTGGGATAGAAAAATGAGCTATTGCACCTCCAGCCTAAGGCAACTCTAGGAAGAAGAACTTCATTTTGATGGCAATCATCAATTAGAATTTGCAACAAAGCTCAAAAGTAGCTAGGTTGATGGTAGCCCGTAAAAGTAAAGCAATTTGCCATAAAGTAAGTATCAGTTGCAGATTTAATTCCATCTAAAGGCAAAATCATCAGTATTTACATTAATCGTTCTTGAAATGAATACAATACGCCACAAAATCATTTGCAATATTTGATTTGTTCTACCCAAAACAATACTCGACAAGTACTTTTTTTTTCCCTCTTTACGAAGATTGAAGAACTCCAATTCAATAAATTATAAAATTGCTATACAAAAATAGAGAAATAATGCACCTCAGTGATGACTAAACAATTGACAGCCAACATAAGAGTGAATTATGGAGCTATCCGCCTCTTCAATTGAATGACACTATACTACTTCCTTGAGCTGGGAGTATCGCAATCTCTAATTTTCACCTCGTGCAGACCACATAGCAGTCCCTCAAAAGGCAACAAATCAAAATTCAATCAACTTCAATTCATGGATTGCCGCAATTCAAAGTTTACCCACAACTTGTCCTCCATTATTCTCAAGTTCATTGAAAGGTTTAGATGTCGAGTAGCTTATGACAGTACCATTCTTCAACATGTGAGAATGCCCCACATTCTTTATTGTCTTCAGAAAAAAGCCATTCCTACCATTTCAAGATGTGTTAGAACCTTAATGTTTTCATTTGTAAACAAGTATCAGAGAGTGAATTATAAATTTGATTTGTTGTTCCTTTTTCACTGACTATTGTAGTCATTACACTTAAAGAGTATAAAAAGATGTATATGGAATTCATTATTCAAGAGAAATTTTACAAATCCATGTATTTAAATGGAATTACATAAGTCATGTATTTGAGCCTTACCACATGAAATGGAGATTTTCGAATGAAATCTAAAATTTGATGGAATCTAGATGGCTTAGGTGCTCAAAGGACATACCTATGGAAGTTGGGATCCACAGTTACTACTATCGAAAACCTTCAAACTCGGAGCTCTTTCGAAAGGAACGGTCCTTGGACTCAACGACTCATCATGATAAGCACATCATGATAATTCTGGTCCGTCTGATTAAAAAATATGGTTGCCACTGATTTCGTGACAAGAGAAGGAAGGAGTTGAAATCCTTATTCTTTACTGACAAAAAATCTGAGCGCATCAACATTGCAACTCTAAGAAACCAAATTTTCAAATGAAGTTTGCAGAGCTTGATGCCAATCCATCCAAGTATTGAAAACTTTCATGCAGATAATTCTGGGATAGAAAAATGAGGCCATTAATCTCTAGACTAAGGCAAATCATACAACAGGGAACTTCGCTTTAATGAGAACCATAAACTGGAATTTGCAATTGATTCTTAAAAAGAAAAAAGAATCCAGGAAGCCTATAAAAGATTTTGAAGCAAATTAAGCAATAGTCAACCCTTTTATCATAAAAGTAATGAAGAATTTGGCATTAGAATTCAAGAAAAAAAAAGAGAAAACAGTCCACAAACTTCAATCAATAAAGAATTTTTGAAAGAAAAAAGAATAAATAAATAAGTAATATAAGTAGCTAAATAAAATGAAAATGAAGGAGTACCTGACCCTGAGTTAGATTGCGTTAATAATGGCAAATGGACACGTTGACAAATTTGGCTTCTGAGTATTGCTATGAAATGAGTTTATTGTCAATAAAAATGACAGGGACGCGGGAAATGATGGGCCAATCTTTACCTTTCCCCTTCTCGCAACGTTCACTCAGCATAGGACAACCGTAAATACAAATAAAAGAAAGAGAGTCAGGAAGCCCCTGTGCCGGCATGGATTTGAGTGCTGGACAACGGCTGATATGCAACTTGCGGAGAGAGGTGAGGTGTTGAAAGCCCTTGTCGTCCAAAAGCTCAAGATTTGGAAAAGAAAATATGCTCAGATCGGTAAGAGAAGAGGGCAGCAGATGTTCATCTGGAAAAGGCTCGTTTGCAACTGTAAGTGAATGGAACTTAGTTCCCCTCAAGTAATGGTGCTCCGAAGGATGGCTGATATGCAATCGATGAAGAGAGGTGAGGTGTTGAAAGCCCTTGTTGTTCAAAAGCTTAAGATTTGGAAGACCAAAAATGTCAAGATCAGCAAGGGAAGAGGGCAGCAGATGTTCATCTGGAAAACACTCTAATTTTTCACTCTCGATTACGAGGTGTTTAAGTGAAGGGAGTGTCTGCAAACTCCATTCCCTCCTTGTCATGCTCACAATCAGCTTTTCACTTCTTCTGATGGAAA
Organism: Durio zibethinus; assembly: GCF_002303985.1. The sequence continues at coordinate 15,335,427 of NW_019168492.1, forward strand.
TAGTTTTTAATTTGGAGGGCAAGCCCTCTCTTGGTAATGACTCTATTTCTGGACAATCTGATATTTCCAATTGCCCCAGGGATGGGAAAAGGGAGTGCATATGCTTTGGCAATGACTTCAAATTTTGGCAATCTGAAAGCACAAGTCTCCTTAAATTGGTGGCAGATAATCCCTCTTCAATTTCAAAAGATATCAAATTAGGGCATCTATTGATTCGCAAAGTATTGAGACATGCGAGATGCTGGTGGTGAGGCCCCTCTGATGATGAACCAATCCACTTCAAGTCGTCACAACTCTGAAAAGAAAGACTTTTTAGCATAGGAAATGATCCTAATGGAAAAGATTCTAGGGGACGACACCTTCCGCCTTCTATCTCCAAGGATTCAAGGGATTTATACAAGGGGATTTTGAAACAATCCAAGACACCAAAATAGATTCTCAATTGCTTCAGCCTGATACCTTCAGGAAAGGATCTGAGATTAGAACAATAAGACATAGTTAACTTTTCAAGAAGAGTGCAGTGTTCCATCATCCGCTCCATTTGGGAATCTTTGATATCCCGATTCCAAATATTCAACTCTTGAAGCGCAAAAGGCAATGACCCCAATTGCAATTCATCGCAACCCAATAACTCAAGTTTGCAAATGCTTGGTGCACTAGGAAGCGAGCCACGGAGTTTTCCACATCGTTCAATCCGAAGTTCCGTTAAAGATGGGAGGTGCTTGGGCAGAAAATTGGTTAGCTTGCCACACTTTATTATGCTTAGCTCTTGCAAACTAGAGAAAGCATCATCTCTCGAGCAAAGCCTCCATTCTTTCCATTTTGGCATATCTGAAAAGATTAAAGTTTTAAGAGATCCAAATGGTTTACTCGATGCATCACAAGGCCCGTAGAAACCATTATTATCATCACCGACTGTTTCTACTTTGAGAAACCGTGAAATAGAGAGAGATTCCAAAGATGATAATTGTCCAAGCGGTGGCAAGAAAAAGCGACATTCACAATCGCTTAACTCCACAGAAACAACTTTTGAGAAGGAAGAATGTCCGATCCATTCCGGAAATCTTGTACCTCCATAACCTCTAATGACAAGACGCTCCGAGTTTGTATGGGGCTCCAGTTGTTCAAGTATTTCTCTTTCATGCGTTGTGTCATCAATATTATGACCCGGACTCCACAGCAACTCCAACTCCTTAAGGTCCTTCTTATCCTTCAAATTGGCATCTTTGGCATCCCTTTCACAGGTAACATTTTCTAAACCTGAAATGGTAAGTCTTCCATGTAGATGCTTGAGCTTTCCTAACTCATTAATGCTTGAACCATTTTGCTCGCCCAAAACAAAATCTGTTAATGTTCTAAGATCTTTCAACTTACCCATTCCTTCTGGCATTCTTATTAAACTTGTGCCCCTAATATCGAGATGTTGCATGTTGATCAATTTGCACATATCTTTGGGCAACTTAACAAGGTCTACGCATCTGAACAATATTAATGTTTGCAAACAGTACAATGCACTCAAAGAGTCCGGCAAACATTTAATTTTAGTTTTGGATAAATTCAAATATCGCAAATATTTTAAATTGCGAATATTGTCTGGCAACTCAATGATATTATAATAATTAGCCAAAGAAAGTACCCGCAAGCATCTACAATTTGTTATCAAATCAAGCAGTTGGCTGGTAACATAACAATCCGATGCAGGTGGGTTAATGGAAAGGAATGTTCGCAAACTTTTTGCTCTCGATAATGACTCAAATTTCCCAATCATATCATATCTTTCTGGGATATAGGAAAAATGACGAGTCTTTTCAGTTATTTCACAAGAACCACCACCACTACCTACCAATCTGCAAAAAAATTCTCCAGATATAGATTTAGCTAAGTCACTAATTAGGTCATGCATGACAAAGCAAGATTTTTCCTTTGATTGTTGGAAAAATGACCTGATTGCTAAATCTTTGAAGTATTTGTTACCTTCTGCGTTGCCATATTTTTTGGAAATTTGCAAAAGACCTTCAGCCATCCATAGTAGAATGAGTTCTTCCTTTTTGAATTCATAATCTTTAGGAAAAATAGAACAATATGCAAAGCAGCGCTTCAACTGTGAAGGAAGATAATAATAACTTAATTTTAAAGATGAAGGAATAGTAGTACCTTCCTCTTCTAGTTTGTCCCACAAATCACTATGTAATATTTCCTTCCATTCATCAGCTTCTTTATAACGCAGAAGACCTCCAAGTGCTTTTGCTGCTAAAGGGAGGCCTTTGCATCTTTTGGCAATGGCTTCACCGATTACCTCCAGATCTGGATGCATGCTTGGGCTTCCATCAACAAATGCATGTTTTGCAAGTAACTTCCAACAATAATCATCAGATAATTTATCAAGAGGATTAGTTTGAACATTCCTCACAATGTCTGCAACACTTTCACTACGTGTTGTTACGATAATTTTGCTGGTTTTTGCCCCAGAAGTGAAAGGTCTTCTCAGCTCTTCCCAGTCTTCATATTTCTCGTTCCAAACATCGTCCAATACAAATAGAAACTTCTTTCCCAACAGCTTCTCCTTTAGTTTCAGTTGAAGCTGATTTAAGTTCTGACTACCATCACAGCTACAAGTGATTTCTTCAAGAATAGTTTTGGTTACCCTGACAGCATCAAATTCGTCTGAAACACACACCCAAGCTTGGAGATCAAACGATTTCTTCACTCTCTTGTCATTGTAGATCAATTGTGCCAGGGTGGTTTTACCAACCCCGCCCATACCCACAATTGGAATCACATCTATCCGATTTTTAGTTGGATTTTCTGGGATCAACAACTTTATTATTTTTTCTTTTTCATCATCTCTGCCATAAACACCAGACTCATCCACCAAAGAAGTTGCAGGTGATCTTTGGAATGCCTTTTCTCCTCCGCAACTTTCTTTCAAACCGTGGATATCTTTTTGATTGACTAGATATTCCAGTCTCCCAATGATATCGTTCAGCTTTGACTCTATCCCCTCTTCAAAAGGATTGGGACTGGGAGAAGAAGAAAAGTGACTTCCATCGATCTTATCGAGGAGGTCCTCCGCATCATAAACAACATCTTTGAGCTCATCGATCCAGCTCCTGACATATGGGTTGGTAATCTGCTTATTTTCAGCATCACCCAGCACTACATTAACTGACATGAGCGTTGGCTTCAGTTTCTTAAGAAGACCATCTTCGAATGTCGTTCCTCTAATGAAGTCCAAGAACTGACGAGAAGCCAACCTGTCGAAAATAACTTGGAGGGAAGCAGAGAGAAAAGCTCCACCTACCAGAGCCCAGGCCATTTTTTTTTTCTTTTTGCTTTTGACAAGGAAATTTAAAGAAGATCAAAAGAAGTGAACGCAAACAATGGAAAGAAGGGTGCTCAGACTCAAGTGAAAGGGCTCGGTGAAATTGGTTCAGGGTAGGGGCGAAGAGTAATAAAAAGAACGCACACTAGAGTAGAGAGTGATTATATTTAGTTTGAATAATATCTTATATTATTACAGAGTGATTGTAGAAGCCTTGTGCTTGAAGTCTCCGTAAAAGTTAACTAGTGATGAGTCACATCTGAATCCGTCATGTCCCTTTCATCTTGATGCTACACCAACTACCATATTGTATAGATATGTATGGATAATTAAATTTAGGATGGGAAGAGTCCTATGCCAACAAGCATATCAATGCATTTATTTCCAATTATTTTTATAATATTTTTTATGTTTATTATTAAGAAAAAAAAAAAGGAGATAAGGTTGGGATTTCACGATTGATAGGTTACATCAAGCGTGTGAAATATTCTGTCTCACCTGTATGCTTTTTATACAAGTGTACGTTACAGTTGCAGATTCAATATAATAATATAATACAAAAACATATGAAAATACAAGTAATATATTTTAAAATTTTAAAAAAATAAAAATATATATTTATGTTAAACACATTAATAATTAATTATGATATAATAATTTTTATATTTTATATGTATTTAATATAAAATAAATACCATAAATTCTGACATTATATATTTAAAATTTTATTCATAATTATTGATATTATTTTTTATTTTAAAAATATTTTATTTGTTTATATAACTGTAAACTGTATGTCAAATTTTTATTAAATTATTCATTTTATAGTTTATGCATATTTTAAATTTTAAATTTTTTAAATAAATATCTAATATCATTTTTAGAAAATAAAATACTGTTTATAATGATAAATTTTAGCTTTCAAAAACAATAAATTCAACTTATTTATACTTTATCAAAAAAGGAAATTTTCCTAAATAAATAAAAAAAAAGAAGGGAAGTTTTTTTTTATAATGAGATTGTAAATAAATTTAAATAATGATTCTTATGAATTTTTCAAATGCAAAGATTTTTTTAATAACACTAAAATTTTGAAATATTTATAAAAAATTTCAATATAAAAATGCGTTTATTTTTCTTCTACTCATAAATAGGATTTTAAAATAAAAAAAGTCAACAAACAAACCTTTTTTAAAAAAACATATGAATAAAAATGAATAAATAAATATTTACATATTTATGCACTATTATTATGTTTCATTATTTACATCTCATGTGCATTACTTGATTATAGAAAAATAAAAATGAATTTTCAATAATAAAATTTTAAAAAAATTTGAGTAATAATTTTAAAGAAATTTTTATGTGGGAAAAAATTTTCTAATATTATCGACATATTAAAATATGTTGAAAACTCTTCTATACTAAGATTCTAGTTGTATAGATAATTATATATTATTCCTCCTTTTTTTATTTTTTTAGTTAGTATCACTAATAATTTTTTAATTATAATTAAATATTTAATATGATATATAAATTTTAAAAATTTTAATGTAATATTTGAATTATATATTTTTTAATTATGTGACACTTATTTTTAATATAATTATTTTAAATAAGAAAATGAGATCGATGAAAAAATTTTATACATTTTTTATTAAAAAATTTATAAGTTAATTAGATATTTTATTAAAAATTTTAATTTAAGTATCATATTCAATATTTTATTATAATTCAAAAATAATTCGTGATATTATTTTTAACTTTTTGAGATATTTTTAAATTATTTTTTAATATTTAATTTTTATTTTGAATTTAATTTTTATTTTTTTATTTTCTAATATTAAAAAGCATGAAACATTAATTTTATAAAAAAATAAATTTTAATATTAAATATACTAAAATTAAAATTTTTATATTATGTGAAAATAAAAAAAGAACCCAATAATTTAAAACAAGAGAGTATATTTAAATATTAAATATACATGGACATTTTACATATTAACCTAATCATTAAACTAAATTTTTTTGATAAAAAATCATTAAACTAAAATTAATTTTTTTAATTCCTTTAATTTAATTTCATAAGTATATTTTGAAAGCAAGATGATAGCATTGTGATGTCATCCACAATTGTATTTATTTTCCTTGAGTTCAAATATATTTTACAATAATAAAATCAAATATGAAAAAGATTAACAAATTTTTTTAATTGAACAGAAATTAATATTAATTTATTGTTACTTATGTTTCATTTATTTAAGTAACATGATCATCTAGTTTGTCGATTGTCAATAATAATTTAACAAACATTTAACAATTATATTTTCACGAAAAGCACCAAAAGTTAATATATTTTACAAACAAATAAGTCATTATTTCAATATAATAATTGATCGATTTGTACGATCAATTATACCTATGAAGGATTCGAAAGAAATCTTTTTATGTGTCTATTTATAATATATAAAAAATTATAAACAAAAAATTTAAAGTAATATTTCGTTGTAATATTATAATTTTCAACAACGAATTCTTATATCTTAAAAAAATTAATTAAATTATTATTAATACTCTTAAATATATCATTTCAATATATATATATATATATATATATATATATATGAGAGAACAATCATTCAACAAAGAATCATAAATTTTAAAATATCCATAAAAAATTTTTGAAGATGTCTAAGAAAAAATAAACCTTCAAAGTTTATTATTTTTTAATTTTGAGATGCACATGAACATCTTAATCTATAACTTGCATGCGCCTCTCCAATCAATATTTGTCTTTCACAATTTTATTTCTTGTTCACTTTCAATAAAAATTTAAATTCTTTCTCCAACCTCTTCTACATATCAATTTGATTTTTCCTTTTTCCTTTTGGTATTTCAAAGTAAATAATTACCAATAAATTAACATAGACTTTTAAGTAACGTGATCCTAAACTTTTATTTATTTTCAAAATAAGTTTAATTTTAATAAATATATATTTATGTAGTAAATTGGTACGAGAACAATATTGCTTTAATATGCAAAAATATTTTAACTCGACATTTCTCTATTAGTTATTACAATTTATTTGTTCTTTAAAAAATAAAGCACGTTAACTTTTGACATAATAAAATGAATAACTATTTCAGTATTCATAAAATAATTAGGAGTTTAAACAATTTTTTTAATCAATAGAGTTTATAAAAATTTAGTAATGAATTTATCTCTTCTAAAATAATTTATGTGAGGCTTTTTAACTTTTTTTATCGATCTAAAATACGTTGTAACTTTTTTTCTAATCTTTGTTAATTGGAATGATTGTTGATATAAGAAAAGTGTATACCATTAACATTAAAAAATAGGATAAAATACATAAATAATCACCAAATTTTGGGGATTACTTTCGAATGGCCACTTAAAAAATAGGATAAAATACCAATTAACATTAAAAAAATGATAAAATATATAAATAGTCACCAAAATTTAGGGATTGTTTTTAAATGTCACTTAAACATTAAATTTTTAATTTAATTACTTAGTTTATTTAAGTATTTTTTATCATCCAATCGTTAATGTCAAAAGGTAAATTGACTCGGCAATACTTTGTTAGTTATTAGATGCTACGTGATATTATCACGTCATCTGATAAATATGTGATATTATAAAATTTTAAAAATAAATAAATTTTATTTAATTTAAATTTTAAAAGTTATATTTTAGTTACTCGAATTAAAAAATTTATAATTTGATTATTAAAAAAAAAAACCCTCAAATTTTATAAGAAATAAAAATAAATATTTGATATTTGTGTTGCATAAAATTAAATTATAATTTTTTTATTTTATAGTAATTACACTATTTAAATTTGAAATATATATTAATATTATCCATTTTAAAAAATTAATAAAATAATGCTACTTTAATTATTTGTTATTCAACTCATCCAAATAAATTAAAGTAAGTATTTCTTATTTTACAATATCTAGTTTTAATTTCATGTAATAAAATATTGAGGAAAATATAGATAACAAAGTACAATAAAATAATTTATTATATTAAATTTCATAAACCGTTAGTGATTAAATCGTTATAAAACAATAATTTCAAAAATATTGATGATCAAAATATAAAAATATAATAGTTACTTTAATTTGTTTAGATTAACCAAATGACAAATACTTAAAGTAATAATATTTTAGTCAATCGACTAATATTCATCTATTGTTCAAATTTAAATAGTATGTTTATAATAAAATAAAAGTTCATAATTTAACTTCATGCAAAAAAATTAAATGGTTGTTTCTATTTTTTATAAAATTCAATGACTTATTTGAGTATTATCATAATATATTTTAACAAATAATAAATAATAAAAATAATATATTATATTAAATTTTATAAACGTTAGTGATCAACTAATTATAAATTTATAATGACAGTAGAGATCAAAATATTAATAAATTCCATATTTCTAATGTTAATGTTCTAATTGTATTAAATTTATATTCTATATTTTTTTTAAACTAATTTGTTGAATGAAATTAAACTTATGAACTTTTATTGGAATTAGAATATAGATATTATGAAATATGAAAATATTTACTTGAATTTAGTTAGATGGATTGAATCACAAAGATTTGAAGTAATGCTATTTTAGAAATTTTGATAATTTAATAATATTCATCCATTTTTTAAAATTTAAATGGTATTACTTATAACAAAATAAAAAATTTATAATTCAATTTCATGCACTAAAAATATCAACAAATTATTTATATTTTTTAAAATTTTGAAAACTTATTTATTAATGATCTAATTGTTAAATTTTTAAAGTTGAATAATTAAAATAAAAACTTTTTTAAAAGTTAAGTGAATAAATTTTTTTTCAAAAATTAGAGTATTATGCTAGCAATATCATGTGGCTTGTATGCGACACAGTGATGTCACGTAACACCTGACAACTAATGTGGTATTGTTATACCTGTAGTTAGAGATTGAAGTCGAGTTAAAAAATATTAACTCAAATTTAAATAATTAAATTAAAAAATTAAAGACCATTTTAAAATGATTCTTAAAGTTTGATGATTATTCTATATTTTATAAATTTCCTAAATAAATAGAAATGCTGTGCATTTTAAAATAAAATAAATATTCTATTTAAAAAACACAAATAATTAAAATGCTTGAATATATTGTAAGAACGAGCGCTTTTATACAAATTTATTTCTTGAGTAATTTTTTAATTAACTATTAAAAATTTTTGTAAACCAAAATATTAACAATGAACTATTAACAATGGAAACTAAAATATCAACAAATTTCATATTTCATAATGTCATTGTTCTAATTACATTAAATTTATGTTATCTATTATTTTAATATTTTATTATATGAAATTAAAATTATGACATTATAAAATATGAAAACACTTACTTAAGATTATTTGGATAAATGAATCACAAAAATTTGAAGTAATACTATTTTAACAATTTTGGCAGTCGAATGATATTCATCAAATTTTAAAATTAAATGGTATAATTACAATATAATAAAAATTTATAATTTAATTTAATGTGATAAAATATAAAATATTTATATTTTTTAAACATTTAAAATTTTATTTGTTAGTGATTAAATTATAAATTTTTAAAATGATCAGGATACAAATTTTAAAAAAGTTAAATAATTAAATTTTTTAATTTAAAATATCACGTCAACAATATTACATGATTTGTCAAAACTATAATAATGTTAAGCATGACATTATCATATTAGCATACAATTAGATATTAATAATTGAGTGAAAAAAAAAATAAATTTAAGTGATTAGATTAAAAAAATTTAAACTTAAATTAAAACTTAAACTTGGATGATTATTTGTGTATTTTGCAATTTTCCTCCAATTAATAGAAATATGGTGCATTTTAAAATAAAATAAATATTGAATAATATATATTTATTTTTTACGTTGATATTTTAAGAACGATTGCATTTATAAAAATTCATTTTTATGTAATTTTTAATTAACTATTAAAATTTTTATTCTTTTAAATTCCATCAATTTATTAATTTATTTTGTTATAATTTTCCTAATAGAAAATTTAAGTATATTAATTAATAAAATAAAATAACAATATAATATTTTTAAAAAATAAGAAAAAATTATATATATAAATATAATAACTTTATAACTTTTATGAGATTTAATTTAATAATAATTTTAATAACCCATTTACAATTAATTACTAATAAATTGCAATATAGTAAAAATTCGTTACTGATAAAAATGCATCGAAATTTCACAATCAATTTTACAAAAAGAAAATGAGTCGCCCTTTTTTAAACCAAAAACCAATTAAAATTACTTATAAATGTAATTATGAGTTATAAACTTACTATCTTAATAAAAAAACCTAAAACATTTCATGAAATCATAATTTTTGAAAAAACGGTGTAGTCTTCAAAAAAATATTTCATTTTTATGATATCATGTGTTCAAATTTACTTATTTAATTGAAAAAAATTCACATATATTAAATTTTAAATAATTACTATAATCTATTTAGTATACACGATAATAATTTAAATAATCAAATTTTTAATTAAAAGAGATTATTTAAGATATTTTTTGTCAAAAAATACTTTAAATAATCTCTTACCAAAAATAAAATTAGGTTATTCAAGGTATTTATGGTAAAAAATACCTTAAATAATTCTTTTCAATTAAAAATTAAAAAATATTATTTAAGACACTTATAGTAAAAAATGTTTTAATAATCCATTCTATTTTTTTTATTATTCAATATATTTTTACCCAAAAAACACCTTGAATAATCCTCTCATTAAAAAAAAAAACTTTAAATAATCTTTTCATAAAAATTAAAAGTGTTTAGAGATTATTCAATATGTTTTTATCCAGAAAATACATTGAATAATCTTCTCTATTTTATTTTTAGAAAATATATTGAATAATTCATTTTAAAAAACTGAATAGGGTTAATCAAGATGTTTTTCGCTAAAAACATCTTGAACAATTCATTTCAATTTTTATGAAGAGATTATTTAAGGTATTTATGATAAAAAATATATTGAATAATTCAAAAAAATACGAGGAGATTATTTAAGATATTTTTGACAAAAAACGTATTAAATAATCATTTACAAAAACTTGAAGGAAAGTTATTCAAAGTGTTTTTTTGATAAAAAACGTATTTAATAATCTTTTCGTAAAAATTTTTGAAAATTATTTAAAATATTTTTTATCAAAAACTCCTTAAATAACTCGTTTAATTTTTTATAAAGTATTAATGAAATGATTTTTTTACCAAATGTCATATATAAACTAAATTTTTTATTAGTAAAAACTTACAATTAACTTGTATTTATTTTTAGATATATTTTTTAAAATGATAATAATAATTTCATAATTTTTTAACCAAATCAAATTAAAAAAAACACTTACTTTTTTTTTTCAAAATCTTAAAATAACATAAAAAATATAAATTTTTTATTTCAGGACTTTAAATACTATTAAAAACTTGTTAATTTATTTAAAAAAATTAATTATTTTAAATTAAATGTTAAAACCAAGTACTTAACAATAAAAAGAAAAAGTGAATTCGTAGAACCAAACGTTCTGTTATTATATATTTCCTTTTATTATTAAATGAAAAAAGTTTCAATTAAAAAATAAATTAGTGATTAGTGATTATATCAGTAACGTACCAAAATTTAGAGAGAAAATATTTTTCAGAGATTTTTTTGTGTCATTTTCTGTGAAAGTATCGATGTTGAAAAGTACGGCCATGGGCACAGTAAGTGATTATTATTTTTCCGAATAGTGGGCCAAAGTGCATTATTATTTTTTCAAATAGTGGCCAAAACCTTCCTTATGAAATGATATGTCAAAAGATTTTGAGAATCTTTGGTCTTTTATATTTGACCTACAGGGTTCCGAACGCGTGCAGTATAAACAAAAACATATGAAATAACAAATGAGAAGGCTGACATTGTTTTGAATAATTGAGTTGAGCAGATGAAATTTGCCCTAACTCTCTAATGCGATTGAAAAAATCAACATTGAAATTTTTTAATTTTTTAAAATATTAAAATATAAAAATTATCACATATTCTGTAATAATATTTTACCATAATATTAAAAAATTTATTACAATATTTTGTCCTAACTTTTAATTACATTATATTAAAAAATATAAAATTTATTATTAAATTTATCATGTATTTTTATCACAATTATAATATATTATAATTATATAAAAAAATTTACACAAATTTATTTAAATTTTTTTATAAAATTTTTAATATATAATATAAATCTATTATTATTTAATTTTAATAAAATTATAAAATTTTATAAAATATAAAAACATATGACATAATTTGACTTAATAAAAAAATAAAGTACCTCATTTTTTAATAGAATCGTATAAATTGGAGCAAACAAATGTGAAGCTATGAACACTTTAAAAAAAAAAAGTATATGGAAACTTTTTTTGGCTAATTCATTATTTGATATTTAAATTATATTATTTTAACTAATTTTAATATTTAAAAAGTGAAAATTTACTATTAAATAATCAAATTTCACTTTCTTAAAACATTATTTTCCTTTTCTATGAGAGTTAAAGGTAAATTTTATTGCAATAATATCGGTGTATCGGTTATCTTCTTAAAAACGCGCCTTTCGTGAATCAATATTTTGTGGTTAGCTTCAATTTACGGAGACTATAAAACTGTCTGTTTGTCGGTGAAGATTTGTTTGGGGAATCTTTTTACATTTATAGTAGGACCTACGTGATTACGAAACAATTCAAATTTGTCCTAATTCATTCGTCTTCACATAACAAATAATAATAATAATAATAATAAAAAGAACTTTACTTTTTTTTTCAAGGGTGACGTATAAAATAGAGCAAACAAACAAGAAGTTATGAACATTTTAGAGAAGCATTAGTAATTTGATACTTAAATTATATTATTTCTATCATTTTAGAATTTAAAAATAATGATTTAATCAAAATTCTGTTATGATAAAAATTGATAATAAAAATGTGAAATGTTTCCTATCATTTTATCAAAAATTTTATTTTAAAATTAAAACAAAATAAAAAGTAAAAATTAAAAATAGAAAATAAAATAAAAATTAATCATTAATTTTTTACATGCTTATTTTTATTAAATTCTTTAGCTTGAAATTTAAAAAATAAAATAAATCAAAAATTTTATCCAACTTATTTAAGGTAGAAACAAATTTTTAAAAAATAAGAGATTTTAGCAAAACATTCGTATTTGAATAAAAAATTATAAAACTAATAAAAAAAAAAGCTCATTATTCAAATTGACTTAATTATCATCAAACAATCATGTAAATTTAATATGAATATTTAATGGAAGAGTTTCTAATGAAAAATTTTAAATATTTATTAAAATATTTTTTCAATTTTGGCATTTATTTATTTCTATTAATATTTTAATGTTATTATATAAAAAAAATCAGTGAAACTCAACAAAAAGATAAGTAAATATTAAATAATCATATAAATTTATTATTATTTTTTTAACCTTTAACAAAATATTTATTTTCTAATAACAAATTATATTAAACATACAAAAAGAATAAAATATTTTAATTGCAATACGTTGTTTAAATATAACATATTTTGAAGAGTCTTTAAAGAAAATAAAAAATAATAATATTTTTGAGTTTTAAGTCATTTATTATTAATTTAAAATTACTTGTACTCAACTTTTTTCTTTTTTTATAATTAAAATGATGATAAAATCAGTTATAAAAATTTATGAGTTATTTGTATAAGTAACACTTATTGTTTAGGCTTTTATTTTTTAATATTTTTTATTTAAATCAATCTTAATTATTTACTTTGTACTAGTAACATCATTGCTCTTATAATATTGTTTATATAAAAATATTAAAAAATACTTTAAATTTTAAAGGCCACTACATAATTTACGGACTCATCACAATAGTTTGATGATAAAATAAATCTATATGAACAATGATATCAATAATATCTAATAAAAATTCTTGAAATAAAAAATATTTTTAAAGAAAAACACAAAAACTCAAAATCTATAATAAATTATCAAAGAATGAAATTATTAAGCACTTAGTTAAACAAATGTAAAAAATCATAAACTACGAACAAAAAATATGTCATGAAATATTTATACATTTATTATAAAAAAGGTACTTTAATTCATACTCGATAAGTTTCAACCTTATCCATCTTTTAGGATTCTTTTTAAATAAAATATTAGATTGAGTCAGATAATAAAAAATAAATATCAATATCAGATTTTAGATAAATCGGATCAGATCACATATATATATAATTTTATTTTTAATTAATTAATTAATTATATATATTATATTTATTTAATTTTATATTTATATATAAAAAATATTTTATTAATTTTGGGTCAAGTCAGATACAATTTTATATAATGTTGAATATAATTGAGTTCGGTTCAAAGTAAGCAAAAATTTATCTTAATCCGACCTGTTGTCATCTATTATTTATTAAGCTTATTTTTTATGACAGTATTAGTAAGAAAATAAATCATATCATTTGCATCAATTACCTTATATTTATTTTTATTTTTTACAATAGACTTTTTTTAATATAATATAAACCTTTTTCATGAATTTTATTTTTAATTGATTACATTGTGACCCCAAAAAATAATAATAAATATAAAATTTCTACATAAGTAAAAAAAAGTAAAATAAATAAAAAATAAAAACATAAATATAATAAAAATAAATGTGTTTATATACTTTTTTATCAACCAACATCATTTATATACTAACACATTGCTTAATCTTACAATTATAAACAACTCACAATCGACAATCACAAAAATTTAATTACCCAATCATTTTTTTCAAAACTCAATTTAGCAATGATAAGATATTTTAATTGGCTAAAAGTAATTTTTAAAATAAATAAAACCATGATCATGACAAAAAATAAGAAATAATAAAAACATAAACACGAAAAATATATATCAATCAACTAAAACACATGAAATGCTAAATAAAAAAATCATAGATTATGATTAAATAATAAAAATTATTAAGTAAAACACAATAAAAAAACCTCGTGACAGAGAAAATAAAATATAATACATATATGAAATACATTTACATAACTCTCTCATCTCTAATACAAAATATAAAAAATCATAAATCATAAAAAAATTAAAAGTAAAAAAAATAAATATTAGAAAACCAAAGATATTATAAAATTTAGCAAATAATGATTTTGAAAAACACGAATAAAAGAAAATCAAAACTCAACAATTTATGTAAATGCTAGGCAACAAAAATTTTATTATATTTTATGTAATAAAATTAGGATATATAAACTTAAAATTTATGTATAAACAACTTGACATTTATTATAAAATATTTAAATTTTATATATTTATATGATTATGGGGCATGCAATTTTTAAGGAAAATAGTAATATTAAAATATTATAATCTACTCTTAAAAAGCAATATTTAGTATAAAATGTAAATTTTAATATTTATAATTATTTTGTCACTAAATTATAGTTTTTTTTTTTGGTACAAAAATTATGAATAAATAAGTGACCGTTGAAAGTGAAACGCACGTAGAAACTTTTTATCAACAAATGAATATAAAAAAATTTTATCACTTATACCTAATAAATTTGTTAAAATTCATAAATAAATTAATAAAGTAAAAAATATATTTTAAGATATATTTATAAAATAAAAAATTAATTAAAAAATATTACAATGTTTTAATTTCATTTATAAAAATTTAAAAAATTATATTATGAATATATTAAAAATAAAATAATAAATAAATTCATTATTATATAATTAAATCAAACAAATTAACTAATAAATTAATATAATAAAATAAGTTTAATATAAAATCAGATTAAATCCATGCATAATATAATTTAAAATAAAATACAAAATTTCATGTTTTGAGAATAAACAAAAATTATATGATGCAAACTAATTTTTTATATAAGTAATATTTTGGATTGTAATTGCTATAAATAATTAAAGACGATTAAATTATAAATTAATATTCGTCATATCTTTGAAGGAATAATTATTATGCGAATTTACTGATTAATTTAAACTCTAAATAAAATATCTATATCAAAAAGTTTTTTTTTTTTTGGAATTTCAGAGCCATCCATTGCAATTTTTGTGTTATCTTTTATATAAAAATGAGATAAAAATTTCCATGTTTCACGTTTTTTCTTTATAAAAGTTAAAACTTTTGACCAAATTTGAACAAATCAAAATTATTTGAGTGGGGATAGATTTTTAGAGAGAGAATTTTTTGCCCGTGATTTTTCATGCTGAAAAGAAAAAAAAAGGACGGGTACAGGGCTATATGGCACCTAGTGGCTGCTGTGCTGTGTCTTGTAACATTATTATTTTTCCAAATGGTGGGCCAAAGTTGATGCTTCTGCTTTAGTTACATCTAATGGAATCGAACTTCATTACTTATCGATTTGTTGCTGAGTGCCCAAGTCACTATCTTCGTTACTTATCCAATTCACGAAAATCCAAAGCCTCTCATCTTCTATATTTTCGCTTCGAATGTTCAAGACCAAAACGGTCAAGAGGGGATAGGACTATTGGTGTAGTCTATATATTTAAGCTGGTGATTCAAATAAAATTTAAATTTATTTTGATTATTATCATACTTAATATTTGGTTGACTTGAGCAGCTCATTAGCTTAGAGTTCTTTTGAATTGTATATGATAACGGAGAGATTATGATTAAAAGATGTGTAAATATCAACTTTAGCGTATATGATGCATTTATAAATTGGTCAATCATCTATAGATTATTTTTTATCACGAATAAGTGAAATTTTTTTATATTTTTAATTTTATCTTTGAAGTTTTATAATTAAACAAAAAATGTCTTACTTTTTTATTTTGATTTTTATTTAAAATTTATAAAATAATTTCTTAATTAAAATAATAAATAAAAATTATTATTTAATACTAATAAATAATTTTATATAATAAATAAAATTTATGAATATTAAGTAATTTAAAATTTTTATCATATACAATTTTTAGTTTAATATTTTTAATTTTTTTATCATAATTCATTTTATCGTCAATATTACTTTTATTTAAATACATATTTATTATTAATTTTAATTTTATTGTTATAATTATTAATTTTATTTTCATTACTATCTTTAATATTATCATTACAAATCTCATTATATATCTAAATAAATTTTTAATCGAATTTATATATTTTAATATAAATTTTCAATATTTTTATTAAAAATTTATTATTTTATTTTATATATCAATACGAAGTTAAATTCAACTATAAATAATTAAATTAAAAAACAAATATAAAAATTAAACTCTTTTGATATAAAAATAAACTCGAAGTCAAATTCACTCACTGCCCTCACAATCAAACTTTTTTAAAACAGTGTGGAACATGCAATTTTCAAGGAGAATATTAATATCAAAATATTATAATCTACTTTTAAATAAAGATATTTAATATAACATTTAAATTTTAATCTTTATAATTATTTTATCAGTAAATTATAATCACTTCTTTAAAAAAAAATTATGAATGAAGAAGTGGCCTTTGAAACACACATAGAAACTTATTATCAACAAATGAATATAAAAAAAAAAAATTCTCATTTATCTTTAACAAAATTTTTAAAATTCACAAATAAATTAGTAAAGTGAAAATAAAATTTAAGATATATTTCAAAAAAATTAATTAAAAATAAAGCATATTATAATTTTTTAAATTTCATTTATAAAATTTAAAAATATATATTATCAATATAATAAAACTTAAAATGAAATACAAAATTTCATGTTTTGAGAATAAGAAAAATAAAGTTGTACGAAGCAAACTAACTTCCTTATATAAGTAACACTTTGGATTGTGATTGTTGTAAAATAATTAAGGGAAGTTATATCATAAATTAAGATTCGTCATTTTTTTGAAGGGCAATAGTTGTGCAAATTTACTGACTAATTTGAACTACAAATAAAATATCTAAACCAAGAAGCTTCTTTGAAAATTTAGGAGTTATACATCAATTTTTGATGAATTTTTTGGGGTAATTTTTCACATGAAGATTAGGGATGGCATTGGGTCGGGTTCGGGATGGATTTTGCTCATCCCGAACTCGACTCGACTTGATGCTTTAATAAATCCGAACTCAATCTTACCCAATTTTTTTTTTATTTTTTCTTATCTGAACCCGACACGACCCTATATAAATCGTACCCGACCCGATCCGAAATTAATAAAATATTATTTTTAAAATATAAAATATTATTTTTAAAATATAAATATTTAAAAATATCATTATATAAATATATATAAATTAAAAATTAAAAAATTATTTTTATATATCAGATCGGGTAGGGTCGGTTGGGTTTGCCTAAAATCCGACCCGACCTCGACCCAGACTTTTTTCTTCATACTATCTGATCCGACCCGATATTCGATTTAAAAAAAAAAAAATCGATCCTAAAAAATCGGGTCAGACCAAAAAACCATCAGGTACGGATTTTTTAAACTTTTCTAATGAAGATGGGATGAAATTTTCCATATTGCACGCTTTTTCTTTACAAAAGTTAAAATTTTTGAATGAGGGTGATAGCCAAATTTGAACAACTCAAAGTTATTTAACTGGAAAATTTCCACTCAATCTTCAATATAGAAAATAACCACATAAAATTTATCATAGGATTGATGAATAGACCAGTAGCTCTTGAAATCTGAATGAAACTTCTTGGTTTAGATTTTTTTAAAATTTTTTTGAAATCTAACTAATAATTTAGTCAAACAAAATTATTTACATCTATCAACCAATCAAGGATTTTGATTATCAAATCGTGTAGCTTTAAATTAATTAATTTATGGATTTTTTTTATAAAAATTATAATTATATTCAAGCATTAGGTTCATATAAAAAATATACCAACCAATGACCATATTCATTGTTATATGATCATATGGCTTGTCACATATTAAACATTTTTCACCAAAAAAATAGAATTAGTGCATTACGTATTATAATTATTTATTCATTATAAGTTAATTATTCAATTACTTTTCACCATTTATTTTAATTTTATACCAATTAATAAAAACTAAAAAAATAAAATATCCCAACATTTTTTATTTATCTTATATCTTCGACATTAAAATAAAAAGAAATAATCTTTAATTTTTATTTAATAATTAAAATAACATATGAGATAAAAATTCGAATCTCATCATCTCATTCTCCAATCCCATTAAATAAAAAAAATTAAAAACAAGTAAAAAAAAAAAGGGACGTCGGGGTTATGCAAAAACAAACTCTAAAATGAACATAAGCCTAAAATTATCATATGAAGGTGGATTACCTTTACTTTGCAATCATTCTCTTTTACTACATAGCTTCAAAATTTATTAATTCAATGATTAAATTTTATAATCACTTTTATAATTTATAATTTACTCATTAAATTGTTAAAATTTTCACATTCACTCATTTTTATCCTCAAAGCCTAAAAATTATTTTTCATGTCTTTTCTTTGAAAAAAATGGGTATAGGGCAATGTCTAGAGCAGTGTGCTTTAGCCATTATTATTTTTCCAAATTGTGGGCCAAATTGGGTCTAAGTGCTTTCGCTTTCGATGCAGCTCATATCCAATTCCCTCTAGCCTATTGTGTTTTGGACATTTGAAGTGACAAAGGTGAAACAAGACATGAGAGGCTTGGCTTTTCGTGAGTTGAAAAAGTAACGTAGATAATTAAGCATTTAACCTCTAATTTTTATTATAGTTTTATAATTAATTAATTATATTAAAAAATTATATAATAATTCATTATTTATAAATATATTTTATATAAATTTTAATAAATTTTGTATAATTTTAAATTATAATTAATTAATTATAATATTATAATTATAGATGACATCTTTCTATTACTTAAGGCTCATATAAACAGTGAAACAGATAGATTTTTTACGTGATTAAAGATATGATAATAAAATTAATTATTATAATAATAAAATTGAATAATATTATAATAAATTTAAAATTAATAGTGTGAATATTTATTTAAGAGCTAAAAGTAATAGTGAAAAGTGAAGGGACTAAACAACAAAAAAATTTTTAACTACAATGCTATTTAAATGCATTTTACCATCTAATTGAAAGCTAAAACCCTCTTTAAAATATGAAAAAGTTTAAATAAATCCTTAAACACTAACCAATAACTTTGATTTCAGACAAAAATCAGATAAAATAAAAGTAACTTCGAAATTTTTTTCCAACAATTATTAACTCTTGCTCTGCTTACATGATTATTATTTAGTACCATACACTGGCTCCATTCGGTGAGAATTGTCTTTTCCTCGCTAAAGAGAGGCAGAGTAGGGCCCTTCTGTGTTTGATGCCAAATCTGTTGCTCTTCCACTACATACAATGCAATTATTGTTGGCAATACGTAAGCTAAAGGGTAAAAAAAAAATTTTCTAACAAAAATTAATAATTATTTGAGTTTTTATTATTTTATTATAATTAATTTAATTTTTAAATATTTATTTTATTATATGAGTTTTTATTAAACAGAAATTGATTAATTATTTATATCAATTTTGGTTTAATTAATGTGAGAATAGATATTAAAAAATTATATTTGATAAAAATATATATCTAAGAGTCTAATTAATCTAAAATAAAAAATTTTAAAACTTAATTAATTACAATAAATTATAAAAAATAAATAATTATTAAAAGTTTTTGAAAGTTTTTTATATCCCTTCGTCATTTATATATACATTTTCCATCAGACTTGGTCAAAATTTTTAATTTTTGCAAAGAAATAGTATGAACATGGAAATTTCCTCCCAATCTTCAAAAGATGAATGGAAGTATGGCTCCTGAAATATCAAACAAACTTCTTATTTTACATATTTGTTTTTGAAATTCTAATATATTTTGGATGAATTTAAATATTTAATATTTAATTTAAATTAAATTAAATAAAAAATTAATCTGATTTAAATTAAATATTATATTTTCAAATCAATTTTTTATTTTTTTAATATTTTCTCACCCCTATAATCTATTAGTACAATGCAGTTATTATTATACACTGACAATTAGATCCAGTCAAAATTTTTAATTTTGTAAAGAAATTGTGTGAAATACAGAAATTTCCATCCAATCTTTAAGTAGAAAATAAGCAGTTGAATGATTTTGCAATTATAAGACATTCTCACTCAAAATTGCTTGTAAACGGTCAGTGATGTCAAAATTAAAAAGGCCTTCTATCATTTTGTATTTAAGCCTTGTAGCAGCATTAAATTAACAAGGGCTAAACTCTCCACAATTCTATAGCAATAGAACCTTGGCCTTTGCTATATCGCCTCATATTGTTCAAGAATTAGACGTTGGTAAGCTTTAACTTTGGCGGATTGACCAAATTGTCATTGGTTAAATTATCCACAAGTTTTTGAGTAGTTTTGTCAACTGGGGATAGAGTTTTTGAGATTAAGCTCAACCTTAGGTTGGACTCCCAGTTTTGGTCCAAATTTGCCAACGCAATCATCAACAGTTCGACTCAATTTAGGGCAATGTGCTTGACATAGGGATCTATGTAATCTATTTTTTTGGGCCATAACTTGCTGCTCAAAAAGAAAGTGGTAAATGGATCAAAATGAATGAATTTTATTATTACACGTTTAATTAATGAATTTTAAAATATTATTATAATTTTTATTAATTTTAATAAATTAATAAAAATTAATATATTTATGAATTATTTGTCAAATGTTTTTTTCTTATATTTTTACACTAAAACAAATTAAATATAAATGAATTTATTATATTCATGATTTATTTATTTAATTAATAAATTTTAAAATATTATTCATGATTGTCGGTTAAATTTTTAAAAAAATATATAAATAAACAAAAACAAAACTTATTCACGAATTGCTTATTAAACATTTCATTCGTTTACACCCATACTAAAAAAATTATCTTTGTGATGTCAAAAATCATATGATTTATTTATTACTAAATTCTTAATGCCAATCAATCTCTAATAATTTCATGTACCAAAAAAATTATCCTTGACAATGTTAACAAGTTTTTGTAAAATATCTATTAATATGGTAACCTAAAGTACCAAATTAAATTACCTTAGCAACATTAACAAGTGTTTATAAATAACCATTAATATGATTTAAACAAAAATAATACTTCCTCCGTTTTCAAATTGTTTGGTGGTATTGGTTTTCACTGAGTTTAAAATAATTTTTTGGTTTTAATGTATTTAATATTAAATTTTAAATTTTTTTTTATAAAATTAAAATTTCAAGATTTTTAATGTTAAAAAAATATAAAAATCATAAAAAAAATTTAAAATATAAAAATAAGAGTTTTAGATATTTAAAATTTTTTTTTGAAACATCATAAAACGGAAGATGGACAAAGAAATGGGGTAGATGGAGCATATTTAATTCAAATCTTTACTTGTATTTTATTTAAAGGCTCTTGAACTAATATGAAATTAAGCTAAAATTATCGTAATTCTCAAATAAACTTAATCATTGTTAGCTTTCTTTCCTAAGGATGGAAAAGGTTACTTTGAATCTTTCCTCTGCCTTTTAAGCTGCCTATAATTTTTAGAAAAGATTATAATTTTTAAAAAAGATGTAAATGAAGCTTGTAAAATAAAGTTTATGAAATTTTTGATTAAAAATGATTAAATAAAAATAAAAATTAAAAATCAAAATTAATAAATTAAAAAATCTTATTATATAGATTAATTGTATAAAATTTTAAAAAAATTAATAAATTTTGATATATTTTTTAGATAATCATTTCTAATAAAAATTTTGATAGAATTTTTGTTGTTAAATAAATTTTGATCAAATTTGAATTATAAATAATATTTTTAATAATATTTTGAATATATTATTGATTTTCATATTAAATTTCATCAATCTATTGATTTTAACTTTTTATTAGTAAAATTTTTGTTAAATTATTTAAAAAAAATTCACAAACATTACGTAAAAAATCTTTATCTAAATTTCGTCCATAGTTTTGTGTTTAACCTTTCAAGTTGTTAACTACTTTTGGATTTTAACGTAGTAAAAAATCTCACAGCTCAGCCATTTTTAACAGAAAGATCATAAACCTTCTCTTATAAAGCCCGGTTATAAAATGTAACTGGATGGCCAAGATTGGGCCTTGACTTACCCTTTAAACTAGAATAAGTTTCTTTTTGTTCCAAAATTGTTCATTTCAATTATATATGAACATTTTAAACACACTATAAAAATAATGTAAAAAATATAAAAATTATGGAATTTAAAATTTATGTATTTGATAAAAAAAAACATTTTGATGGTTAAATATAAATTTATGAAAAATTTATGTGTTTGCTAGCTTTATGAAAAATCCATAATCATGAACATCATACACCAAATATAAAACAAACATTTTCTCATGAACTCGAAGTCAGGATTAAAATTTTAAGATATTCATCAAAATATTTTTAAAAGAATTATAGATAAAAAATTTATCAAAATTATTATATTAAAAATAAAAAATTATCTGATATGAATTCAATATAAAAACGATATTTTCAAAAAAAAAAAAAAAAAAGAATTCCTGCCCACAGCACTTACAAACGAAGCATAAAGGCTAAAGCTATAAGAAAGGGTTAAGCTACAATCAAAATTGATCATTTTCTCAACAAATTCCAGCTTGGATTAGTTTGATGGAAGAAATATTCAGGTTGTTGAGGCAATATTTCTAGTTGATGATAGAATTGACAAGAATTTGACACAATTCTCAACTTAGTGGTATATTGTCCTATCAATGTCACTATTGAAAATTGTTCAAAATTAAGTATGACTTATACCATATGATTAGAAAGTCCAAATCAACTTTAGAATAAGTAAAGCAACTGCTCTTGATTGATTTTAATTTCATTTTCCTTTTATACTTTTTAATACTAATCATGATCAGTAATTTTGAATATAATAATAATTTGCAAATATTTTTAATATAATTTTCTCTCTCACTTTTTTTTTCTACAAAAGTGAACAAACAAGCAATTAGAAGAGAATAATCTCACAGAAATCATCAAACATCATTAGAGAATAATTGCAATAAGAAAGTAGCCCTCTAACTAGAAATATCAGTTACAAATCGATATGATTTGAATATGATGATTTATATATTTATATCATATAAAATATTAAAATTTATATATTTATATTATATTTTATACAAAAAATTATATATTATAATTTATGTCAACAAAAAATATGAATTATATATTTTTTATTTTATTAAGTATATATAATATTATTAAAATTTTAAATTATATGTTCTTATATGTAATTTTCGTATCTAGAGCAATAAAAAAATAACCCTTTAACTAGATATATCAATTACAAATAAATATGAATTGGATTTCATAATTTATATATTTATATTATATAAAATATTAAAATTTATATATTTATATTATTATAATTTATATGAAAATTATTTATTATAATTTATAAAAATATAAAAATATAAAATATATTTTTTATTTTATTAAATCTATAATAATTATTAAAAAATTAAATTGTATTAGTTGTATATATTTTTCGTATTATATTTATATTATACCAAGGTAATATTATCATTTAATTACTATAAGTCACCCACTCTCTTCAAAGTAGGTGGGCTTTTTACTAAAAGAAAATAGAAATTGGTGGGCTTCTTTCCTCTCTATTTTTTTTTATCTTCCTTAGACTTCATACCACCCTACCCCAAACCTATCACCAAAAGGATTAGTTTTCGGTTGTCTTTCTTGAAGTGGGCTTTTGATAATTCCAATTTTCACTATGACAAAATCTACTTATATTAACAGTCCTGTATTTTATTTATAAAACATTGAATTAACAGTCCTGTATTTTGTTCCAATCATCCCCATGAGAGTTTAACAAAAAATTTGCCTAGACATATGATCCGTGTCTCTTTCACCCTATTAATGCTTTTTTAAGGCACTAAATAATAAAATAAAGATCAACTAATATAAACGTTTATAAAAAAATCATTTTAAAAAAAATCTATAAAGCAAAATTATTACATATTCTTGTTCTTAAGCAAACAACCTAACTATTAAAGCTTGAAATTTCAAGTTAAGAATCTTTAATTTGAATAATGAGAAAGAAATGGTTTAGTTTTTGATAATAAAGTGTTACATCCCATTATATAATCTAAGATAATATATAATATTAAAAAATTATTAAAATTGTTATGCTTATACATAAGAAAACAAAGAATAACTATTTCTTGGTAAAGAATAATATATTCAAAATTTTAATTAAATAAGGTTCTTAAAATTTTAGTCACAAAAAAAAAAAATAATTATGAAATCATGTAGAATTCATTATTACTAGTCCTTAATCCTATGCTTGATAATTTTAAATGCAAACGAAAATGTCATAAAAAAATATATAAAAGTGATACAATTTAAATTTGATAAAAATACAAAATATTTCATATTTAAAATATTAATACGAATTGTAATTTGATAATTTTTATTAATTATATATTTTTTACACAAAACAAATATAATATAAACACATATATTACCAAAATTTTTATACCTAACCATATAAACAAAGCCAAAATATAAACTCACCCGTTATGTTATCTTAATGATCGTAACCCTATATGTATATCGCATTATTAATTTATCTGCATTTACTAGCCTGAAAATTACATTTTTGTAACCATATAAATTTTTTTTGTAAACTTATCTTTTTTGTCCTTGAATGAATCGTAACCGTTTATTATTATTCATAACTGACAAACGCGTCAAGTTAGCAGACACCACCACAGCCGACTCTACTAGTTGTGTGTGCTTGATCCGCACAAAGGTGGTTGTAAGATTCTCGTCAGAGAAGGAGAGGTGATGGGACATGATGCATGGGCCCTAAAATGGTGGGCCCATGTCCGAATCTCCATTATTACTACTTGGTTGGAAGGAGAAATCTTAAAACCTCAGTTTTGTGGGTAACCTTTTTTATGGCTTTGAGTGAGTAAAACTTGTCTGCTAGAAGCCTACAACATGCAAAAGGAAAAAATCAAACAGGAAAAAAAAAAGGATAATTGGCTAAATCAATGTGCAAAAGGTTAGAAAAATAGCGTTCTTGGAGTCGTTTGATTGATTTTTCATTTATTTATAAAATAAATTTTTAAAAATTATATACAAAATAAGTACTTTCTTATCAAATACATGATTTTATTTTTATATCATAATCGATATTATATTATAAATTAAAGGTATAAAAAGTTTTTGAATTATAATTAAAAAATCATTCAAGTTTTAATTTTTTTATAAAATCAATCAACCTTTTCAATATTTATTTGCATTCAATTAAACCCTTATTGAGAAAAGTTAACACAGTTAATTTTTTTTTATCAACTAAGATAAAATTTTATGTAGCATCAATGTTAGTAGTTAACACATTGAAGGCTATTGCTAATTAAAGGCTATTGCTAATTAAATGTGATATTCAAGTTTAAATAGAAATGGCACATCATTAATAACATTAAAGGCTATTGCTAACATTGAAGGCAATCCACCAATATCTTATTAGCCATGTTTATAGATTTGAAAAGTTTTATTTTGGAATACCAAGAAGAAAGTAACATGGTATGCAATTAAAACAATTTAAATAAAGTTTGTTTTAATGCAAATAAAGATTATAAATAATTGTAAGGATATATGGGATTATTGTGTATAGATTAATTAAAAAAGGAAAATACACAAATCTCTATGGGTTTTCATAATTTCATGGTAAAGATGTGTATTGGTCATTCACCCTTAATGTGTAGATTTGATAATAATATTCGCTTAATTGTCTTAATCTTTGGAAATGATCATTAAATGAATTATCCATGGAGAATGTGGTATGACTCTTAAATGAATAGTGCTTTTGATCAGTTTGAAAATTATTTATTTATAAATAATACACAAATAGTTTTCTTAGTGGTCTTTGCATAAAAGTGATATTTGTTTAATTTTATTTGATAATAATTTTGGCTTGTATAATCGATCTACACCTTATGATTTTAGTTTTGAGATATAGTGAAAGTATTAAATTATATTAACTTTGAAAGCCATGAATGATTCAAAGATTTTGTGAATATAATTTTTTTTTTAAATAGCAAGATGAATGCTATTTGACCATTTGGGTGATGGATATGGTTTTGCTTATGATAATAAATTGGTGAATGATGTCCATGATAAAATAGATTCATAAGTTTCTATGAGTTGGCATTAAAATCTCAAAAAGAGATTATAGAAAACATTAGTATATAATTTTTTTTTCAAAAGTAATTATGTTTGACATCATTCTTATTAATTTATACTATCGTATTGAGTTTAAATAAAAGTTTTGAAACTTTTAAGAGAAGAAAATATTAAAATATATAATATTTGTTAGTTATTTTTCATTAATGGTGGATTTGGAGGTTTTCTACTTAAAAAAAAAAACCTAATAGCGAAAAGATAAATGAAATAACAACTTAATTAAGTATATATGATATATTGATAATTAAATGAAACATTTTTTAATAAAAGAATGCATATTTACACATGGTGAGGGTAATAAAAAAAAATTACTACTATAGTGTTGTAAGATTTTAGTGTAATTTTATAAACAAATTATGCAAGCTAATAATTTTAGTATAACTTATTAAAGTAAAATCATAAAAGGTCCTTAACTATCTTAAAAGGATTAAAATGGCTTGGTTTTTTCATTGAGTTTAACCAATTATACTAGAAGTATAATTGTATTAAAGATATATAAAAGTATGAAAATAAAATGATTAAAATTTATGAGTATAGAATTGTAGTCACAACCAATACCATATATTTCTTAAAATGACAAGAATGAGGTAACAATGTTTAGAGCATATAAATGATATATAAAACCAAAAATTTGGACATATTAACTTGAAGTGATTATATTAGAGATTCAATCTCAAATGAGGTTAATTACCATAAAAGAAAATTAAATTTTAAGATATTTGATTAGTAGTATTACAAGTAAAATGGATTTAAACACTTACTTTTAGACATCAATAATGGGAACTCAACTTTGAATTATTAACCTCTAATTATAAAGTTTAATGGGTAAAAACATGTTATTGTTATGTGTTTGTCAAACACTAGTAAAATCCATTCAAGTTTTAAAAACTAGTGTGATCCATTATGTAGGGATGATGTGTTTTTATACTTTTAATAGAGCTTATTATTTTAATGTCTAAAGTAATGAGATATAATGAAAACTCTACCTATATAAACATAGAAGTGATGCTGCTTCAATAAGAAGAATTGGAGTCTCTTTTGTAAATGTTTATGAATAGGATAAATACATGGCTATAATAGTACTAAAATGGTTATAAATCTATGACAAAAGAATAAATAAGTATTAAGTGTGTTATATTTTTAATTCTAACATTAGGAGTTGAAGTTTAATTTACGAACACTATTAACTTCGTTAGAATTATAAGATATATACGTTAACTGAAGATGTAAATCGAGAAATATTTTTTGTATTCATAATATTTATTTGTGTGAAAGGTTAAAGATTAAGCACTAACATTCCAAACTAGTGAAAAATTGTTGGTAATTTAGAATATGATACATCCCACCTTAGATCTAAAGATTTAATTATTGTTGAATAAAATTATTTTTTGTATTAATTTTTTCATAATTTAAATAATTATATTTATACAGAAACAATTATTATATGAAAAATTGTCATAATTATTTGAATATAAATTAATTATTATTCATAAAAATTATGATTATAAAAAAGGTCATATCTATTTGAATAGAAATTTATGTCTATTCATTTATTATAAATAGTTCTTTCAATATAATTATTTTTATTATTTCTGCTTGGAGAGTTTAGAAGTTTTGTTATATCCTAAAGGTATAATTACTTTTAAAAAAGTGTTTTTCATGTTTCAAAACTAAAATTATTTTTTATTATTTTTATTCTCTTATTTATTTTTCTAACAATCAATAAAATAGATAAAGGTCACTCTCTCTAAGATTCCTCTAAGGATTCAAAATACTATAGTTCGGGGACTAATTGATTAAATTTATCATAAGACTAGATTTCTTCCTTTTAAAAGTTCAATTGAGTCAAATTATAATATTAAGGGCTTGATTGATTATAATAAAACATTAAAAGGTATAAATGATTATTAAATTATAATTCGAGGGTATTTTTTACCCTTTAACCTATATTATATAAGTAGTTCCTTTTTCTTTTTTTTGGCTATGTACAACAAAAAATAACTCCTTTTTATGTCCAATTTCTTATTCAAAGAATTTAAAATAAATTAGTATATCAAATTTTGACCATTAAACTATTGTCGTAGAATCATTAGATAAAATGGGACAGGCTATAATAAAATTCAACTATAAAGATAATTAATTTTTTTTTATATTTGAAATTATTAAAAATTAAATCATGATTAATTAAAATTAAAAATTCAATACTTTATATCTAATTGATGACTTGATTATAGGCAACAATTAAATTATTTTGTTTCTATAGTGGAACTATATTCAAACTAAATCTTTCAAATGTAAAGCATTTATATATGGATTATTGAATTTCCCCTAAATCAAAGTAATAGTTTTTAATATTTTATTTGTAATATAAAATCTTATTTTTGTACAAAAAATTTTGTGATAGATAAATTATTTCGTCTCTCAATTCATGATAAATTGTGCCTTACCCGACAATTTAAAAATAATGACTAGAGATCGTGCATATGAGATTATTCCAGCAAGAGATTACTAGCTAAATTCAAACACAAAACCTTGACATATTAAGATTAATAATTTTTGTCAATTGAGCCAATTTCTTTTTTTTTTTTGTAAGAGAAAATTCGAAGGTAAATAAACTGCTTAATTCTTCAAATCAGGACAAGATGTACTATATCTAAAAATTTAAGATAAGTAATTACAAATCATACATTTGAAATGACACAAGAGCTACGTAGGTTTCCTCTTTTAAAAGAGGTCATAGCCAAGGTCTGGCCTCCTAACGTTAAAACATAACACCATTGGTCATCTCATGAAAAATCTAGGGTTGGCAACCATGAGGCAATTTGAATAAGTCATAACTTAGAAACGTACAAACTTAAAGAAGCTATGGTAAGTAGAGACTACAAAGGGTTTTTGTCTTCATCAGAGACGAGTAGGTTTACGATAGTCAATTGCTTCTTTTACCTTAATACGAAAATTAATCGAATGTTATTTTAAATATTTATTGTTCATCTCAATCAATTATTTTTCATCTTTCTCATGTTTATATGGTGGTTCTTTCTTTTTAATTTTTTTTTATAGAAGATGTCATAATTTGAGTATAAAAGAAATTATAAATATTAAAATTTAAACTTTAAATTTATTGATTTTTTTTAAAAAATAATTATATAAATTAATTGAATTAAATTTTTTATTTTTTTTATAATGCTTTTGTTTCGTCAATGGTGATAAGTGATTTCTTCGGTGATTAAAATTTTAGTTCACTTTTTACTGTCATTTATCATACAGGTCATTTGATTCCGTGCTATTATGAATAATCACAAACTCAAATAGATTTTGATTTCAACATATTAAATAGTTATTTACAACATATCAATAGTCATAGAACAAAAAATTTGTCCACTAATTAATTAGCAAAGATATGAGATTTTTGTTAAAATATTATTTTTTTAATAATTAAGATTCCTAAAATTAAATCTTAATTACTTAAATTAAAAATTCAACACCAAAATTATTAGTTGTAAGAATATGATTTTAAGTTTTTGGAAAAATCTTGTAAACATATTCTAGGATTTGGGATTTGTTTTTTCATAATTTATAATTTTTTAATAGTATCTTCCTTTGGAGGTCTCCAATTAATTGTCTCTCCAACTTATTAAATTTTTTTTGTAAAATTATCAATTATTAATTTATTACATATAAATTAGAATTATTATAAAGGGTCAATAATGGAGTTTGGCCTCAATGGCTAGGTATCTTGCCACTTTCAAGTGGGAAATCACTGCAACACCTATCTTTCTAGTAAATCCCCTAAAAACCATTGCTTTGTCGACCAAATTAGCTGTATTTGACCAAATAAATATCATCCATTGTTTTGGAATTTAATATTCATGGTCCCAATGATCCAATAATTATCCCAAAGGCATAATTAAGGGCATCAACAAGTTGAAAAAAAAGAGAAAAAAAAAGAAAAGAAAATAATACATAAACAGAGACTCATGATGCAAAGTTCCACTGGAAACACACACATTTTGAGGAAAAACACATTTGTTCTTTTGTTTCTGTCTAACCCAACACCACCAATGTTCTAATTTCTTTGCCATAATAAATTAAATATGCATTTCACTATTCTCTTCTTCACAATTTAAAATGTGCAATGAAAGTTTTTTTTTTTTTTTTTTAAAGTTAAGATCCTTATTATATGTATAGGGTTTGATAGAGAAGTTAGTAATTTTAGATAATAAAATTAAACAAAATTAATAATCTATATAAATAATAATCCTAATTATTAAAATAGGCATTTATAAATATTAAGTTTAGATTACACAATGTGAGAGAAACTTATTTCTATCTCACATTTTAGTTTTATTTTTTAATTTAAATTGAAAAATTTT
Organism: Durio zibethinus; assembly: GCF_002303985.1. The sequence goes on from NW_019168492.1 coordinate 15,366,560, forward strand.
AAATTAAAAAAATTTATTAAGTTTTTAATCGTTACATGCTTTTTCTTTCAAATGAAAAATGTATCAATTACTTAAGCTTATTCAAAAAATTTAAAATTCTAACTCATTGTATAATAAATCCATCACATTAAAACCAAGCATATTGTCATTCCTTATGCAATGCATCAATTGAAGTCATTTAATCATCATTTTTATCACAAATACGTTATTCATAACCATTATCTGTGACAGAAATTTGTAACAAAAAAAAAAAAATTCCATCATGGTTAAAACATTCATGATGCATAAACCTTGAAAAAAAAAAGGATTCTAGTTAGCTCTAGAACAAAATAAATTTGGATGCAAAAGTAACTTAAATAAACGACAATAACCAACTTAAATTTGCAACAAATTCTCATAAGTAACAGGATGTAAGCGGCAACCTGGAACATAGCACAACAGTTGAAGATCAATAATTACCATTTCAGTTTGATTATGACCTCGTTTGTCATGCAAGTCCGACCAACTACTTCAATTTTGCTCAGTTGCTCGCTTTAATCACTCTGAAAAGAAAAACAGAAAGACATTTGGATGAAAAAATATATTGCTACTACATCAGATAATTCATTTGTTCTAGAAAGCTCCAACTATGTCAATTCCTTTGGGGAAACGATTCACCCAAAAGTTTACAAGAACTAACGATTGAAAAGGGAAAAAATGAAAATTTATGAACTATGTCATTGAGCCTACATTTTATGGTAATAGAGATGCCTTTGAGGCGAAGAGGAAAGAAACCAACTGCCTAAACTTGAAGGTGCAGGAGTACCCAAAAACCTGATATTCGGAAATGGTACACTACCATACAGAGATGGCCAGAACCATTAACAGAAGGCATAAGCATTTGAAGCTAAAAGTGCAAGCCTCAAAGAGGTGACTAAATAAAACCTTTTTCATTCGATTCAACTATCTAATACTACACAGATTAAAGGTTCTATAACAGTTGCTAATGTCATATCCCCTTCTCCAGAAACAATATTAGTTTACATTGAATTCAGGACTTTTCAGCTTACACAAATTTGGCAAAATCTTGTATACCAGAACGTGCTACCATTTGCATGCTTGAAGAAAATATATCTTGAAGGCTCCAGAAGCATAATTAAGAATAATTGAGTAATCAAAATTAAATGAGAAAACTAATTTTTGTTATACATTATAGTTTAAACATCAAATCACCAACCAACTTAAATAGTCTCTCTACTAGGGCCCATAGAAGATTCGTACTTCCAATAATAACAGGTAAGCATAATTCAATAATTGGAGATGGATTTGTAGGCCAAAGTGTCATAGAGAAGCTTCTCCTCTACAAAATTTTACACAAAATTAATCCGTCATCATTATCACGGATGCGTAAATCATAGTTTAAGTACTTTTTCCCCCTTCTAAAGATATTTAAATCTACCTATACTTTCCTCTATTTTTATACTCTTCCATACACCATCCCCTTTACAAAATACACAAGCCATTCCTCATCAAGAAAAGCAAATCAAAGTAATCATATTAACAAAAATTTCTATCCTAGAAAGAGAAGCGAATATTAAAAAATTTTTAGTGGCTTTTTCTTATCTTAGCTCTTGAAGATTAACTAAAATCATTGAAAAGAAGAACAACAATCCAGGCTGCTATGAAACTTAACTTATGAAAGTGCACAGAACAAAGCAGAGAAAAACAGAGCAGCAGTACAATCATGTAAGCATATGAAAAGAGAAATGACCTGTAGCTTTGAGGTCATGAAGTATCATAGGAAGTGGGGTTGTTCTGCTGCTGGTTTTCAGCTGAAGAATCAGAAGCATTAGATACATTTCCATGTCTGTCAAACACTTTCTCCTCAACTTCCTCATTTTCACTCTCAAAGTAGAACCTCTGACCCAAAACCAAGTACTTCAATCTCTTTCAGCCTCAATCTCCTGCTGGAAAAATCATAAAAACTCAATGCACTTTCGTAGTTGAACCAGGATAATCATAAGAAGGAGCTGGATTCAAAAGGTTGTGAAATAAGAGGAAAAACCACATATTCAACTAAATGAAAATAATCAACTCAAATTTGCAACAGAATTTCAGAAGTAACAGGAGGCAGGAGGAAAGTGATGAGGCATTCCTTAAATAGTAACTGACAGCCTGGAACAGGAAGCACTGCAATTGAAGATCACAAGTTGCAGGTCTACTTTGTATCCTAGAAAGCAAAAGTCACTAAGTAGAGAAGTATTAGTGTTAGCCTTAGTTGTGCTTGACTTCATTAGATAAACCGCAAAAGTATTGGTACAAGTTACAAAATTTCTTCTAATAATTTTAAAGTGTGTACTAATGGCTTAACCTAGTTGCCATGGCTTTTCAATTTCAAACTAGTTCAAAAGTCTTTTAAAAGGACCTTCACAATTTTGATAATAGAAATAAGTGGCACAAGATAATTGCATTTGATCTGTTGTAGCCTTGTAGGTCATTTAGTGGAAGACCAAGAGAAAAACATACTGGATTGAATTTCTGTTAAGTGAGGAGAAATGCATTTTTATTAGCTACAAAGAATTTAAAGAGAGAAAATAAACAGCAAGTGATGAGACATACTGCTTTGTCATTTCGAAACATGTATTTGAGAGGGTGAATCTGAATTTGATTTAGTTGTCAATTTTTTAAGGATGAGTGTGGTCATTGCATTTGAGGGAGTATAAAAGGATGCATTTGGAATTCACTTTGTTATCTGGGTATTTTAAATTCATTACTTTGAGTCATTCTATAAATCCATATACTCGAATGTAATTATACAACCCATATATTAATGAGTATTACCGCATAATTTCTACTACATTTGAAATCCAAATTCATCTTCTAAACTGTAAATTTACAAATGCAACATAAAATTTCATGAAATTAGATGGCTTAGTTACTAAAAGAACGTACCCATGAAAGCTAGGATCCTTACTTGCTACTCAGGAAAACCCCCAAGTGGAGAGATCTTTTAACAGAAGCAGCTGTTCAAGTTGTTTAAGTAGTCCTTGAACTGAATGAATCATGGAAAGGAAACCAGGGCTTCTGTTATGAACTAGAGAATATGGTAGTCACCAATTTCATACCATACAAGAGAATGAAGGAGTAAAGGTCATTTTTCTTTATTGATTTAAAATCTATGCTCATAGGCAATACTACTCCAGGAAATCCAAATTTGAAATGAACTATGCGGATCTTAACGCAAAGTTGTCAAACCATCAAAAACTGTCATGCAGATAATTCCTGGATAGAAAAACGAGCTATTGCACCTCCAGCGTACGGCAACTTACGGAAGAAGAACTTCATTTTGATGGAAATAATCAATTAAAATTGGCAACAACGCTCAGAAGTAGCTAGGGTGATGGTAGCCTGTAAAAGTAAAGCAATTTGCCAAAAATTAAGTATCAGTTGTAGATTTAATTCCATCTAAAAGCAAAATCATCAATATTTACATTAATTGTGCTTGAAGTGAACACAATATGCCCCAAAATCATTTGCAACATTTGATTTGTTCTACCAAAAAAGACTCAACAAGTACTTTTTTTGCCTCTTTATGAAGATTGAAGAACATCAATTAAATAAATTATAAAATTGCTACATAAAAATAGAGAAATACTGCACCTTAGTGATGACTAAACAATTGACAGCTAACTTAGAGTGAATTATGGAGGAATCCACCTCTTCAATGGAATGACACTAGTTCCTTGAGTTGGGAGTATTGCAATCTCTAATTTTCACCTTGTGCAGACCAAAAAGCAATCCCTCGTAAGGCAACAAATCAAATTCAACCAACTGCAGTTCATGGATTGCTGCAATCCGAAGTCATCCCACAACTTGTCCCCACCCCCCTCCCCCATTATTCCCAAGTTCCATTGAAAGGCCAAGATGTCGATTAACTTATAACATTAATGTTCTTCAACATGAAAGAATGCCCCACATTCTTTAATGTCTTCAGAAAAAAGCCATTCCTGCCATTTCAGGACTTGTTAAAACCTTAATGTTTTCACTTGGAAACAAGTATTTGAGAGAGGGAATTATAAATCTGATTTGTTGTTCATTTTTTAAGGATGATTGAAATCATTACATTAAAGAGAGTATAAAAAGATGTATCCAGAATTCACTATTAAAAGAAATTTAACAAATCTATGTTTTTAAATGGAATTATATAAGTCATGTATTTATAAGCATTACCACATAATATCTACAGCGTTTGAAATTCAAATCCACCTTTTCAAATGGAGATTTCCAATTGAAATTTAAAATTTAGTGGAATCTAGATGGCTTAGTTGCTCAAAAAACATACCTATGGAAGTTAGGATCCACAGTTACTACTACCGAAAACCTTCAACCTAAGAACTCTTTCAAAAGGAACAGTCCTTGGATGGAATGAATCATCTTGATAAGCAAGAGAGTGCTTCTGGTCTGATTAAAGAATATGGTTGCCACTGATTTCGTGACAATAGAAGGAAGGAGTTGAAATCCTTACTCCTTATTGACATCAAATCTGAGCACGTCAACATTGCAGCTCTATGAAACCAAAATTTCAAATTAAGTATGCAGAGCTTGAGGCCAATCCATCCAAGTATTGAAAACTTTCATGCTGATAATTCTGGGATAGAAAAATAAGGCCACTAATGTCCAGACTGAAGCAAATCATACAACAGAGAACTTCATTTGAATGAGAATCATAAACAGGAATTTGCAACTGATTCTTTAAAAAAAAGAATCAAGGAAGGTTGTAAAAGATTTGAAGCAAATTAAGCAATACCATAAAAGTAATAAAGAATTTGGCTTTAGAATTCATGAAAAAAAAAAAAAGAGAAAACAGTCCACAAACTTCAATCAATTAAAAATTTGTGAAAGAAAAATGAATAAACAAATAGTAAAATAAGTAGTGAAATTAACTGAAAATGGAAGGAGTACCTGACCATGAGTTAGATTGCGTTAATAATGGCAAAGGGCCACGTTGACACATTTGGCTTCTGAGTGTTGCTATATAATGACTTCATTGTCAATCCAAATGACGGGGATGTGGGAAATGATGGGCCAATCTCTACCGGTCCCCTTCTTGCAACTTTCTTTCAGCGAAGGACAACACTTGATATGCAACCTGAGGAGAGAGGTGAGGTGTTGAAAGCCCTTATCGTCCAAATGCTTAAGATTTCGAAAACAACATATGTGAAGATCGGTTAGAGAAGAGGGCAACAGATGTTCATCTGGAAAAGACTCTTTTGCACCTGTGAGTGAATGGAACTTAGTTGCCTCGTAGTAATCGTGCTCCGAAAGATGGCTGATATGCAAATGGCGAAGAGAGGTAAGGTGTTGAAAGCCCTTGCTGTTCAAAAGCTTAAGATTTGGAAGACCCCATATCTCAAGATCAGTAAGAGAAGAGGGCAGCAGATGTTCATCTGGAAAACACTCTATCTCTAATTTTGAACTCTCGATTTTGAAGCGTGTCAGAAAAGGGAGTGTTTGCAAACTCCATTCCCTCCTCGTCATGCCCGTAATCAGTTTATCACTTTCTGAGATAGAAATAGTTTTTAGTTTGGAGGGCAAACCCTCGCTTGGAAATGACCTTATTTCTCGACAATCTGATATTATCAATCCCTCAAGGAATGGGAAGAGGGAGTGCATATGCTCTGGAAATGACTTTAAATTTACGCAAGAGGCAAGGGTAAGTGAGGTTAAATTGGTGGCAGATAATCCCTCTTCAATTTGAAAAGATATAAAATCAGAGGAACAGATTACCAAAGATTTGAGACATGCGAGATGCTGATGGTGAGGCCCCTCTGATGCACCAATCCACTTCAAGTTGTCGCATTGTAAATAAAGATTATTTAGCATAGGAAATGATCCTAATGGAAAAGATCCTACGGGATGACACCTTCCGCTTAAAATCATCAAGGATTCAAGGGATTTATACAAGGGGATTTTGAAACAATCCAAGACACCACCATAGATTCTCAATTGCTTCAGCGTTATAGGAAGACTACCTTCAGGAAGGGATCTGAGATTAGAACAATTAAACATAGTTAACTTTTCAAGACGAGTGCAGCGTTCCATCATCTGCTCCATTATGGAATCATTGATAATCCGATTGCAAATATCGAACTCTCGAAGCCCGCCGGGCAATGGCACCAATTGCAATGCATCGCAAAGCCGTAACTCAAGTTTGCAAATGCTTGGTGCCCTAGGAAGCAAGCCACCAAGATTTCCACAACGGTAAATCCAAAGTTTCGTTAAAGATGGGAGGTGCTTGGGCAGAGAATTGGCTAGCTTGGGACAATCTCTTATGCTTAGCTCTTGCAAACTAGAGAAAGCATCATCTCTCGAACAAAGCTTCCATTCTTTCCACTCTGGCATATTCCAAAAGCCTAGAGTTTTAAGAGAGCCAAATGGTTTACTCGATGCATCACAATGCCCATAGAAACCATCATTATCATCACCGACTGTTACTACTCCGGAAAACCCTGAAATAGAGAGAGATTCCAAAGATGATAATTGCCCAAGCGGTGGCAAGAACAAGCAATATTTACAACCGCTTAACTCCACAGATACCACATTTGAGAATGGAGAACGCCCCACCCATTCCGGGAATCCTGTACCTCCATAATAACTAATGACAAGACGCTCCAAGTTTGTATGGGGCTCCAGTTGTTCAAGTACTTCTCTTTCATGTGTTGTATCATCAATATCATGACCTGAACTCCACAGCAACTCCAACTCCTTAAGGTCCTTCTTCTCCTTCAAATTGGCATCTTTGGCATCCCTTGCACGGGCAACATTTTCTAAACCTGAAATGGCAAGGCTTCCACGTAGATGCTTGAGCTTTCCTAACTCATTAATGCTTGAACCATTTTGGTCGCCCAAAACAAAATCTGTTAATATTCGAAGATCTTTCAACTTATCCATTCCTTCAGGCATCCTTTCTAAATCTGTTTTCCGAATATCGAGATGTTGCAAGTTGATCAATCTGCACATGTCTTTTGGCAACTCCGCAAGCTCCAAGCATTCAAACAATATTAATGTTTGCAAATAATACAGTGTACTCAAAGAGTTCGGCAAACATGTAATTAACGTTTGAGAGAGATTCAAATATCGCAAAAATTTTAAATTGCCAATTTCTTCTGGCAACTCATTGATATTACGATATTTAGCCAAAGAAAGTGCTCGTAAGCATCTACATTTTGTTATCAAATCAATCAGTTGGCTGGTAACATAACACCAGAGTGACGATGACTGAAAAGTCAGGAACGTTCGCAAACTTTTTGCTTTGGATAATGTCTTAAATTTCTTACTCACATCATAGCTTCCTTGGATATTGGACAAATGACGAGTCTTTTCAGTTATTTCACATGAACCATCACTACCATCTAAACTGCAAAAAAACTCTTCAGATACAGATTTAGCTAAATCACTAATCAGATCATGCATAACGAAACAACATTTATCCCCTTTTGATTTTTGAAAAAATGACCTCAATTCTAACTTCTTGAAGTACTCATTACCTTTATCTTCCGCATCGTCATTTTCTTTGGAAAGCGGTAAAAGATCTTCAGCCATCCATAATTGAATGAGTTCTTCTTTTGTGAATTCATAATCTTTGGGAAAAATTGAACAATATGCAAAGCAACGCTTCAACTCTGATGGAAGATAATAATAACTCAATCTTAATGCTGGAAGAATATCGTCTGTTATGTCCCATAAAGGGCTCCTTAATATTTTATTCCATGCGTCAACACCCAATTCACCACGCAAAAGACCTCCAAGTGTTGTTGCTGCTAGAGGGAGGCCTTTGCATCTTTTGGCAATCTCTTCACCGATTACCTTCAGATCTGGATGCATGCTTGGGATTCCATCGACAAATGCATGTGTTGCAAATAACTTCCAGCAATCATCATCAGATAAGATATGAAGATCAAAAGTTGGAACAGTCCTCACAATGGATGCAACCCTTCCACTATGTGTTGTTACGATAATCTTGCTATTTTTTGCCCCAGAAGTGAAAGTACTTATGAGTTTTTTCCAATAACTATAATTCTCGTTCCAAACATCGTCTAAAACAAATAGAAACTTCTTTCCCAACAGCTTCTCCTTGAGTCTAAGTTGAAGCTGCTCTAGATTCTGACTATCATCACAACCAGAAGTGATCGCATCAAGAATGGTTTTGGTTACTCTGGAAACATCAAATTGGTCTGAAACACACACCCATGCTTTGAGGTCAAACCATTCGGCCACTCTCTCGTCGTTGTAGATGAATCGTGCAAAGGCGGTTTTACCAACCCCAGGCAGACCCAATATTGGAATCACATCTATCTGATTTTCAGTTAGATATTCTGAGTGCAACAACTGCATTATTGCTTCTTTTTCACCATCTCTGCCATAAAAAACACCAGTTTCATCCACTGAAGAAGTTTCACGGGATTTTTGAAATTCCTTTTCTCCTTTACAATATTTTTTCAAACCGCGGATACCCTCTTGGTTGAGTAGATATTCTATTTTCTCAAGGATTTCCCCAAGCTTTGATTCCATCCCCCTTTCGAAAGGATTGCGAGAAGAGAAAAAGCGGCTTACCTTCCTTACCTTACTAGTTTGACCCTCGGATTCCATCCTACTTTGAAGGGCTTCAGCCGCGATCTCATGAAGGAGGTCATCCGCACAATAAACAGCATCTTTGAGCTCATCAATCAAGGCTCTGGCATCCTTATCGGTAATAGGCTCATTTTCAGCATATTTCAGCACGACGTTAGCTGACATGAGCGTTGGCTTCAGTTTCCTAAGAAGGCCATCTTCAAGTTTCTTTCCTCTAATGAAGTCCAAGACCTCACGGGAAGCCAACCTGTCGAAAATAACTTGGAGGAAAGCAGAGAGAGGAGTTTCAACTAGCAAATCGGCCATTTTTTTTTTTGCTTTTGACAAGGAAATTTGAAGAAGATCAAAGGAAGTGAATGCAAACAATGGAAAGAAGAAGGGTGCTAAAACTCCAGTGAAAGGATTTGAAGGGGAAGGTTTTTTCTTTTTTCATTTTTGCAAGGGAAGGATTTGAAGAAGATAAAAAAAAGGAAGTGATTGCAATCAACAAACGGTGAAATTAGATGAGGATGAAAGATGAAGAAAGCGTTGTGGTGAATGCAGGGCTGATTTCACTTTCAATGAAAGCGTCGTGCTAATGTACTTTCCTAGAACGTTGCAATCAGGGACGGATCTACGAAGAAACATGTGGGGGCAGTTGTCCCCACTGAGTTCATAAAATCTTTTGGGTTTGTTATAAAAAATATCAAAAGTTTTGAAAATTTAAAAATTTTCCCCTGTAGAAAATCTTTGTGATAATTTTTGAACCCACTAAATTAAGGTTCATACATGAAAATTTTCATTATATATCTAATAATTGAGCATTAACACTTTGAGTGCTAAGCAATATGATTATAATATATATATTTATATATATTTTCAAATTTGTAAAATAAAATAAATTATTTTTAAAGAGTTTGAAATTGTTAAATTTTTAATTTCTCATAATAATTTGTTTAGATTGATGCAAACTAATCTTATAAGGATAATGAGATATAAATCTTATACTACTTAAATGATTTAACCTCTTTTTAACACAAAAAAATAACCTAAAAAATATGAAGTAATAAAATAAATAATCATGTTTATTCTTCTTTTCATTGTATGTGAGAAAAGAATAATTTTTTACTTTCCAAATTATAATGAATAAAAATCAAATATATTTGTTTATTAAAAGTAAATGATAAAACTAAACATATTAAAAGAAAGTAATAAAATTAGACATGTTAATTTTTATTTCATTTTTTACATATTATATTTATTTTAAAGAATTTTGTAAGTAAAATTTTATTAAATTAATATATCGATATATATGTATATGTACGTGTCTATTATGATAAATTTATCTAAATATTGTTTAGGTTATATTTGTTAAAAATCATATAATTAATTATGTAAATATTATTTATATTGCAAAACAATTTTTTTTCATTTACAAAAAATATTATATGTGCTAATTTTATTTATAATTTTTAAAATTAATTTATATTTTAATAAAAAAATTTTAAATTTATTTAAAATATTTGTCCTCACTTATTATAAATCCTGACTCCATCAATGATAATAAGAATCTTATTCCATCATCAGAGCAAAAAAGACGCGTAGAAAAAAGAAGGCTGTAGGGCATAGTGTTTTATATGGTTTCGGTGCCAGAATTATTTCCTGTCTCCATGGTGGTTTTTGATTTGTTGATTATTCATAGGCTAATGGGAAGAGGAATTTGCAACAAAGAAAAGATTGAATCCACTACAGAAAATAAAAAAGTACAAGAGCCCGTTAATGTATCATATTTTCTATTACAAAAATTTCATGGGAAATCACATGGGAAAAAAGTGAACAAATACTAGATTTGCACATGGAATTTTCATCTAAAATCTACCAAAGAGAAAGCATGATTCCATTATGCATATAAAAAAAATTAATTTTCTTCTAAGATGTATCAAAAAGTAGTTTCTCAAAATCAAAGTCCTAAGGAAAATAAAAAAAAAGTGTCCCTAAATTTTTAATTAATCTTTACTCACCTCTTAATTTTATCGATTTTTAATTTTCAATTAAGCTTTTCAAAAATTTTCAAAAGGGAAGGCACGCTTCCAAATAGTGGGACAAGGTCATGGCCTGTCCTCTTAACAACAAATGAATATAAAGAAATTTTATCATTTATACCTAATAAAATTTTTAAATTTTACAAATAAATTAATAATGTGAAAAATATATTTAAGATATATTTATAAAATAAAAAATTAATTAAAAATATTACAAAATTTTAATTTCATTTGTAAAAATAAAAAAAATTATATTATCAATATATTAAAAACAAATTCATAAATATATTTATTATTATACGAGTAAATGAAACAAATTAACTAATAAATTAATACACAATTAAATAAATTTAATATAAAATTAAATCGATAACTTGAAATGAAATACAAAATTTCATGCCTTAAGAACAAAAAACAATAAAGTTGAATGAAGCAAACTAATTTTCTTATATAATTAACCCTTTGGATTGTAATTGCAGTAAAATAATTAATAGATATTAGATTATAAATTAAGATTCATCATATTTTTTAAGGGGCAATTCTTGTTGTAAACACCCATTGTTTATTATTATTATTATTATTATTATTATTTTTTCCTTTTCTTGTTCTGGTGTCTTTCTGCCAGCCATCCGTAATCTACTTGCTAGCGACCCTAACAGCTATCTGCAACTGCATTGCCAGTAACTCTGACAATCACTAGCAGTCGTTTTGATAGTCAATGGTCGCCCTAGTCTTAGGCAACAAAAATCTCTGATTTTCTAGGATTTTGATCTTCTTTTTTTACTCTATAAATAAGGTCATGAGAACCCAAAAAAGAGAGAACCTTCCAACACGTGAAACCCTGCAAAAAATAAAATAAAAAAAGATAAAAAAAAGGTTCATTGCCAGATAAAAAAAAAACTATCTGTGAAAAAAAAAGAAAAATCAAACACCAAAAGCAAAAAAAAAACACACACACACCGCCTAGAATGGGAACCAAAACGTTGGCCTACAAAAAAATAAAAAAAATACAAAAATCATTTTGACCAAATCTTTCAAGGCCAATCTACTTAGTTCAAGGTCATTTTTTGTAAAACTAGGCTCAGATATATATTTAGGGTTTTAGGAAAGATTTTTGTGATTTTAGGTTTTTTTGCAACTGATAGATAATGGTCGGTGACCACCGATGATGGCCACATGGCATAATAGTCATCGAATTTTGAGTTTCTAGAGAAAGAGCGAGACGTATAGGAGGAAGAAAGAGAAAGAGGAAGAAAAAAACTTAAAAAAAAATCTTATTTGGCCCTTAAATAGGCCTTCAAAATGACGTCATTTAGGCAGAAGCAAAATGACACTGTTTTAGCCCAGCAAGATTTGTGCATCGACCTGCGACCCTACTTAGGGTCCGCACATCTGACCCGGTGTTCCATTCTCCCTCTACTTCAAATCGGTTCAGTTGAACCAACTCAGATCGGCATCAAATGTTGAACCGACTAGATCAGCTCAGATTAATGTTGATCGAACCACTAACCAATCCGATTCAAGTAAAATTTTTTTTTGAATTTTTTAATATTATTTTTATTATTTTAAATTTTATTTTAATACTTATGCATGTTAAAATATTTAAATTTGCTAAAATAAATTTTTATTTCTTTAATAATAACTAAATAAAATAAAATAAATAAATGATGAAATATATAGTTAAAATTTTTGATAATTTTGTTAATTTTAAAATAAATTTTATCATATAAATAATAAAAATTAATAAAAATGTAAGAAAAATGAAAGTTTTTTATTTGATGATGAGGTTCAAAAGTATTTTGATAGTGATACCTACAAAATCTCTAGGTGAGAAGATTTTTTTTAAATACTACTAGTGTATTGGAGTATTTATAAAAATTTTTTAATATAATAATTTTTTTATAAAATAGTAAAATAAAAATTAATTAATTAATTAAAAATAAAAGTGATAAAAAATGAGAAAAAGAAAATTTTATCCAATAACGGAGTTCTAAAAATATTCTGAGTAAAAATGCTTTAAGAAATCCCTAGATGAAAATATTTTTTTAAAAATATTACTAGTGTATTGGAATATTTATAGAAAATCTTTAATATAATAAAAATTCCTCTTTTCTTCAAAAACTTAAATAATAATTCAATTAATAAAATCAATAAAATTTCTAAAAAGAGAATAAAATGCATGCATTAACATATTAACATTTTGCATTGCTTTCGTAACATAGTTTTTTTTTTTTTTTTACGAAAAGTAAATCTGAACCTTCGAAGATGAGATTTTAAGGTATTTTGAAAGCGATGCATAAGAAAATCACTAGGTGAGAAAGAGTTCTTTTAATGTTACCAATATATTGAAAACATTTTAAGAATTATTTCAATAAAAAAACTTCTAATCTATTTTTCTTAAATAAAAATGAAACAATAAATAATAAAAGATATCAAAAAATAATAATGAAAAAATCAATGAAATTATTTTTCAAACATCGAAAATAAGACTGTTTTTATAAAAATCAATGAATAATATGTAATTAATTGATATCGTTCTAAAGGAGCATTGTGGAAGTGTTAATTCTTTCCCACACGTAACTGACTCTTAGACCTAGACTGTTTCGCAGACTCTAAAATTATCTTTTTAATAAATTTTAATTAATTTTAAGATTTTATTAAAGGATATATTTTAATAGATAGTCAATTGCACCTAGCCAAAAAAAATTGTGGCAACTTTTTTTTTTTTTTGTTTTTTTTTTTGTTTTCATATTCGTTGGATGGACACAAAACTATTACGATAATTATGCAAATAATTTGTTAACTAATTTGAACTTCAAATAAAATATTTAAACCAAAAAGCTTTTTTGAAAATTTAAGGAGCCATATATCAATCTTTGGTGAATTTTTTGTGGTTTTTTTTTACATGAAGATGAAATGGAAATTCCATGTTCCACTTTATTCTTTTACAAAAATTAAAAATTTTGACTGAGTGTTGTAAACACCCATCTGTGTCTAGGGTCAATCAATTCTGTATTCAAGATCAATTAGATTATATCTAGGTCAATTGATCTGTATTTTATGTTATGTTATAATATTATTATATTATAGTATCATTATCATATTATTATTAGTATATTATATGGTATTATACATATTATATTATTATTATTATTATTATTATTATTATTATTATTCTTTTATTCTTTTATTCTTTTTTCCTAACTGTCGATTGAATGAAGAAACAAAAATCTGGATGGAATTCATTTCATTTAGTTAAAGGATATTAATCCAGTATCCAAATCAAAGACTTTTGATTTGATCCAGAAAAACTAGCAAAAATCTAAACAATAATCATGCCCAGACAGAACCAACCTAAGCGTGAATCCTGGAATTGGATTTTGCCTGTTTTCTAAAATTCATCCTAAGTGGACCTATAAATTGGAATGATCATTTTAGAATAGAACATGGTGGATTTGATGAAAGAAAGGTTTAGTGCTTGAAAAATCTAAAAATAGGTTCCTAGGCAATAAGGGTTTTGAGAATTTTGATTTTTGAAATTTTGGGTTTGATTTTAGGTTTCTAAGGGTTGAGATTAGGTTCTGGAAGATTTCGAAAAAAATATGAAAACTCTGGGAAATCTAAGATTTTTCTAAAAAATTTGAGTTTTTTTTTCTGAAAAATATGAATTTTTTAATGAATGTTTGAATTTATCGATGAATTTTTTGGCAGGAATTTGAATTTTTTAGCTAGATTACGACCAGATTTCCAAAAATCGATAGTAAACCCAAATTTTGATTAAATGTCTGGAGAATTTTTAGAGAGAAAAAAAGAGAGTTTTTTGCCTAGAAAAAGAAGAGGCAGAGAGCTTATGAAGTCTGAAACATAGAAGATGGCTTATACAGCAGCTCAGAAGAACGTTATTTTGGACAATCTAAGATTTGCACATTGACTCGCTGACCTACACTCTGATCCAACCCGATTGCAAGGTTTTTTATTTTATTTTATTTTTATTTTTATTTTTGGATTTGATTTTTAATTTTTATTACCTTTTTGGTTTAATTTTTAAGAGAATGTATTTCTGCTATTTTATTTCTGAAAATAAATTTTTTTTTAAAATGATTCTATAAAAAATAAGAAAACTTTACAAATAAAAAAAATCTTTTCAAATAAAGTTTTCAAAATAATATAAAAAACAAAAAAAATCTTTTTAAGTTTTCAAAAAAGCATTTAAAAAAAAATCCTTCTAATAAAAAAAATCTTTTTCAATTAAAAGGCCTTATAAAATAAATTTATGAATTTTACCAAACTATTAGAGAATTTTCATTAATTTAATTTTTAAAATAGAATCCACCAAACTATTGAAAAATTTCATAAATCAATTTTCAAAAAAATTAAAAAAATAATTTTTATCCTTTAAACTATTTGAGGATTGCTTCAAATTAAGTCTTACCGAACTATTGGAAGACTTAATGAAATTCACAAAAATTTTTATGAATCTTTTTTTTAAAAAAATCTCACTAAACTATTGAGAGATTTACTTTAAAGTAAGCCCTACCAAACTATTGGAGGCTTTACTGGTTTTTCTTGAATAAAAATTAATAAATTCGATGATAAAATTTTTTTAAAGTAAGACGCTAGTCTCCATGAATACTCCTGAAGTGAAAGAATTATCTTAAATTGTTACCAACCTATTGGGATAATTTGAAGACTAATTTTTAATATTAAATATTTAGGTAAATTACCAACATGTTCAAGGCTTGGATAATTTAAAATCAAACCAGTACCATTTTTTGGATGGACACTGTAGGGGTGCTATAATCTTTTCCATGCATAATCGTACTCTAAAACCTAAAATTTGGTTCTACAGATTAGAATCTATATCGAGTGACCATTCACACTTAAACAAAAAAGATTGGTGGTCACTCCCTTTCATCCATATCTAGCGGTAAGTCCACGAATCTATACGTTATGATAGTTTGACGACTCTATTAGGGACATCGAGAGTCAGGCTAGTAAATGATTTCTTATTATCCAAGCCTTGCCTAATAAATTTGAGATTTTTTCTCTTTCCTATTAATTTTTTATTGCTTATATTTGTTAGTTATTTATTTATTTATTGTATATATTTGTCATTCATTTGCATGTACATAACATAAAGCTCTCCATCAGAACTCTACCTTTAGAAGGGAGTGAAATACTTATGCCATCGTGAGATTTCTTATCTCTGCATAGGCCTGCAAAATATTCTCACTTAAATTGAACCATTTTTATTTGTAGCCAATGATGGGTAAAGATCGGGGTATTTTACTAGCCTGTGATGGACTATGATGTAAAGAATAATTTGAGAACCTTTTAGAGATAATTCAAATTCACATATAGTTAACTTTACGAGCCTAAACATAGATTGAGCCATGTCCTTCCACCTTTTATAGTTAACCTAAATCCAGGGTCATGTTGTTATTTTACTTAGTTTATGGTGTTTATTCTTTAATTTTGTGACTAACCGATTTTCTCATCTTTTTTCTTTTCTTTTTATGCATATTTATAAATATACTTGTAGATTACATATCATGCTTACTAACTTCTTTATTGTGTATGCATTCACTCATGCAATTACTGCATTTATTCTTATGCATAATCTAATAGGTCCATAAACATCATTCTAAATTTACACCATAATTGTAGGAAATCAAGGTTCAAAGATAAATCAACATCAGTATTACACTCGAGCTATAGCCAAAAAAATGGAATAAGACAATGTAGATTGGCTTGAAAGAATAGAAAAGGCTCAGGAGATACTTGAAAGAAAATTATGCAAAATCCTGGAGGCTCTAGAAAAAAAAATAGAGGAAAGGCAATGGAAGAAGACACCTCACAAAAAGTTACTAAATCAGTATATCCTCAAGATTTTAGCCCACATCAGACTCAGACTACCCCAAGTTTTCAACCATAACAGGCTGCGTGTCCGAATTACAACTATCCGATAATGACTTATGGACTCGGTCATGAGATTGTTCAGAGTTATAATAATCCCATTTTCACTGAAAAGACAATCAAGCTTATTCAACCTCTTACTCTAGATGAGACATGCTTGATACATTTTTATGACATTTCTCTTTTTTGTGAATACCCATCATTTATTTTTACCATCTCATACCCTTTTTTCAACCACTTTTTTAAATCGTGACGATAATTCAAGATTTGATTTTGAAAATACTATTCATGATGTTTTGATTAATAAATTTAAGATTGTTGGGATGGCTGAATAAAAGATAAATCTGAAAAAAAATTTAAAAGTGATATAACACATGATCTTTGCTCATTCACAAATCTGCTCTAAGTCAATAAAGATTCTCCATTAAGAGTATTCATGTTTGAAATGAGAAATGGCTTTCTTTCTTCTATCTTTTAAAGAAAATGATAAAATGATCCATTGCTATCCCATTTGAGCCTATTAAAATTTTTTTTAGAGAAATCTTAACCAAGGATCACCCCCACACTAGAGGGCAAAGTTTGAGAGATTTGTTCATTCTTAAAGGCAAAGCCCTTTTATGCTAAAATTTTTCGACAAATGAAAAATGAAAGAGGAATTAATGAGTGCAAGATACCAACATCTACCTAAAAAAAAAAGAGAAATTGATAGGGTAAAATGCCAATGTGCTTCATCTAAAAAAAAGCAAAAAAAAAATGATAGGGCAAAATGTCAAAATGCCCCATATGAAGAAATTATCCTTAGTTTGATTATCCTTCAAATATAATTTGGGTTTGTTTATCCCTTTCTTTGGCACCCTTTACCCTAGCCTGCATTACGTATTTTAAAAGTTCATTTTGATCAAATATGAATATTTAATTTGAAGAATCATGAATTGAATTAGGGTAGGTTTGCCATTGGATTATGTGAAGTTTTGATCAAAGTGTCATTGATGAATAAATGGGAAAGAGAAATGAAAAATAAGAAAAAGGTATGCAAAAAAAGAAGAAGAAGAAAAAAAAGGTAAAAAAATAAACAAAAAAAGAGACAAATGAGGAAAAAGGAAAACTTAAACTAAAAACCCAAAAGGATAGTTTAAGATGAAAACTTGAAAAAAAAAACTTCATATGAAGGTCCTTAGAATGAGGATAATAATTAGCTCAAAGATTAAAGATATTAATGGAATATGTTTTCAAAAGATGATCTTGAGTTTGAGTTTAAAATTTTTTGAGTAATCATTATTTTGGATGTTAATGTCCTATTTGAATAAATTATAGCATTTTACTTCACTTTTGAGTTGTTCTTCACCCTACCTTTTGTTCTTTCAATAATTAATATCTATTTTTCTTACCCTTCATCAGATGAATATTCTGTTAATGAACCAAGAACATGTATCATGTTTATCACTGATTTGAATTGTGACAAATAAATGAATGACATTTTTCATAAAGAGTTTTTCATTTTTTAAAAAAATCCAAGATGAGATAAATGAAAGAAGTATAAAAATATTATTTACAAGGGGGCAAACATGGTGACCCAATGATGAATTCAGTGATAGATTGGTTGACACGACTTGTGAGTTGTGCCAGATAAGAAGAATGACATGGATTAGCCAATAAAATCTACTCTGAGACTATTAATATTGAGAAGCCAAGAAGGACTAATGGAGTTTTGAGAACCTTGTCACCACAATTGAAATTTTATGACATCAACTCTACATACATTACATTTGCATAGGGCATACACTTGCATTACTCTGTTATCACTTATCCGATTTTGGCTCAATTCAGATCATTTCTTATAATTCGTGATTTTATCCCAATCATTTATTTTGACCTTAACTTCGTTTTGGTCGATTCATTTTTTACTTATAATTTCATCTTGATCACCCAATCTTGGCTCAGTTTAGATCATTTCTTATGATTTGTGATTTTATCCTGGTCAGTCATTTTCAACCTCAACTCAGTCCTGGTTGATTCATTTTTGACTCATGGTTTTGTCTCGATTACCCGATCTTGGCTCAATCCATATCATTTCTTATGACTTGTAGTTCATCCCGGTTAGTCATTTTCAACCTCGACTCAATCGTGGTCACCTTATTTTTTGACTCGTGTTTTCGTCCTAATCATCCAATCTTAGCTTAGTTCAGATCATTTTTTATGATTCATGATTTTATCCTGCTCATTTATTTTTAAGTTCGACTCGATCCTAGTCGTTTTATTTTTTACTTATGGTTTCATCTCGGTTACTTATTTTTGGCTCAGTCTAGATCATTTCTTATGATTCATGGTTTCAGTTTGGTCA
This sequence comes from Durio zibethinus, assembly GCF_002303985.1. The sequence continues at coordinate 15,385,448 of NW_019168492.1, forward strand.
TTTATTCCAACCTCAACTCAATCTTGATCACTTCATTTTTTACTCGTGATTTCATCTCGGTCACTTGATCTTGGCTCAATTCAGATAATTTCTTATAATTCATGATTTTGTCCTGATCATTCATTCTCAACCTTGACTAGATCTTGGTCGATTCATTTTTTATTAGTGATTTCGTTTTGATCATCTGATCTTGACGTAATCTAAATCATTTCTTATGACTCATGGTTTCGTCTCGATCAATCATTTTCAATCTTGACTCAGTCCTAGTCGCTTTATCTTTAGACTCAAGATTTTGTCTTAATTATTTTTCTAACTAATTATTTTGACTCAGTCAACCATATTCGACCTCGACTCAGTCCTAGTCGCTTTATCTTTAGATTCGAGGTTTCATCCCGATCATTTTCCTGACTCATGGTTTTGTTCTGGTCAGCCATCCTCGACCTTGACTTGGTCCTGGTCATTTATCTTTTCGACTCATGGTTTCATCTCAATCATTCAATTTTTGTTCAGGGTATATCATTTTTTTTTACTCACGATTTCATTCCAGTCAGCCCTCTTTGACCTCGACTCGATTTTAGTTGCTTTATCTTTTTGACTCACGATTTCATCTCGATCATTCCATCTCGATTCCATCTAGATTATTTTCCTGACTTGCGACTTAGCCCTGGTCATTTTTGCTTATCAAGTTAACTCTTGGAATAGAGTGAGTATCTATGCCTTTGCATCATTCACGTCTGATAGGAATATGTAAAAAAAGGCAGCTATAGATACCCATCTGTGTCTGGGGTCAATCAATTTTGTATTCAAGATCAATTAGATAGTGTCCGGGTCAATTGGTTTGTATTTTATGTTATATTATATTATTATTATATTATAGTATCATTATCATATTATTATTAGTATATTATATGGTATTAATCATATTATTATTATTTTATTTTATTTTTCCTAAATGTCGATTGAATAAGGAAACAAAAATCTGAATGGCATTCATTTCATTCGGTTAAAGGATCTTAATCCAGTATCCAAATTAAAGACTTTTGATTTGATCTAGACAAACAAGCAAAAATCTAACCAGAATTATGCCCGAGACAGAACCAGCTTTGGCATGAATCTTGGGATTAGATTTTGCCTGTTTCCTAAAATTTGACCTAAGAGGACTTATAAATTGGAATGATTATTATAGAACAAGACATGGTGGATTTGATGAAAAAAAGGCTTAGTGCTTGAAAAATCTAAAAATAAATTCTTAAAAAACAGAGGTTTCGGGAATTTCAATTTTTGAGATTTTAGGATTTATTTGAAGTTCTGGGTTTGATTTTAGGTTTATAAGGGTTAAGATTAGGTTTTGGAAGATTTCAAAGAAAATCTAGAAAATTTGGAAAATTTTGAGATTTTTTTGAAAAATCTAGGTTTTTTTCTAAAAAATATGAATTTTTCAATGAATGTTTGAATTTGTTGATGAATTTTTTAGCCAAATTATGGCCAAATTTTTAGAAACAGGCAATAAACCTAATTTTTGGTTGAATGTCTGGAGAATTTTTAGAGAGAAATGAGAGAGTTTCTGACCAAGAGAGAGAAGAGGCAGAAAGCTTCTGAAGCCTGAAACGCAAAATGCGACTTGTATAGTAGCCCAGAACTACATTGTTTTGGACAACCTAGGATTTGTACGTGGACTTGTTAACCCGCTCTCCGACCCAACCCGATCGTAAGGTTTCTTTTTCCATTTTATTTTTATTTTTTGATTTTATTTGATTTTATTTTTAATTTTTATTATCTTTATGGTTTTATTTTTAAGAGATTTTATTTATGCTATTTTATATATGAAAATAAAACCTTTTCAAATAAAAAACCTTTTCAAATAAAGTTTTCAAAATAATATAAAAAACAAAAAAAATTATTTTTAAGTTTTCAAAAAACAATTTACAAAAAAAAAATCCTTCCAATAAAAAAAAACTATTTTTCAAATAAAAGTTCATACAAAATAAATTCTTGAATTCTATCAAACTATTAGAGAATTTTGATGGATTTAATTTTTAAAATAGAATCCATCAAACTATTGAAAAATTTCATAAATCAATTTTCAAAAAAAATTATTATTATTATTATCCTCTAAACTATCGGAGGATTACTTTAAATTAAGTCCTACCAAACTATTAAGAGACTTAATAAAATTCACAAAAATTTTTATGAATTATTTTACAATAAAATCTTACCAAACTATTGAGAGATCTGCTTCAAAGTAAGTCCTACCAAACTATTAAGAGGTTTTACTGGTTTTTCTTGAATAAAAATTAATAAATTTGATGATGGAGCCTCTTTAAAGTGGGATGCTAGTCTCCGTAAATCTCTTGAGGTGAGAGAGTTATCTTAAATTGCTACCAAACTATTGGGACAATATTAAAACTAATTTTCAATATTAAATATTTTGATAAATTACTAACATGTTCAAGGTTTGGATAATTTGAAATCAAACTGATACCATTCTTTGGATGGACACTATGGGGGTGTTATAACATTTCTTATGCGTAATCGTACTTTCAAATTTAAAATCTGAATATGCAAATCATAATCTATATTAGGTGACCAATCACACCTAAACAAAGAAGATTGTTAGTGACTTTTTTTCATCCATCTCTAGTAGTAGGTCCACAGATCTATACGTTATGACAAGTGTGATAGCCAAATTTAAACAAGTCAAAGTAATTTGAGTGAGGATAGTATTTTTTTATTAAAAATTATGGATATTTAAATTTTGATTATCGATATACACTAATCATCAGACTGTCAAAATTTTAAATTTTTATGAAAAAATAGTATGAAACATGAAAATTTCCATCCGATCTTCGATGTAGAAAATAACAACATAAAGTTTATCAAAAAATTGATGAACATAGGAGTGGCTTTTGAAATCTCAATAAAACTTCTTAGTTTAGATTTTTTTTTAATTTTTTGTGGAAATTTAACTAATAATTCAATCTAACAAAATTATATAATCGTCTATAAACCAATCAAGGATTTTGGTTTTCAAATTTGTTACCTTTAAATTAATTAATTTATGGATTTTTCTTATAAAAATATAATTAATAAAAATTATAATTATAATTATAATCAAACATTAGGTTTATATGAAAAATATACAAACTAATGAACATATTCATTATTATACAATCATATGACTCATCACATGTTAAATAACTTTTTTCATGATAAAAAAATTACAATTAGTGCATTACGTATCATAATTATTCAATTACTTTTCACCATTAATTTTTACTTTGTAACAATTAACCAAAAGCAAAAAAAAAAAAAACCGAGAATCCCAACTAAACTAAGTCTAAATTTGTTCATACCTCATACAAAATATGGATGTAGATGAGGTGAAATATAATAGTCATATCATATTTGTGTTATATTTTCAGCATAAAATGAGAAATAAATAATTTTTAGCTTTTTAATCTAATAATTAAAAAAAGATAGATAAAAATTTGAATCTCAACATTCTATTTTTCTATCTCATTAGATAAAAAAAAAATTAAGAAACAGGATTATTTTAATAATACTTGAATATTAAATATTAATTAAATATTATTTTCATGTTATTTAATAATATTTCAATATTATTTTAATTTTAAAAATTAATTGAGTAATTTTTTAATATTATTGGTCATGAAATATTATTTTATTAATACTTTAATATTTAATAGGTTTTTTGTACAAGATTTTAATAATACTTTCTTATTAAATATTAATATTAAAATATTTTATTATTTTAGTAATATTGTAATGTTATTTTTATTATTAAATATTAATTGAAGAATATTTTAATATTTAATATTATTATATTAATTTTTTAAAATATTAAATATTAATTTAATAATACTAATCGTGTGAAACATAGGCAAAAAAACCTAATTATATTATATTTATGTTGTATCTTTAGTATTAAAATGAGAAATAAATAGTTTTAACTTTTTAATCTAATAATTAAAAAATATAAGATAAATGTTCAAATCTCACCGTTTTATTTTTCTATCTCATTAGATGAAAAAATTGTTAAGAAAAAGGGATCCAACCTTATGTAATTGGTTTTAGATTAATCAAAGATCATAAGTCTTAGTCTTTCTTTTTACTTAGAGCCTTAGCTACTTAATAAAAAGAGATGGGGTTGTTTTAAAGTGGTGTCGCAAAACATAAAGAGAAAGAAAAAAAGCCAAAAAAAGTAGAGAGAAATAGGAGAAGGGAGAGTTGGTTGAATGAAAGTCGATCTATGGTCTGATTGAACTGAAACTTTGTTAGCAGGTTTATAATTTAAAGTTCTACATTCTGAACGGTGAAGATCAGGTTTGAAGCTCTCTAAAAATAAATTCAATGTATATTTATTGAGTCACTTATTTGGTGAGATTCTTCAATTGTCTCTCTAGTTGTTAGTTAGCTCTAGTTTTAGCTAAAGAAGAGCATTGTATATCTATTATTTGATAGTGAAGGTTTTTCTGGTTGTTCGTGTTTTTTCTTTTACACTTGAAGATTTTTCACGTAAATCTTAGTATGCTTTATTTTCCTGCATTGTTAATTGTTGATTATTGTCTATTACTGTAGGTTATTGTGATATATTACTTCTGCGTTATTGTGTTTATTGCTTCAGGCCCAACAAGTGGTATCAGAGTGAAGGTTGTTTTGAGACATTAATACAAAAATAGCCCAAGATAAAAGTAAATTTTGCTTAAAATCATAAAGGGTGATACAGGTTCTATGATTAAATTGATAGCATCAAATTATTCAATTTGAAAGCCTATGATGGAAGATCATCTATACTACAAAGATTTGTATGGGTCAGTATTGGGTGATTTGGCTAAACCAATAGATATGAAAGATGAAAACTGAAAGAAATTGGTAGAAAGACACTGGCTTCAATTAAAAAATGGATTGATATCAGCGTGTTTCATCATGTAACGTAGAAAGCAAATGTCTACATTGTTTGGAAAAAAATTAGCTGTATATTGTATGAGAGAAAAATATGTATGAATAAAGTTATACTTGTTAAAACGCTTACAACTTTACAGTATAGGATGGATGATCTATTACAAATCACTTGAGTGATTTTTAAAATATATTTAATCAGATGACTACTATAGAGCTTAAGATGGATGATGAAATGAAAGCGTTGTTTCTTTTAGGTTCATTGCTAGATAGTTAGAATACTTTAGTTGTGATTATTTTTAATTCAATTCCTGATTATAAGATGACATTAAAGATGGTAAATGATAGTATGCTTAATGAAGAAGCAAAGTAAAAAAATGTAGACCATGGTAATCAAGCTCTGGTCATGGAGAACAAAGATAGAAATATCGACAGAGGTCAAAACTCAAAAGATCATAGTAAGTTTAAACATAGATCCAAGTCCACAGATAAAGTAAAGTATTTTCATTGTGATAAAATAGGTCATATAAAATGATACTGTAAAATCTTGAAACAAGAATGAAAAGATGAGAAAGGCAAAAGTTCAAATAATTGCAATGTTGCAATAATAAATTTAGATAGTGATTCAGTTACTTTGATTTGTACACATGGTGATTGTAATCATGTTGGTGATCCCAACATTAAATGGATAGTTGATATAGAAGTGACATATCATTGTGTTTCTAAAAGAGAGTTATTTACAACTTACAAAATATGAGACTTTGGTTGTACCAAGATGAGAAACAAGAATGTATCATACATTGTTAGGACTGGTGATATTGCTATATAAACTAGTATAGGCTGTATGTTGACTTGGAGGAATATTAGACACATTTCAGATATGAGAATGAACTTACTTGCTATTAATATTCTTGATAAAGAAAGATATGAAAGTCGACAAAAGAATGAGCAGTGGAAGGTTCTCAAAAGATCTATGGTAGTTGCAAAGGAAAAACTACTCTACACAATGTATAAAACATGGATGCAATTGAATGACAACCAAGTAAATGCCGTTGAGGATAATGCTTCAATAAACTTATAGCATAAGAAGCTAGCACACATGAGTGAGAAGGGATTACAGGTTTTGGCAAGGCAGTCTCTCATTTTTTTGACCAAAGGTATGTCTCTTGATTCATGTGATTATTGTTTGTTTAGTAAACATCATAGGGCTTTTTGTAAGAGTTCCCAAAGAAAAGAAAATAGATTGGAATTAATTTATTCTAACGTATATGATCCCATTGAGATTAAGTCATTAGGTGGTATGAGGTATTTTGTTATTTTTATTAATGATACTTTATGTAAGACTTAGGTGTATATGTTGAAAAAACAAAAGCCATGTATTATAATATTTTCAAAAATTTCATGCCATAATTGAAAGGATGATAGGGTTGCCCTTGAAGTGTATTTGAACTGATAATAGTGTAGAATACACATCTAAAGACTTTGAAGAATACTATTCAAAGCATGGGATCAGGCATGATATGATAGAACCTAGAACACCATAACATAACAGTGTAGTTAAAAGAATGAATTGCACCATTGTGGAAAAAGTTAAATGTATATTGAGGATGGTAAAATTACCAAAGTCATTCTGGGGTGAAGTAGTCAACAAAGTTTATTATTTGCTTAACAGATCACCATCAGTTCCTTTGGGCTTTAACATTCTAGAAAGAGTGTGGACAAGAAAATATGCTTCATACTTTCACTTGATAATTTTTTAATGTAAAACATTCATGTATGTGCCAAAAAAAGCAGAGGTCAAAGCTTGATAATAAAGTCACATAATGTGTATTTGTGGGAATGATGATGAGAAATTTAGCTACATGGTATGGGATCTAATGAAAAAAAAGACAATCAGAAGTAGAGATGTGGTCTTTCATGAAAAAAAACCATAGTAGATCTTAAGAAAAATGAGAAGACTACTCAGATTACTGTTGAATGTGATGTTTCAACATCAATAGGGGCTCCATAAGAAAGTGCCACAAATGGTGAAAATAAGCAAGAAACAGAACTTGAGGATATGAATGAGCCAGCCACAGTTAGTGATAAGCCAGATGCAATTACTTTTGAGTAGAGAGAGTAATCTTTTCTACCTGAGAGTGTTGAGCAGAAAAGAGTTACCTTTGGCATCAGGTGATATAGAGTCTCAACCTAGATGATCTATTAAAAAGCGCAGGCTATCTACCAGGTATCTAAGTTTAGATTTTATTTTAGTTACCAGTGAGGGGGAGCTAAAGAGCTTTCAAGATGTATAGGTTACTTCGGATAGAGAACACTAGTCAAAAGCAATAAAAGAAGAGATGGAGTCATTGTAAAAAAATGATACTTATGGTCTTGTTAAACTTCTGAAAGGGAAGAGGCCGTTGAAGAATAAATGAGTATTCAAGTTAAAAAAAGATGGTGATAAACTAACAGGGTACAAAGCTCTATTTGTGATAAAAGATTTTTCTCAAAAATCAGGCATCTATTTTGATGAGATCTTTACTCCAGTTGTGAAGGTGAGTTCTATTTGAGTGGTATTAGGATTAATAGCTAGTTTGAGTCTTGAACTTGAGCAATTTGATGTTAAAATCGCATTCTTGCATGGTGACTTACAAGAGAACATTTATATGAATCAGCTTGAAGGTTTTAAAGTGAACAAAAAAGTGTACTTAGTTTACAAATTGAACAAAAGCTTGTATGGCTTGAAACAAACTCCACGAAAGTGGTACAAGAAATTTAATTCTTTTATGGTGAGTCACAGCTATAAAAGAACAGCAACGGATCCTTATGTTATGATTTACAGGTTGAAAGAACAATTGTCTAAGTCTTTTAACATGAAAAATTTAGGTCCAGTAAAGCAAATTCTCGGTATGGACATTATCCCAGATAAGAGAGCTGAAAAGTTATGATTATCATAGGAAAAATATGTTGAACAACTACTTAGTAGATTCAACATACAACATGCTAAATCAGTTAGCAGTCCACTTACCAATCATTTTCATTTGAGTAAGAAATCTTATCCAGTATCTAAAGAAAAGCAACTAGCTATATCTAGTATTCCTTATTCTTTTGTAGTTAGTTCTTTAATGTATCTTATGGTTTGTACACGGTCTGACATTACTCATGTAGTTGGTGTAGTAAGTAGATTTTTTTCTAATCTAGGAAAGGTTCACTGGGAAAATGTGAAATGGATTTTCAGATATTTGAAGGGCACCTCAAAAATGTGCTTGAGTTATAGAATTTCACAACCATTTCTAGAAAGATTTACTAATGCTGAAATGACAAGCAATCTTGATGGTAGAAAATCTACTACAAGGTATTTATTCATTTTTGCAAGAAGAGCTGTGTCTTGGTAGTCTAAGTTACAGAAGTGAGTTACTTTATCAACTACAAAGGCTGAGTATATTGTAGCTATTGAAGCAGATAAAGAAATACTTTGGATGAAACATTTTTTTCTTAAATTGGGGTTGAATCAGAAAGAGTATGTGGTGTTTTGTGATCGCCAGAGTACTTTAGATTTGAGTAAGAATGCCATGTACCATGTTAGAACAAAGCACATTGATGTTAGATATTATTGGTTACATTCAACGATTGAAGAACAACATATGCTGTTGAAGAAAGTCTATATTGATGAGAATGTAGCAGATATATTGACTAAGATACTTTTCAAGGAGAAGCTTGAGCTTTGCAGTAACTTGGTCAGAATGAGTTCCATGGCCAAGGTAAGTTTCAAATGAAACTGCTATGGTGATGAATCTTCTCCTAATGGGGCTGAAGGGAGAGATTGTTAGGAAAATGGGGTCAGCCCCATGTAATTGGTTTTGGACCAATCAAAGGCCATGGGCCTTGGTCTTTCTTTTTACATAGAGGTCTAGCTACTTTATAAAAAGAGGTAGGTTATTTTAAGGTGGTGTCGCAAACCAAGAAAAGAAAAAGAAAAGCCAGGAAAAGTAGAGAGAAATAGAGAATGGAGAATTGGTTGAAAGAAAATCGATCCATGGTCTAATTAAGCTGAAACTTTGTCAACAGGTTTATGATTCAGAGTTCTACATTTTAAATGGTAAATATGGAGTTTGAAACTCTATAGGATCAAATCCAATATGTATTTGTTGAGTCACCTATTTAGTGAGATTTCTCTAATTATCTCTCTAGTTGTTGATTAGCTTTAGTTTTAACTAGAAAAGAATATTGTACATCCATTATTTGATAGTGAAAATTTTTTTGATTATTCATGATTTTTTCCTCTACACTAGAAAGTTTTTCACGTAAATTTTAGTGTGCTTTATTTTTTCTGCGTTGTTAATTGTTAATTATTGTCTACTACTATGGATTATTACGATATATTGCTCATACATTGTTGTGTTTATTGCTTCAGGTCCAACAAAAATTTGAGAAACAACTATAAAAAAAAAGGAGGGACATGAGGATTATGCAAAAACAAACTCTTAAATGAACATAACCCTAAAAATTGTCATATCATTTTGATTGCGGTGGATAACTTAACTTTTCAATCATTCGCTTTTGGTACATGGCCTAAACATTAAACTGAAACCCGAATTTGAAGAAAAATACAAAGTTTTATTACTCTTTTACATTAGCAGCATACATGCTCTAATATTATTATGTTGATTTCTAAATCTTTCAAGTGAAATCCCATTCCCAAGCATGCATCCCAAATCCTATTCTCAATTTTAAATAATTTTACATATTTTACACTAAAGTTATGTTATTTTTTATACTTGAAATTATTAAAATTTAAATTTTGATTACTAAACTTATAAATTTAATATTTTATAAATAAATCACTTGATTATTGACAAAGCTAAATTACTTTCAATGTTACTTCTTCAGGAGTATATAACATAACATAATTTGCTTCCCATGGGAAGCAATTAAGTGTAATATTTAACTACAAAGAACTTTACAGAGGTATGTTTTCTCGCACTATAGTTTTGCTGGATGAGAAAGATAGAAAAAGTTAGGATAAAAAAATTATTATTTAATGATTAAAATTTAAATCATTTTTAAATTTATAATTTAATAATTAAATTAATAAAACATTCATATTCACTCATTCTTATTTTCAAAGCCTAAAAGTTATTTTCCATGTCTTTTCCTTAAAAGTACCGGTGGGTTGAACAAAAATGGGTAAAGGGTTATATATGATTTAATTCAGTGTTGGCCATTGAATTTGAGAAAAAGAAAAATAAATTTGCATGAAGCAAACTAACTTTCTTATATAAGTAACATTTTGGTTTGTAATTGTTATGAAATACTTATTAGATTATAAATTAAGTTTCCTCATATTTTTTAGGGGACAATTATTGTGCGAATTCGCTGACTAATTTAAATGCCAAACAAAATATCTAAACTAAGAAGGTTCTTTGAAATTTTTGTAGCGATGCATCATCCTTTTGATAAATTTTTTGTGATTATTTTCTACATGAAGATGGAATGAAAATTTTTATGTTTCCCACTATTTCTTTACAAAAATTAAAAATTTTCACCGAATGTGATGAGCAAATTTAAACAAATCAAAGTTATTTTTGAGTAGCGATAGCATTTTTTTAATTAAAATTATTGAAATTTAAACTTTGATCATGATATATACCGGCCATCACACTAGTCAAAAGTTTTAATTTTTGTAAAGAAATAATGTGGAACATGGAAATTTCCACCCAATCTTTAATGTAGAAAAAAACTACATAAAGCTTATCAAAAGATTGATGAATAGAAGAGTGGCTCTTCAAATCCTAGATTTTTTTTTTTTTTTTGAAAATCTAACCAATAATTTAGTCAAACAAAATTATATAGACGTCTATCAATCAATCAAGGACTTTGCTTTTTAAATTGTGTACCTTTAATCTAATTAATTTATGGATTATTTTATAAAAAATATACTTAATAAAGATTATAATTGTAATCAAACATTATATAATTTTTAATTTGATTGGAGTAGGAAAAATATTGGAGAATGTTAGGTGAGAAGTGACCAATGCAATAAGTAAAGATGAAGAAAAGAGAAAGTTAGTGTGGAAAATGGAAATTTCCATCCAATCTTCAAATAGAAAATAAGCTGTTGCATGTTGAATGATCTTGCAATTATAAGACCTTCTCTCACCCAAAATTGCTTGTAATCTGTTAATAATGTCATTGTTAAATACAAATCTTCGCACCAATTGGCCTCTAATCATTTTGTATTAAACGTTGTAGCAGCATTAAGCTAACAAGGGATAAACTCTCTAGAAATTCTACAGCCATGAAAGCTTTTTAAGTAAATTGACCCAATTGTCATTGGTTTAATTATCCACAGGTTTTTAAGTAGATTTTTGTGAACTTGGGATAGAGTTTTTGAGATTAGGCTCAACCTTAGCTTGGACTTTGTGTTTTGGTCCAAATTTGCGAACTCAATCATCAATAGTTCGACTCAAGTTTGGGCAAACAACCTTTTTGGGCCAATTGTGTAATGACTCCTCAAAAATAGAGTTGTAAATGATTAGATAATGAATAGATTTTATTAAGTTTGTAATTTATTTATTTAATTAATATATTTTGAAATGTTAATGTGATTATTTGTTAATTTTAATAAATAAATAAAATAAGCATGTTTTCAAATTTTGTTTAATTAACAAAACTTAAAATATTATTATGATTATTTGATAAATTTAATAAACGAATATAATAAACATAAATTAACTTGTTTACAAATTATTTGTCAAACATATTGTTTGTTTATAGTCCTATTCAAAAATTATCCTTAATGACGCCAAAAGCCATGCAATTTGTTTATTATTGAATTCTTAATTTCGATCAATCTCTAATAATTTCATGTACCAAAAAAATTTCCCTTGACAAAGTTAACATCTATTTATAAAACATCCATTAATATTATCATAATGTTTAGGCAGGAGAGCTTTCTTATTAAATACAAAAATCATGGAATTACTATTAATTTAAGTGTGATTAACCACTTATATGAATATATAATTTTTTAAAGTTATCTTAAGTATGAATTAAGAATCCCTAAAAAAATAAATTTTGATCTAAATTAATAGAACTAAAGTTGAAAGTCGGTTATGTGTAAAAAATGTACTAACACCTTATTGCGCCCAAAATTTATATCAAATTGGTCATATGTTATCTTGTTTAAACATTAATCAAAAATAAATTTTTATCATGCAAATCATACAAAAGTAAAAAATTAAATAAATTATGCAATATTAAATCATGCAATCATACAATAATATTAATCATAAAATCATGCAATAATATATTAATCATACAAATATAATAATCATATAAATATATTAATAATCAAGCAAATATATATTACAAATAATAAATCACACAAATAAAATATTAAGTAATAACCCATGCAAATTAATGCAAAATATCAATCAATTATATATTCATGCAACAAATATAAAAAGCATTGTGCTATAAATCATGCAAATATAAGTACAATTATTCATGTAAAAATCATGCAAATAAAATATTAAGTAATAACTCATCGTAATAAATAATATACAAATAAATATGCAAAAATAAAAAATTGATACAAAATCAAGCATTAAATTAAAATGAAGGAAAATAATAAAACAAAAAATAATAAATAAAGTAAGTAAGAGAATAAAATAAATAAATAAATAAACCTGCAAGGGAACGGGTCGGGTTTCCAAAAGAGCAAACATGTTGATCTTTACCCTGTTGAATTGCTGCTGTCTTCTGATCTTTGAAGCTGTGTGTGCTGGGTTATTTGAGAATGTGGTTTTGGAGAAGAGTATGAGCTGAGTTGGATTAATGATTGGGCGTGGCTGATTGCTTGTGAGATGCCTCTCTTGATAATTCGCAAGCTTTGCCCCAAAATTTTGTTTTTTAATGGCCCTGTTCAATTTGATCAAACATTAATCTTACCGAATCTATAAAGATTTCCTTCAAGATTTTATTCTTTTGAATTTTCCTTTTTTCCATTAATTGGGAGTTAAGTATTTTCATGCATGATCCATCGATAAATTCTATAATACGAGGTCGAATTAAAATCAAATCCAAAATTTTCCCTTTTATAAAATACCACTTTTATTTATACTTTGGCAGAAAATCAAATTAAAATTAAAATTAAAATTAAAATCAAAATTAAGATTATAATTAAAATTAAAATTAAAATTTTTGAGTTTTTAATCCTTAAGTTCAAAATTTATTTTTTGATTTAAAATTTAATTACTCAATCAAATCAAAATTTTTGGATGAAATAAAATGTTTACAAATATCGTAACCTAAAGTATCAAATTAAATTTCTTTAGCAAAGTTAATAAGTGTTTATAAATATTAAATACCCATTAGTATTTTATTTAAAAGCTTTTGACCTAATTTGAAATTAAAGCTAAAATTCTCGTAATTCTCAAATAAACTTAATCATTGTTGGCTTGCTCTCCTAAAACAAAATGAGGAAGGTGCTCGAATCTTTTCTTTGCCTTATTTAAAAAAAAAAAAAATGTCCTCGGTCTTCTATGCTGCCTATAATTTTGGGAAAAGACTTTTTGTAGGTTTTTAAGTGAAGTTTATTTAGTTTCTTTTTTCAAATGATTAAATCAAAATTAAAATTAATAGATTGAAAATTTTTATTTCATAAATCAATTATACAAAATTAGAAAATAACAATAAATTTTTATATATTTTTTAAATAAATATTTTGACAAAATTTTTATTATTGAATAAGTAAACAATATTTTAAATAATATTTTGTACATATTATTAATTTTCATATTAAATTCTTTCTATCTATCAATCATTTTGAATGTTTTATTAAAATTTTTATTAAATCACTATAAAATAAAGATAAAAAACTTTATCTATATTTTGTTCATAATCTTGTGTTTAACCTCTCAAGTTGTTAACCTCGTTTGGATTTTAACGTAGTAAAAATCTTACGGCTCAGCAGGGAAAGATCACAAACCCTGTTGATAAGCCCAGTTATAAAATGTAACTAGGTGGTTAACATTAGGCCTTGACTTATCCTTTAAACAATATTACGTTTCCATTTTGTCAAATTTGTTCATTTCAATTATATCCGAAAATTTTAACCACAATTTAAAATTTTAATTAAAATTATATATTTAATAAAAATAAAAAATTATATCTCATATGTATCAATATAAGTTACAGCATAATAATTTTTATTTTTTTATAAATATTAAATACGAAATAAATAAATATAAATATATTAATTATTAGAACTAATTTCAATGTCCACATTTAACAAAATTATATTGTCGAAATTTACAATTAGTTAACCAAGCTCTGTTGGCTTTTAAAGTTAAAAATTCCTGTTTGCTCTAGATTTATGAAAAATCACAAACATGAACATCATACACCAAATATAAAACACTTTATCATGAATTCAGAGTTACGTGATTATAATTTTGTTAGAATATTCAAAAAAATTGTTAAGAGAACAATAAATAAAATTAAGATATTATTTGATATGAATTTAATATCGAAACGACAACTCGAATGCAGCAAAAATCCTCACCACCGCATTAACAAACAAAAGGGCTAAAGCTATACGAAGAAGCCAAGCTACAATCAAAATTGATCGTTCTCTCGACAAATTCCAGCTTGGATTAGTATGATGGAAGAATTATTCAAGTTGTTCAGGCAATTTTTCCGGTTGGTGATAGAATTGGCAAGAGTTTGACACGATTGTCACCTTAGTGGTATATTGTCCTATCAATGTCACTATTGAAAAATTGTTCAAAATCAAGCGTGACTTAAACGATTAGAAAGTCTAAATCAATTTTAGAATAAGTAACTGCTCTTGATTGATTTTAATTTCAATTTTCTTTTATGCTTTTTAATACTAATCATGACCTGTAATTTAATAATAATAATAATAATAAATTACAAAATATTTTTAATATATTTTTTCTTTCACTTTTTTCTCAACAAAAGTCAACAAACAAGGAACTAGAAGAGGATAATCTCACAAAAATTATCAAACATTGTAGACAATCTCATAATTGACCCAGAGCTATAAGCGAGTGAACCTTTAACTAGACACAACAGCTTAAAGTAGACATGAATGCGAAAATTTGAGTATTTATATGAATAAAATATTAAAAAAAAATCTATCAAGAGTTATTCAATTTTAAAGGTCTTCTTGAGATTGTCATATAAGTATTAATTTTTTTAATTTAATCATTTAAATTTGAGTAAATATTTATTTTGGTCACTCAATGATAAATGATTAATGGTATGCAAATCTAATAGTGCCACATCAGTTGTCAGTGCCACATGTTATTGTCACCCCATTTGACGAGCCACATAATATATGCTGACATGATATTATAAATTTTGAAATAAATAAATAAATTTTGATCACTTAATTTTTAAAAATTTTTTATATTGGTCACATAATTTTAAATATTTACAATTTGATTACTAATAAATAATTCCTCAATTTTTATAAGAAAATAGAAATAAGCATTGATATTTTTATTTCATGAAACTAAATTATAAAATTTTTATTTTATTGTAATTATATCATTTAAATTAAAAATTTGATGAATATTATCCAATACCAAATTATGAAAATAACATTATTTCAAATCTTTATCATTTACTGCATTTGAGTCAGTTGAAATAAGTATTTCATATTTCTTAATGTTGAGTATCTAATTATAATAAAAATTCGTAAATTTAATTTCATGCAATAGATTATTAAAAGAAATATAGATAACATAAATTTATTATAATTAAAACCTTGACATTATGAAATATGAAATTTATTAATATTTTGGTCTTCATTCTAAATGACTTATTATCATTGTGAATTTATAATGAGTTGATTATCAATGTTTATGAAAACTAATATAATAAAATATTTTATTATTTATGTTATTTATTGAAATATATTAGAATAATACTCGAATAAGTCATTGAATTTTATAAAATAATAAAAAGAAATATTCAATATTTTTATTGTATGAAATTAAATTATGAATTTTATTTTATTATAATTATACCATTTAAATTTGAAAAATAAAAGAATATTAATCAATTGTCAGATTTACCAAAATATTATTATTTCAAATATTTATTGTTCAATTAATCCAAATAAATTTAAGTAACTATTTTAAAATTTTACATTGGGTCACCATTGTTTGTGAAATTATTAATATTTAGATGTCACCCTTAATGTAACTTTATAACAATTTAATCACCAATGATTTGTAAAATTTAATATAATAAATTATTTTTATTTTATTTTGTTATCTATATTTTCTTTAATATTTTATTACATAAAATTAAAATTAAATCTCAACATTATGAAGCATTAAATATTTAGTTGAGTTTATTTGGATAAACTGAATGACAAAGTTGTGAAATAACATTATTTTAGCAATTTTTTAAAGTGAATAATATTCTTTCATTTTTTAAAATTTAAATGGTATAATTAAAATAAAATAAAAATTTTATAATTTAATTTTATGCAATAAAAATATCAAATACTTATTTATGTTTTTTTATAAAATTTGTGGACTTATTCATTAGTGACTAAATTATAAATTTTTAAAATTGTGTGACTAAAATAGAAGTTTTAAAAAAGTTAAGTGCCTAAAATTTAATATTATTAATTTTTAATTTTATAACACCATATCAGTAATGTCTTGTGACTTGTTAGATAATATGGTAATGCCATAAGACATTTGACAACTATAGTATAAGTGTCACATTAGCACATGGTTAGTCATTAATGGTTAAGTGATAAAAAAATACACTTATTCAAATTTAAATGATTAAATTAAAAAAATTAATATTTAAGTAATCATTTTAAATAAATCTCCAAAATTAAATGACTATTTATATATATTTGACTTAATATTAAAATTTATATATTAATATCGTATTTTATACAAAAATTATATATTATAATTTATGTCAACATATAAATATAAAATATATATTTATTTTATTAAATATATAATAATTATTAAAATTTTAAATTATATTAATTTTATATCAATTTTTTATATTATATTCTTGCTGTAGCACCGTTTTCTTAGATCTAATTGGATCAGCGGAAAACAGTTGTAGATGAAACAAACGCTGAAAATGACTCCAATCTTTGTCTTTGCCCAAACTTTTCCCTGACAAAACCTTCACCCGTCAATTAATTATGAAGTCACACCTCTCTCTTTCAATATAGGTGGGCTTTTTCACTAACAGAACTTAATTAAAAAAAAAATTGGTGGGCTTCTTTCCTTTCCCCTATTTTTATTTCTTGACTTCACCTACCCCATTCCTACAACCAAAAGGATTGTTTTTGGGTTCTCTTTCTTGAGGTGGGCTTCTGATAATTCCAATTTACACTTTGACAAAATTTATTTATATTAATAGTCGTTTATTTTATTTATAAATCATTGAATTTGTAGTTTCAATTTAATAATTGATAATTTTAAATACTAAAATTTTTACATGTGTCCATTGCAAGTGATTTTTTTCCTTTTATATTTTTATTTTCTTAACCTAACCAGAAAATTATTTGTAGTCATGGTAATTCACATCCATCGTTTCATTAGCTTTTATAATGATGCACTATAAATTCATTTAGATATAAGTTCTACCGGTAAATTTCTACAAATTTGAGTGTATACTTTATATACATATTTACTTATTTAATTAGCTACTTAAGGGCCAAAAGAATAATAATGAAAAAGACTTAAGTTAGGTCATAATTTATAAAACAAAAAAAAAAGTACTTTTAGGTAGAAAAGGTTATTTAATTATTTAGTAAATAAGGTTATTTACTGTTAACTATTTTTGTCATGCATTAATTGCAAATATGTGACAAGAAATATTTAAAATCAAACAATATATTATTTTCATTTGCAAGATTCTAAGAATGTGTCATGTGTACTTTTTTATTATAAACAATATATTATAAACTGTTGACATTATCAAACATTATATATATATATATAAAGGGTTTGATAGTTAATTTTTCTTAACAATTTTATCTATATATAAATAATAATCCTAATTATTAAAATAATTATATATAATTTTAGATTACATAATGTGAGAGAAATTTATTTTTATCTTATATATTTTAGTTTTTTTAAAATTTAAATTCGAAACCTTTAAATTAAACAACCTCATTTTTAAGTTTTTTGTTACACCTTTTTTTTTCAAAGGAAAAACGTATCAATTATTGAAAGCGGAACTTATTCAAAGAGTTTAAAATTCTAGCTAATTGTATAATAATCCATCACAGTATAACCAAGCGTAGTGTTATGCCTTATGCATTGCATTTTTTGAATTCATCGAATCATAATTTTTTTTTTATCACAAATACATCATTCATAACCATTGTCTGTGAGCAAAATTTGTTAAGGAAAAAATTTTTTTTCCATCACGGTTAAAACATTCATAATGCATAAATCTTGAAAAAAAAAAAGTAAATTTGGATACAGAAGTAACTTGAATAAAAGGATAGTGTCATCAATTGCTTTTGAATTATAGTGTAAACTTTAAAAATTTTTAATATAATACTTAAACTATGAAATGTTAATTAATGTAATAATTAAAAAGTTATTTATTTACCACGTATTTTCATTTAAAATTAATCACATTACGATAAATACCACATTAATTATAAATTCACAGTTTTAAATATTGTATTCAAAATTTTTTAAATTCAAATATTACATTAAAGATTTCACAATAATTTAAGTTGAACAACATTAATCCTAACTTAAATAAACGACAATAACCAACTCAAAATTGCAATACAAGTAACAGGATGGAAGTGGCAACCTGAAACACAGCACAACAAATTGAAGATCAATAATTACCATTTCAGTTTGATTATGAGCTTGTTTGTCATGCAAGTCCGACCAACTACTTCAATTTTGGTCAGTTGCTACCTTTAATCACTCTGAAGACAAAAACAGGAAGCATATCTGGATGAAAAAAACATATTGATGATATATATCAGATAATTCGGTTGTTCTTGAAAGCTCCAACTATGTCAAGTCCGTTGGGGAAACGATTCACCCCAAAAGTTTACAACATATTAACAAAAGTTTATAATCGATATCTCACTTCATTCACATAAAACATTTCATTTTCGATTCAGCATACACAATGGGTTTGAGAAGGACTTCTTCCACACCTTCCTCTCCCTCCTTTCTGTTGAATCTGTAGAACACTTATGAAAATGCCTGCCAGGTGTGTAGTTGGGATTGTGGTTGTTATTCAACTCTAATAATTCCAAAAGCAAGGGATCAATATCCCAATCATAACCAATACGAGGAGTGCGAAACAATGTAAGATCATCCTCGAGGTTGCCTTTGACAATCCAAAATTTAAGATGAAGCATATCCACTTGCTACAAACACATTCCACCACTTGCTGAAGCTGGTAGTAGACAATTTTCAAGGTGCATAATCTTGAAAAAAGCAAGCTTCTATCTTAGCTCCAAAATAGATTAGCTAACCAGCAATAATCGACTCAAGTTTGCAATAATTTCTTATAACAGGAAGCAAGTTATGAGGCATACCTCAAATAGCAACTTCCAGCTTGGAATGCAATGCGCAAACATAGAAGATTACTAGTTGCTAGTCTACATACTATCCATCCCAGAAACTTGAAGTCACCTCCGTGTTATGGAAACATATCTTTCAGCACTAACCATAGAAGCATCCAATTGAAGCTTTAGTTGCGGCTGACATCATTAAAGCCAAAAGTTTACCGTATAACATGTTCAAATTAGTATGAAATTTCTTGAAAAAAGACCTTCAATGTTTGATAATAATAATTAGTTACAGGCAAGAGTTACCTGCATTTGATTAGTTGCAGGTGCTTTAGTAGAAACTCTGGTAATACATCTCAATAACTTGAAAAACTCTGAAAGGATAATAGAAGCACTATTAAGAAAAACTAAGCAAATCAGAAGGGGGCCCTAATTACCTAGAGACAATCAACTCAAAAATTTCTAGCAAATGTTGAGGCATACCTCAAATAGCAACAGGTAGCCTTGCACAAAATGCATAAAAATTGAAGATTGCTAGTTGCATGTCTAATTTATATCCCTGAAAGCAAAAGTCACCTAATGTACTATGGACACTACTTTTAGCACCAACCAAAGAAGAAACAATGTTAACCTTAGTTGTGCCCGACTTCAATAAAGCAATCAGAAAAGTATTTGTTCAAATTATGAAGTATGTTCTAAAAATGGTGCACTAATGACTTTACCTAGTTGGCATGGTTTTAACTTCAAACTAGCATAAAATTTCTAGCAAAAAGGCCTCCAAAATTTGGATAAAAGTAGTTAGTTATTGCCTCAAGTTACCAGCATTTGCTTTGTTGTAAGTCCATTACAGGAAGAGCTTGATAGAATGTCTGTTAAGAATGTGGTGAAATACTTTTCACTTAGCCATTAAGAACTTAAAGAGAAAAACATAAACAGCAAGCAATAAGACATGGAGGGTTGTGAGCCTTTCTGGTACAACAAAAAAACACATTTTCATAGTGTAACCCACAGAAAGGATAAAATTACCCTGCCATTGTCAAGTTCTGTAAGTTGCTGAGATCTACAAAGTTCAAGCTCCGATAATACATCTCAATAACTTGAAAAACTCCGAAAGGATAATAGGAACAGTATTAACGAGAACTAAGCAATTATGAGTCACCATTACTAGGGAAATATTGGAAATCACCAAATGATATAACCTCAATGAAATCTTATAACAAAAGGAACAATGATCTGCTCAAGGCTATTTTATTTCATCATAAGGTTGTCGATTTTCTACCACAGCATGTGAAGAATTGGATGAAATTATTTCCACTCTCCCCTATAATCCACAAGCAAAAAACAATTTTACTTATCTGCCAGAAACAAAGCAATGTTAACATCCCTTTTTCGGGTATGAAGTAATTCTCAAAATGCAACATTCAAGAGAACCAAACAGCTTAAAATTTTCACCAATCTAAGAGAATGGCCAAAAGTTATGCAACTAACCATTTAGCAAAGCTTGCCCATATGAGCTCTGGATGTTCATGGGAGATCTTAGATGTTTTCTCATCGACTCTTAAAGATTGTCTACTTGATGGATCAGAGTTAACAGAGAGTACGAACTATGACTTTGTGGCTGTATTTGATCATCTACCGTTGGTAGCAGAGGTGCCTTTGAGGCAAGAAAGAAACTGCCTAACTTGAAGGCGCAGGAGCGCACAAAAACCGGATATTTGAAGATGGTATACTACTGTACAGATCAATAGATTGCCTGAAACTTTAACAGAAGCCATAAACATTTGATGCTCGAAATGGAAGCAATGCCTCAAAGATGTGACTAAATAACACCTTTTTTCACTGGATTCTATTAAATATCCAACTTAAAATCAATTGGCAGAAGTGGAGGGGTCCAACTTGAATATAAGGCTACAGAAAATTGAAAATTTATTAGACGTGGGATAACCCACTTCAACAGGCCCCCATCACATGTAGGTGAAGATGAAAGAAGCCTTCCACATGACAAGTTAGGAAAGGGCAACAGAAATAAAGTCTTGGCTCTGATATGATGTGAAAAAACTAAGAAATAAAATTGTGTAAAAAACTAAGAGTAAAATTGAATGTATATTGAAAAACTGTTCACAAAGAATTATACAGGCACCTTAGGTTTATATAAAACAACCAACTAGTGGGTAAATTAGAAAACTAAATTTTCCTAAAAACCGATCCTATAATTGAGGAATTATCTATCCTAATTTTTTTTCATTAATTCTAAAGATACAAATACTTAATTCTAGAGATATAAATATAAATATACAGACTACAAAATTACAACCAACTGTAAATAAGTGTTTTTCTACATATTCAACTATCAAATACTACACAGATTAAAGGTTCTATAACACTTACTAATGTCACATCCACTTCTACAGAAATAATATTAGCTTACTTTGAATTCAGTACTTTTCAACTTACACAAATTTGGCAAAATTTTGTATACCAGAATATGCTACTATTTGCAAGCTTAAAGATATGCTTAAATCTACCCGTACTTTATTTTTATACTCTTTCATGTAACATCTCTTATACCAAACACACAAGCTAATCCTCATCAAGAACAGCAAATCAAAGTAATGATATTAACAAAAATTTCTATCCCAGAAAGAGAAAAGTAAACATTAAAATTTTTTTTGTGGCTATTTCTAATCTTAGCTCTTGAAGATTAAGTAAAAGAATACTTGAAAAAAAGAAAAAAAGCCAGACTGCTATGAAACTTAACTTTTGAAAGTGCATAGAACAAAGCAAAGAGAAACAGAGCAGCAATACAATCATGCAAGCGTATGAAAAGAGAAATGACCTGTAGCTTTGAGGCCATGAAGTGTCGTGGGACTTAGGGTTGTTCTGCTGCTGAAGAAGCATTAGATACATTTCCATCATCTTCTCGTTTATGTCTGTTAAACACTTTCCTCAGCTTCCTCATCTTCACTCTCAAAGTAGAACCTCTGAGCCAAAACTGATTCTTCATTCTCTACCAGCCTCAATCTCCTACTGCAAAAATCATAAAAACTCAATACACATTTTATTGTTAAACCAGCTAAATCATAAGAAGGAATTGGATTCAAAAGGCTGTGAAATAAGAGGAAAAATATTCAAATAAATGAAAACAATCAACTCAAATTTGTAACAGAATTTCAGAAGTAACAGGAGGCCAGTGATGAGGCATTCCTTAAAAAGCAACTGACGGCCTGTTAGAGTGAACCAACAAAAAGCATAGACACACAGCTTTGTCATTTCGAAACAAGTATTTGAGAGGGTGAATTTGAATTTGATTTGGTTGTCAATTTTATGAGAATGAGTGTAGTCATTACATTTGAGGGAGTATAAAAGGATGCATTTGGAATTCACTTTGTCATCTTGGTATTTTAAATTCATTACTTTGAGTCATTCTATAAATCCATATACTCGAATGTAATTATACAACTCATATATTCACGAGTAATACGCATAATTTCTACTACATTTGAAATCCAAATTCATCTTCTAAACTGTAAATTGACAAATGCAATATAAAATTTCTTGAAATTAGATGGCTTAGTTGCTAAAAGAATGTACCCATGAAAGCTAGGATCCATACTAGCTAATCAGGAAAACCCTCAAGTGGAGAGATCTTTTAAGAGGAGCAGCTGTTCAAGTTGCTTGAGTAGTCCTTGAACTGAATGAATCATGGAAAGGAAGAAAGAGCTTGCATTATGAACTAGAGAATATGGCAGTCACGGATTTCATACCATCCAAGAGAATGAAGGAGTAAAGGTCATTTTTCTTTATTGATTTAAAATCTATGCACATAGGCATTGCTGCTTCAGGAAATCCAAATTTAAAATGAACTATGCAGAGCTTGACGCAAAGCTGTCGAACCATCAAAAGCTGTCATGCAGATAATTCCAGGATAGAAAAATGAGCTATTGCACCTCCAGCCTGGCAACTTATGGAAGAAGAACTTGATTTTGATGGCAATCATGAATTAGAATTTGCAACAACGCTCAAAAGTAGCTAGGGTGATGGTAGCCTGTAAAAGTAAAGCAATTTGCCAAAAATTAAAGTATCAGAAGTAGATTTAATTCCATCTAAAAGCAAAATCATCAATATTTACATTAATGGTGTTTGAAGTGAATACAATACGCCACAATCGTTTGCAATATTTGATTTGTTTTACCCAAAAAACTCAACAAGTACTTTTTCTCTTTATGAAGATTGAATAAAATCAATTAAATAAATTATGAAATTGCTACATAAAAAGAGAGAAATACTGCACCTCAGTGATGACTAAACGGTTCACAGCTAGCGTAGAGTGAATTATGCAGGTATCCACCTCTCCATTGGAATGACACCATACTAGTTCCTTGAGCTGGGAGTATTGCAATCTCTAATTTTCACATTGTGCAGACCACAAAGCAGTCCCTTAAAAGGCAACAAATCAAATTCAACCAACTTCAATTCCTTGATTGCTGCAATTCGAAGTTAACCCACAACTTGTCCTCCTTCATTATGCTCAAGTTCATTGAAAGGGCAAGATGTCGAGTAGCTTATGACAGTACCATTCTTCAGCATGAGAGAATGTTCCACATTCTTTCTTGTCTTCAGAAAAAAGCCATTCCTGCCATTTCAAGAATTGTTAAAATATAAACGTTTTCACTTGGAAACAAGAATTTGGCAGAGTGAATTATAAATTTGATTTGATGTTCAATTTTTAAGGATGATTGCAGTCATTGCATTAAAGAGAGTATAAAAAGATGTATCTGGAATTCACTATTCAAGAGAAATTTACCAAATATATGTATTTAAATGGAATTATATAAGTCATGTACTTATGAGCATTACCACATAATTTCTACAGCGTTTGAAATTCAACTCCACCTTCTCAAATGGAGATTTCCAAATGAAATCTAAAATTTGTGGTTCCAGACACAATGTCAATTCCATTCTTGGCATGATACAGTAATTGTATAATGCTGATTAAAGTCGACTGTGCATCTCGATATAAAGTGGTTAGGAAATTGAACACCTCTACAACAGACTATAGACAATGATTAAGGAAAAGACTTCAATTTTTTTTTTTTTTTAACAAAGAAGGCCAGGTTGGAGATAAGAGGAGTTGCAGGTGTTGGGATTTGAACCCATATAGTAGATGCCATCTCTTGGAGTGACTGCATGAACCAATTCAGCTAAGTTTTGTGATCAAGCTTTGAAGATTTTCACGCTTAACAGTTTAAGCATAATAACTAGGATGCATCTAAGTAAAATATTTCAGTTTGTTCAATGAATTAATAAAGATTCTGTTGAGATTTAGCTGCTTTTGGTTTGTTTCTGATTTTTCCTTCATGACATCCATGATCCAAGTAAAAGAGCTTTGTTATCTTGTAACCAAATAAAGTTAAGCTTTTAATGGACCTTTGTCAATGCTGCCTTCCCTGCAAGCTGCCTGCATTATGGTTAGAAACACTTTCTGTCAATCCAAGAACTGAAGCTTACTTGAATCATGTTTTATAAGAACAGCTTGTAGAATAAAAGTGAAGTTATTACATGATCAATGTTTGATTTTTTGAGACTGCTAGCAACATTTTTTAGGATGCTAATGAAAGTTGTGACTCCTATCCCAAGGCCAACCATAACCACAATGTCATACTTGACATGGTCTTGGGAAGCAGCACCATAAGGTCCATCGATATAAATTTTGGGATACAGCTTCAGTCCTGTTGGTTTTGCCCGGAAAACAAAGATTGAAAGTATAGTTCATTCAGGTTTTTGCTTTCTTATTTGAATATAGAACCTGTTAATTTTTTCACATATATTTACCTCCTGGAAGAGACCATATAGCTGATAGCTCCAGTCTCCAAGAGTTCTAATATGCACACTTAATTGATCATCTTCTGGTCCGCAAGTTAGTGAAAAATGGGTGCCTGTGAAACAAAAAAAGTATAAGATGATCGCTCAGGGTGCTACAGAATAAAAAATTGAAAGATTATTGAACAATAAGCTATTGCCAATCAACAAAGAGGGAATAAAAGCTTCAAAATATATCATATAATCTACCATTCAAAAGGTGATGTTTGAGGGCACTGGATGAAAATTTTCATGCCACTCTTGTGACTAAAACCTTCTGGTTTTCTCAGTTTGAGGGACAACACTTTTCCTGGATATAGGGTTGCCTACATTTGGAATTAGAAGCAACAAAAGGGAGGGTTTTATCAAGGTGATGTGCATCTAAACTTCTCTTCTCATTTAGTAATTGCTGCAGAAATTGAGACAAATCTAATCAACATTACCTTCAAAATTTCCACGCCAGAAAATTCAGATCTTATAGCTCGAATTATCCTCTCTCCAGCATATAAAAAAACTGGTATGGCAATATACATCCATGTCTGCATAAGAAGATTCTTACATTATTGCAGCCCTTTTTATCTGACTTCAAGTCACTCATCACCAAAACCAAGTGACTTAGTTGCTCAAAAAACATACCTATGGAAGTTATGATCCACAGTTACTACTACTGAAAACCTTCAAACTAAGAGCTCTTTCAAAAGGAGCAGTCCTTGGATTGAATGAATCATCATGATAAGTAAGACAGCGGTTCTGGTCTGATTAGAGAATATGGTTGCCAATGATTTCGTGAGAAGAGAGGAAGGAGTTGAAATCCTTATTCTTTATTGAGGTGAAATCTGAGCAAATCAACATTGCAGCTCTAAGAAACCAAAATTTCAAATGAAGTATGCAGAGCTTGACGCCAATCCATCCAAGTATTGAAAACTTCCATGCAGATAATTCTGGGATAGAAAAATGAGGCCATTAATCTCCAGATTAAAGCAAATCCTACAACAGGGAACTTCATTTGAATGAGAACCATAAACTGAATTTGCAACTGATTCTTAAAAAAAAAAAAAAAAGAATCAAGGAAAGCTATATAAGATTTTGAAGCAAATTAAGCAATAGTCAACCCTTGTATCATAAAAGTAATTTAGAATTTGGCATTAGAATTCAAGAAAAAAAAAAAAAACAGTCCACGAACTTCTATCAATTAAGAATTTTTTAAAGAAAAATGAATAAATAAATAAGTAAAATAAGTAGTGAAATTAAATGAAAATTGAAGGAGTACCTGACCCTGAGTTAGATTGCGTTAATAATGCCAAAGGGAAATGTTGATACATTTAGCTTCTGAGTCTTGCTATATAATGAGTTTATCATCAATTTTAATGACACGGTTGTGGGAAATCCAATCTTTACCTTTCCCCTTCTCGCAACTTTTTCTCAGTAAAGGACAACGGGAAATGTAAATATAAGAAAGAGAGTCAGGAAGCCCCTTTGCCGGCATGGATTGGAGTGTTGGACATCGGCTGATATACAAATTGCGGAGAGAGGTGAGGTGTTGAAAGCCCTTATCGTCCAAAAGCTTAAGATTTGGAAAACAATAAATGTGAAGATCGGTAAGAGAAGAGGGCAGCAGATGTTCATCTGGAAAAGACGCTTTTGCACCTGTGACTTTGAGTGAATGGAACTTAGTTGTCCTGTAGTAATCGCGCTTCGAAAGATGGCTGATATGCAATTGGCGAAGAGAGGTGAGGTGTTGGAAGCCCCTGCTGTTCAAAAGCTTAAGATTTGGAAGACCCCATATGTGAAGATGAATAAGAGAAGAGGGAAGCAGATGTTCATCTGGAAAACACTCTATCTCTAATTTTTCACTGTCGATTTCTAAACTTGTAAGTGAAGAGAGTGTTTGCAAACTCCATTCCCTCCGCATGCTCGCAATCAGCTTTTCACTTCTTCTGATAGAAATAGTTTTTAATTTGGAGGGCAAACCCTCTCTTGGAAATGACTCTATTTCTGGACAATCTGATATTTCCAATTCCTCAAGGGATGGGAAGAGGCAGTGCATATGATCTGGAAATGACTTTAAATTTACGCAATCGTAAAGACTAAGTGACGTCAAATTGGTGGCAGATAATGACAGATGCTGGTGGTGAGGGCCCACTGATGATGCACCAATCCACTTCAAGTTTTCGCATTCTAAAAAAAGATAATTTAGCATAGGAAATGATCCTAACGGAAAAGATTCTAGGGGATGACACCTTCCATCTAGTATCTCCAAGGATTCAAGGGATGTGTACAAGGGGATTTTGAAACAATCCAAGACACCATCCATGATTGTCAATTCCTTTAGCGTGTTAGGAAGACTACCTTCAGGAAGGGATCTGAGATTAGAACAACAGCACATAGTTAACTTTTCAAGACGAGTGCAGCGTTCCGTCATCTGCTCCATTATGGAATCATTGATAATCCGATTCGAAATATACAACTCTCGAAGTCCACAAGGCAATGGCACCAATTGCAATGCATCGCAAAGCCGTAACTGAATTTCGCAAATGCTTGGTGCCTTAGGAAGCAAGCCACCAAGATTTCCACAAGAATCGATCTCAAGTTTCGTCAAAGATGGCAGGTGCTTGGGCAGAGAATTGGTTAGCTTGGGACAATCTCTTATGATTAGCTCTTGCAAACTAGAGAAAGCATCATCTCTCGAACAAAGCTTCCATTCTTTCCAATCTGGCATTTTCGAAAAGCTTAGAGTTTTAAGAGATCCAAATGGTTTACTCCATGCATCACAATGCCCGTAGAAACCATCATTATCATCACCCACTGTTGCTACTTTGGTAAACCCTGAAATAGAGAGAGATTCCAAAGATGATAATTGCCCAAGCGGTGGCAAGAACAAGCAATATTCACAATCGCTTAACTCCACAGAAACTACTTTTGAGAAGGAAGAATGTCCGATCCATTCCGGAAATCTTGTACCTCTATAACGTCTAATGACAAGACGCTCCAAGTTTGTATGGGGCTCCAGTTGTTCAAGTACTTCTTTTTCACGCCTTTTATCAATATTATCATGATCAGAACTCCACAGCAACTCCAACTCCTTAAGGTCCTTCTTATCCTTCAAATTGGCATCTTTGGCATCCCTTGCATGGGCAACATTTTCTAAACCTAAAATGGCAAGGCTTCCACGTAGATGCTTGAGCTTTCCTAACTCATTAATGCTTGAACCATTTTGGTCGTCCAAAACAAAATCTGTTAATATTCGAAGATCCTTCAACTTATCCATTCCTTCAGGCATCCTTGCTAACTCTGTTTTCCGAATATCGAGATGTTGCAAGTTGATCAATCGGCACATGTCTTTTGGCAACTTCACAAGCTCCAAGCATTCAAACAATATTAATGTTTGCAAATAATACAGTGTACTCAAAGAGTTCGGCAAGCATTTAATTAAAGTTTGAGAGAGATTCAAATATCGCAAATATTTTAAATTGCCAATTTCTTCTGGCAACTCATTGACATTACGATATTTAGCCAAAGAAAGTACTCGTAAGCATCTACATTTTGTTAGCAAATCAAGCAGTTGGCTGGTAACACAAG
Organism: Durio zibethinus; assembly: GCF_002303985.1. Next base: position 15,414,360 of record NW_019168492.1, read on the forward strand.
GACGGAATGAAGATGACTCTAAAGTCAAGAATGTTCGCAAACTTTTTGCCTCGGGTAATGTTTTAAATTTCCGAAGCACATCATATTGTTCTTGAACATTGGACAAATGACGAGTATTTTTAGCTATTTCAAATGAACCACCACTACCTTCTAATCTGCAAACAAATTCTCCAGATATAGATTTAGCTAAGTCACTAATTAAGTCATGCATGACAAAGCAAGATTTGTCCCTTGTTGATTGTTGGAAAAATGACCTGAATGCTAAATCTTTGAAGTACTTGTTACCTTCCGCGTTGCTATCTTTCTGGGAAATGTGTAAAAGACCTTCAGCCATCCATACAAGAATGAGTTCTTCCTTTTTGAATTCATAATCTTTAGGAAAAATGGAACAACATGCAAAGCAGCGCTTCAAATTTGAAGGAAGATAATAATAACTTAATCTTAAAGATGGAGGAATAGTAGTACCTTCCTTTTCTAGTTTGTCCCACAAATCGCTGTCTAATATTTCATTCCATTCATCAGCATCATTCCAACGCAGAAGACCTCCAAGTGCTTTGGCTGCTAGAGGGAGGCCTTTGCATCTTTTGGCAATGGCTTCAACGATTACCTCCAGATCTCGATGCATGCTTGGAATTCCATCAACAAATGCATGTTTTGCTAATATCTTTCCACAATCACCATCAGATAAGATACCAAGAGGACAAGTTTGAACAGTCTTCATAATGGATGCAACCCTTTCACTACGTGTTGTTACGAAAATCTTGCTGTTTTGTGCCCCAGAAGTGAAAGGTCTTCTCAGATCGTCCCAGACTTCATAATTCTCGTTCCAAACATCGTCTAAAACAAATAGAAACTTCTTACCCAACAGCTTCTCCTTTAGTCTAAGTTGAAGCTGGTCTAGATTCTGACTATCATCACGACCAGAAGTGATCGCATCAAGAATGCTTTTGGTTACTCTGGAAACATCAAATTGGTCTGAAACACACACCCATGCTTTGAGGTCAAACCATTCCGCCACTCTCACGTCGTTGTAGATGAATCGTGCAAAGGTTGTTTTACCAACCCCGGCCATACCCACTATTGGAATCACATCTATCTGATTTTCAGTTAGATTTTCCGGATGCAACAACTTCATTATTGCTTCTTTTTCACCATCTCTGCCGTAAAAAACACCAGATTCGTCAACCGAAGAAGTTTCGCGGGATCTTTGAAATTTCTTTCCTCCTCTACAATATTCTTTCAAACTGCGGATACCGTCTTGGTTGAGTAGATCTTCTAGTTTCTCAAGGATCTCCCCAAGCTTTGACTCCATCCCCTCTTCAAAAGGATTGCGAGAAGAGAAAAAGCGGCTTACCTTCGTTACCATACTAGTTTGACCCTGGGATTCCATCCTATTTCGAAGAGCTTCAGCAGCGATCTCATCGAGGAGGTCCTCCACACAATAAACAGCATCTTTGAGCTCATCAATCAAGAGTTTGACAGACTTGTTGGTAATAGGCTCATTTTCAGCATATTCCAGCGCTGCATTAGATGACATGAGCGTTAGCTTCAGTTTCTTAAGAAGGCCATCTTCAAGTTTCTTCCCTCTAATGAAGTCCATGATCTCACGAGAAGCCAACCTGTCGAAAATAACCTGGAGGGAAGCAGAGAGAACAGCTCCACCCACCAAAGCCCCGGCCATTTTTTTTAGTTTTTGACAAGGAAATTTGAAGAAGACCAAAGGAAGTGAATGCAAACAATGGAAAGAAGAAGGGTGCTAAAACTAAATTGAAAGGATTTGAAGGGGAAGGATTTTTTTTTTCTTTTTTGCAAGGGAAGGATTCGAAGAAGATAAAAAAAAAAATAATAAGTGATTGCAAACAACAAACAGTGAAATTAGATGAGGATGAAAGATAAATAAAGCGTTGTGGTGAAAGCAAGGCTTAATTCACTTTCAATGAAAACGTTGAACTTTCCTAATGAACTTTCCTAAAAGGTTGCGCTAACGAACTTTCCTAAAACGTTGCGCTAATGAACTTTCCTAAAACGTTGCAATGATATCCCACTTCACTTTCAATGAAAGATGAAAGAATCTTATGCATCATCAAAGCAAAAGAGACGCGTAGGAAAAAAAGGTCGTAGGCCGTACTGTTTATATGCTTTCGTGCCAAAGTTATTTCCTGTCTACAGCTTGTTAATGGATCATATTTTCTTCTACAGAAATTTCATGGGAAATTTCGGGGAAAAAAGTGAACAAATACTAAATATGTACATGAAATTTTCATCTAAAGTCTACCAAAGAGAAAGCATGATTGCATTATGCATATAAAAAAAATTAATTTTCTCCTAAGATGTACCAGAAAGTAATTTTTCAATATCAAACTCCTCCGGTTGATATCAAAGTCCTAAGAAAAACCAAGAAGTAATTTCCCTTTAATTTTTAATTAATCTTTGCTCACCTCTTAATTTTCTCAATTTGTAATTTTCAATTAAGTTTTTCAAAATTTTCAAAAGAAAGGGCACCCTTCCAAACAGTGGGACAAGGTCATGTCCTGTCCTCTTATCAACAAATGAATATAAAGAAATTTTATCATTTATACCTAATAAAATTTTTTAATTTTACAAATAAATTTATAAAGTGAAAAATATATTTAAGATATATTTATAAAATAAAAAATTAATTAAAAATATTACAAATTTTTAATTTCATTTATAAAAATTTTAAAAATTATATTATTAACATATTAAAAACAAATTCATAAATATATTTATTGTTATACGAGTAAATGAAACAAATTAACTAATAAATTTATACACAATTAAATAAATTTAATATAGAATTAAATCGATAACTTGAAATGAAATACAAAATTTCATGCCTTAAGAACAAAAAATAATAATAAAATTGTATGAAGCAATCCAACTTTCTTATATAATTAACATTTTGGATTATGATTGCTATAAAATAATTAAGAGAGATTAGATTATAAATTAAGATTCATCATTTTTTTTGAGGGGTAATTATTATGCGAATAACTTGCTGAGTAATTTGAACTCCAAATAAAATATCTAAACCAATAAGCTTCTTTGTAAGGAGCTATACATCAATCTTTGGTGAACGTTTTTGGTTTTTTTTTTCATGAAGATGGAATGAAAATTTCCATGTTCCACGTTATTTCTTTACAAAAATTAAAAATTTCTATTAAGTGTGACGGCTAAATTTGAACAAGTCAAAGTTATTTGAGTGGGGATAGCATTTTTTTTTAATTAAAATTGTCGATATTTAAATTTTGATTATTGATATACACTAATAATCACACTGTCAAATTTTTAAATTTTTGTAAAGAAATAGTGTGGAACATGGAAATTTCCATCCAATCTTCGATGTAGAAAATAATCACATAAAGTTTATTAAAAAAATTGATGAATAGAGGAGTGACTATTGAAATCCTAATTAAATTTTTTAGTTTAGAATTTTTTAAAATTTTTTTTTTTTAAATTTAACTAATAATTCAGTCAAACAAAATTATATAAACGTCCATCAACCAATCAAGGACTTTGGTTTTAAATTGTGTACCTTTAAATTAATTAATTCTTGGATTTTTCTCATAAAAATATAATTAATAAAAATTATAATTATAATTATAATCAAACATTAGGTGCATATAAAAAAATACGAACCAATGAGCATATTCATTGTTATACAATCATATGGTTTATCACATATTAAATAACATTTTTCACGATAAAAATTACAATTAGTGCATTTGTATCATAATTATTCGATTACTTTTCACCATTAATTTTTACTTTATAACAATTAATTAAAAAGCCAAAAAAAAAAAAACCAAAAATCCCAACTAAACTAAGTCTAAATTTGTTCATACCTAGTACAAAATGTGGATGCAGATGACGTGAGATATAATAGTCATATTATATTTTTGTTATATCTTTAGCATTAAAATGAGAAGTAAATAGTTTTTAGTTTTTTAATTTGATAATTAAAAAAATATTGATAAAAATTCGAGTCTCAACGTTCTATTTTTCTACCTTATTAGATAAAATAAAAATCGAGAAACAAGTGTAAAAAAAAGGAGAGGGAACGTGGGGATTCCGCAAGAACAAACTCTTAAATGAACATAACCCTAAAAATTGTCATATCATTTTGATTAAGATGGATAACCTAACTTTTCAATCATTCTCTTTTGCTACGTAGCCTCAAGAGAAATATAAAGTTTTATTACCCTTTTCCATTAGCAGCATACATGCTCGAATATTATTATGTTGATTTCGAAATCTTTCAAGAGAAATCCTATTCCCAAGCATGCATCCAAAATCCTATTCTCAATTTTTAATAATTTAACATATTTTACACTAAAGTTATGTTATTTTTTATTTGAAATTATTAAAATTTAAATTCTGATTACTAAACTTATAAATTTAATATTTTATAAATAAATCATTCAATTATTGACAAAGCTAAATTACTTTCAGTGTTACTTCTTCAGGAGTTTATAACATACCATAATTTGCTTCCCATGGGAAGCAATTAAGTATAATATGTAACTACAAAGAACTTTACGTACTTATGTTTTCTCGCACTAAAATTTTGCTGGATGAGACAGATAAAAAAAAAAGTTATGATAAAAAATTTATTATTTACTGATTAAATTTTAAATTATTTTTTAAATTTATAATTTAATAATTAAATTAATAAAATATTCATATCCTCTCATTCTTATCCTCAAAGCCTAAAAGTTATTTTCCAAGTCTTTTCCTTGAAAGTATCGGTGGGTTGAAAAAAAAAATGGGTGTAGGGTTATATATGATCTAATTCAGTGTTGGCTAGTGAATTTAAGAAAAGAAAAATAAATTTGTATGAAGCGAACTAACTTCTTTATACAAGTAACACTTTGGTTTGTGAATGCTGTTAGACATATTTTTTGAGGGGATAATTATTGTACAAATTCGCCGACTAATTTAAACACCAAACAAAATATATAAACTAAGAAGTTTCTTTGGAATGTTAGGAGTCATTCATCAACTTTTCGATGAATTTTTTGTGGTTATTTTCTACGTGAAGATGAAATGGAAATTTTCATGTTTCTCGCTATTTCTTTACAAAAATTAAAAATTTTGACCAAGTGTGATGGCTAGATTTGAACAAATCAAAATTATTTGGGTGGGGATAGCATTTCTTTAAATAAAGTTATTGAGATTTAAACTTTGATTATGATATATATCGGCCATTAAACAGGTCAAAAAAAAAATTTTTTGTGAAGAAATGGTGTGGAACATGGTAATTTCCACCCAATCTTCAATGCAGAAAATAACCACATGAAACTTATCAAAAGATTGATGAATAGAGAAGTGGCTCTTGAAATCCCAGATTTTAAAAAAAAAAAATTTGTGAAAATCTAACCAATAATTTAGTCAAGTCAAATTATATAAACGTTTATCAACCAATCAAGAACTTTGGTTTTCAAATTGTATACCTTTAATTTAATTAATTATTTTATAAAAAATATAACTAATAAAGATTATAATTATAATAAAATATTATATAATTTTTAATTTGATTAGAGTAAGAAAAGTATTGGAGAATGTTGGGTGAGACGTGACCAATGCAATAAGTAAAGATTAAGAAAAGAGAAAGTTGGTGTGCAAAATGGAAATTTTCATCCAATCTTCAAATAGAGAATAAGCTGTTGGTTATAAGACCTTCTCTCACCCAAAATTTCTTCTAAACTGTTAGTGATGTCAATAGTAAATAGATCCTCTATCATTTTGTATTAACCCTTGTAGCAGCATCAAGTTAACAAGGGATAAACTCTATAATTCTATAGCAATTGAACCTTGGCCTTTGCCGTATCGGCTTATTTTGTTTAAGAATTAAATGTTGGTAGGCTTTTACTTGGACGGATTGTCCCAATTGTCATTGGTTTAATTATTCACAAGTTTTTAAGTAGATTTTTGTGAACTTGGGAAACAATTTTTAAGATTAGGCTCAACCTTAGCTTGGTCTATGAGTTTTAGTCCAAAATTTCCGACACAATCATCAATACTTTGACTCAATTTTGGGCAACGTGCTTAACATAGGGATCTATGTAAACAACTTTTTTGCACTATGACTTGACTGCTCAAAAAGAGAGTGGTAAACAGATCAAAATGAATAAATTTTGAAATGCTATTGTAATTATTCCTTAAATTTAATAAATGAATAAAAACTGAGTATGTAATCTATTCATCAATCGTTTTTTATTTATATTTTTTTATTATAAATGAATGAATGAATTTTATTATATTTATAATTTATTCGTTAAATTAATAAATCTTAAAATATTATTTTTATTATTTATTAAATTTAATAAATTAATAAAAATTAACTTTATTCATGAATTATTTATCAAACATTTTGTTTATTTACATCCTTGCTCAAAAATTATCTTTAACGATGCCAAAAAGTCATGCAATCTTTTGATTGTTGAATTTTTAATTCCAATCAATCTCTTATAACCATGCCAAACAATTTGTTTTTTGTATAATGCTTTTGTTTCGTCAATGGTAGCAAGTGGTTTTTCCGGTGAATAAAGTTTTAGCTGACCTTTTACTGTTGTTTATCATGCAAATCATTTGATTTAGCATTACTATGAATGGTCATGATTCAAATAAATTTTGACATCAACATACTAAATACTTATTCACAACATATCAATAGTTAGAAAGAAAAAATATGTGCACTAATTAATTGGCAAAAATATTGGATATTTGTTAGAATATTATTATTTTTAATAATTAAGATTATTAGAAATTAAATTTTAATTACTAAAATTAAAAATTTAACTCCAAAGTTCTTACTTATAAGAATATAATTTTGAATTTTTTGAAAACTCCCGTAAAGATATACTAGGAGTTGAGATTTGTTTCTTCATAATTTATAATTTTTTAATAGTATATATCTTCCTTTGAAGGTCTCCAATTAATTGTATCTCTCAAACTTATTAAAAATTTTAATAAAATTATCAAATTATTAATTTATTACATATACATTAGAATTATTGTTAATGCTCAGCCACAGAGTATGGCTTCAATGGTTAGGTATCTTGCCACTTTCAAGTAGGAAATCACTGCAACACCTACCTTTCTAAGAAATTCCCTAAAAACTATTGCTTCATCGCATTATAACCAAGCATATTGTCATGTCTTATGCATTGCACTAATTGAAGTCATTTAATCATCATTTTTATCACAAATACGTCATTCATAACCATTATCTGTGAAAGAAATTTATAACGAAAAAAATTGGGTTACGGTTAAAATATTAATGACGCCTAAACCTTGGAAAAAAAAAAACAGATAATTTGGATGCGGAAGTACCTTAAATAAACTCAAATTTGCCATAAAATCTCACAAGTAACATGATGCAAGTGGCAACCTGGAACACAGAGCACAACAATTGAAGATCAATAATTACCATTTCAGTTTGATTATGAGCTCGTTTGTCCTGCAAGTCCGACCGACTACTTCAATTTTGCTCAGTTGCTACCTTTAATCACTCTGAAAATAAAAACAGAAAGCACATCTTGATGGAAAAAAAATATTGATATTATATCAGATAATTCATTTGTTCTTTAAAGCTCCAACTATGTCAAGTCCCTTGGGGAAACGATTCACCCCAAAAGTTTACAAACATTAACAATTAAAAAGGGAAAAAAAAAAGAAAATTTATGAAGTAAACTACTGCATGATCAAAAATTAAACAAGAATCCAGAAATTATAATCGATATCTGACTTCATTCACATAAAACATTTCATTTTCAATTCTGCATACACAATGTGTTTAAGGTCTTCTTCCACACCTTCTTCTCCCTCCTTTCTGTTGAATCTGTAGAACACTCATGAAAACGCCCGCCGGGAGTGGAATTGGTATTGTGGTTGTTTTTCAACTCTAGTGGCTCCAAAAGAAAGGAATCGATATCCCAATCATAACCAATTCGAAGGGAACGAACAATGTAAGATCATCCTCTAGGTTGCCCTTGATAATCCAAAATAAGATGAAGCATATCCAACTTTCTGCCAACACATTCAACCTCTTGCTGAAGCTGGTAGTAGACGGCTTGAAATTTTCATGGTGCATAATCTTGAAAAAAGCAAGCTTCAATGTTAGCTCCAAAACCGATTAACTAACCAGCAATAATCAAATTTGCATTAATTTCTTATAACAGGAATCAAGGCATACCTCAAATAGCAACTGCCAGACTAGAATGTAATGCACAAACATAGAAGATCATTAGTTGCAGGTCTACACACTTCCATCCCAGAAAGAAGTCACCTCTGTGTCATAGAAACATATCTTTCAGCACTATCCATAGAAGCATCCAATGTGAGCTTTAGTTGTCTCTGACATCAGTAGACCCAAAAGTTTACTGTATAACATGTTCAACTTCAAATTAGTATGAAAATTCTTGAAAAAGGACCTTTAATGTTTCATAATAATAATTAGTCGTAGCAGCATTAAGTTAACAAGGGATAAACTCTCTAGAAATTCTACAGCCATAGAAGCTTTTAAGTAGATTGACCCAATTGTCATTGGTTTAATTATCCACAAGTTTTTAAGTAGATTTTTGTCTAACTTGGGATAGAGTTTTTGAGATTAGGACCAACCTTAGGTTGGACTTTTTGTTTTGGTGCAAATTTGTCAACACAATCATCAATAGTTCGACTCAATTTTGGGCAACCAACCTTTTTGGGCCAATCATGTAAACAATTTAACTGCTCAAAAATATAGTTGTAAATAAATAGAAAATAAATGAATTTTATTATGTCTGTGATTTATTTATTTAATTAATAAAATTTAAAATGTTAATGTGATTATTTATTAAATTTAATAAATAAATAAAAATGAATATGTTTTCAAATTTTGTTTAATTAACGAGAAATGTTATTTTGATTATCTATTAAGTTTAATAAATGAATAAAATTTGAGTATGTTTTCAAACCAGTTGTTGAACTTTTTTTTTTTTTTACACTTTCATGTTATAAACAAATCAAACATAAATGAGTTTTGTTGTATTCGTGATTTATTCGTTTAATTAATTAATCTTCAAATATTATTTGTAATTATTTATTAAATTCAATAAACGAATATAAACATAAATCAATTTGTTCACAAATTATTTGTCAAACATTTTGTTTTGTTTATACTCTTATTCACAAATTACCCTTAATGATGCCAAAATCTCTACGATTTATTAATTGTTGAATTCTTAATTTCGATCAATCTCTAATAATTTCATATATAAAAAAATTTTCCCTTAACAACGTTAACAAGTGTTTATAAAATATCCATTAATATTGTAACCTAAAGTATCAAATTAATGTATTTTGACATAGTTAACAAGTGTTTATAAATATTAAATACCCATTAATAAGATTTTTTAAAGGAAATACTGTATTTAATTCAAAATTTTACTTAGTATTTTATTTAAAAGCTCTTGAACTAATCTCAAGTTAAAGCTAAAATTCTTATAATTGTCAAATATGCTTAATCATTGTTAGCTTGCTTTCCTAAAACAAAATGAAAAAGGTGCTTGAATCTTTCCTCTGCCTTTTAAGCTGCCTATAATTTTGGAAAAAGATTTTATGTAGGTTTTTAAGTGAAGTTTATTAAGTTTTTATTAAAAATGATTAAATTAAAATTAAAATTGAAAATCAAAATCAAATTAATTAGATTGAAAATTTTTATTTCATAAATCAATTATATAAAATTTGAAAAGAATAATAAATTTTGATATATTTTTTAAATAAATATTTTTAGTAAAAATTTTGACAAAATTTTTATTATTGAATAAGTAAACAATATTTTTAATAATATTTTATATATATTATTAATTTTCATATTAAATTTTATCAATTTATCAATTTAATTTTTTATTAAAATTGTTATTAAATCATTATAAAAAGATTTCATTTATGTCACCTAAAAAACTTTATCTATATTTTGTTCATAATTTTGTGTTTAACCTTTCAAGTGTCCAACCTCGTTTGGATTTTAACATAGTAAAAATCTTACGGCTCAGCCATTTTTAACGGCTAGGTCACAAACCTTGTTTGATAAGCCCAGCTTATCCTTTTAAACAAGAATACGTTTCCTTTTTGTCAAATTTGTTCATTTCAATTATATCCGAAAATTTTAACCACAATTTAAAATTTTAATAAAAATTATATATATAATAAAAATAAAAAATATATTTTATATTTGACGTATCAATATAAATTACAGCATAATAATTTTTATATTTTATAAATATTAATCATGAAATAAACAAACATAAATATACTAATTATTACAACTAATTTTAATGTCCACATTCAACAAAATCATATTCTCAGAAATTTACAATTAGTTAATCAAGCTCTGCTGGCCTTTAAATTTAAAAATTTTGGATTTATGAAAAACCCACAAACATGAACACCATACACCAAATATAAACATTTTGTCAAGAATTCAGAATTATGGGATTACAATTTTGTTATGATATTAAAAAAAATTGTTAAGAGAACAATAAATAAAAATTTATCAAAATTATTATATTAAAATTAAGATATGACCGATATGAATTTAATATCAAAACAACACTCGAATGCAGCAAAAATTCTCCCCACCGCATTAACAAACAAAGCTTAAAGGCTAAAGCTATAAGAAAGGATTAAGTTACAATCAAAATTGATCCTTTTCCACACAAATTCCAGCTTGGATTAGTTTGATGGAAGAAATATTCAAGTTGTTCAGGCAATTTTTCTGGTTGGTGATAGAATTGGCAGGAGTTTGACACAATCCTCACCTTAGTGGTATATTGTTCTATCAATGCCACTATTGAAAAATCGTTCAAAATCAAGCATGCCTTAAACCACGTGATTAGAAAGTCCAAATCAATTTTAGAATAAGTAACTGCTCTTGATTGATTTTAGTTTCAATTTTCTTTTATTCTCTTTAATACTAACCATGACCCGTAATTTATTAATAATAATAATAATAATTTTCAAATATTTTTATTATATTTTCTCGTTCACTTTTTTTTTCTCAACAAAAATTAACAAACAAGCAACTAGAAGAAGATAATCTCACAAAAACCATCAAACATTCTAGACAATCTCATAATTGACCCAAGCTACAAGAAAGTAACCCTTTAACCAGACACATCAACTACAAGTGGACATAAATATGAAAATTTATGTATTTATATCATATAAAATATTAAAGAGTAAAATATATGAATAGTTACTCAATTTTAGAGGTTATCTTAAAATGGTTAGTTACGTATTGATTTTTTCAATTTAGTTATCTATATTTGAGTAAGTGTTTATTTTGGGCACTTAATCATTAATGATTAATGATGTGCTAATGTGACAATGTCACGTTGTTATCAAGTGTCATGTGGCACTGTCATCTCATTTAACAAGTCATGTGGTATTGTTGATGCGATATTATAAATTTGAAATAAATAAATAAATTTTCATCACTTAACTTTTAAAAATTATCATTTTCATCACTTAACTTTGAAAATTTATAATTTGATCACTAACAAATAATTCCTCAATTTTTATAAGAGACTAGAAATAAGCATTAATATTTTTATTTCATGAAATTAAATTATAAATTTTTATTTGATTGTAATTATATCATTTAAATAAAAAAAATGGATGAATATTATCCAATACTAAAATTACTAAAATAATATTACTTCAAATCTTTATGATTCACTCTATTTAAATAAATTGAAATATTTTATATTTCATAGTGATGAGATTCTAATTGTAACAAAAGCTCATAAATTTAATTTCATGCAATAAATTATTAAAAGAAATATAGATAACATAAATTTATTGTAATTAAAACCTTGACATAATGAAATATAAAACTTATTAATATTTTGATCTTCATTGTCAATGACTCATTATTATTATGAATTTATAATGAGTTAATTAGCGATGTTTATGAAATTTAATATAATAAAATATTTTATTATTCATGTTATCTATTGAAATATATTAGGATAATACTCAAATAAGTCATTGAATTTTATAAAAAATAAAAGAAACATTTAATATTTTTATTGTATGAAATTAAATTATGAATTTTATTTTATTATGATTATACCATTTAAATTTAAAAAATAAAAAATATCATCAATTGTCAGATTTACTAAAATATTATTATTTCAAATATTTATTGTTCAGTTAATCCAAATAAATTTAGTTAACTATTTTAAATTTTACATTTTGATCACCATTGTTTGTGAAATTATTAATATTTAAAAGTCACTCTTAACGTAACTTTATAACGATTTAATCATCAATGATTTGTGAAATTTAATATAATAAATTATTTTTATTTTATTTTGTTATCTATATTTCCTTTAATATTTCATTACATGAAATTAAAACTAAATCTTAATATTATGAAATATAAAATACTTAGTTGAGTTTATTTGGATGAGTTGAATGACAAAGATATGAAATAATATTATTTTAATAATTTTTATATGTCAATAATATTCTTTCATTTTTTAAATTTAAATGATATAATATCAATAAAATAAAAATTTTATAATTTAATTCTATGCAATAAAAATATCAAATACTTAATTTTGTTTTTTTATAAAATTTGAAGACTTATTCATTAGTGACTAAATTGTAACTTTTTAAAATTAAATGACTTGAATAAAAGTTTTTAAAAAGTTAAGTATTTAAAATTTATTTATTTTTTGAATTTTATAATACCATGTTGGCAATGCCACATGATACCATATGACTTATCATATGACATGATAGTATCATGTGACATTCGACAACTAACGTGACAATGTCATATCAACATATCCTTAGTTATTAGTGGTTAAGTGACAAAAAATATTTTTTTTTTAATTTAAGTAATTAAATTAAAAAATTAATATTTTATTGATCATTTTTAAATGATCTCTAAAATTGAGTGACTATTTATAAATGTTGTATCAAATATTAAAATATATATTTATATCATATTTTATATAAAAATTATGTATTATAATTCATATCAATATAAAAATATAAAATATATTTTTTTATTTTATTAAGCATATATATAATTATTATTAAAATTTTAAATTATTTTAATTTTATATTAATTTTATATTATATTCATACGTACTTTTATATTTGGATAAGATAAAAACAGTAAAAGATGAAACACTGAAAATGACTGGATCTAGTCTTTGCCCAAACTCTTCCCTTACAAAACCTTCAGCCATCAATTAATTATTAAGTCACCCCCTCTATTTCAATATAGGAGGGCTTTTTCACTAACAATACTTAATAAAAAAACTTGGTAGGCTTCTTCCTTTCCCCTATTTTTTTTCTTGGACTTCATAACACCCGACCCAATCCTAATATCCCATCACCAAAAGGACTATTATTTAGTTGTCTTTCTTGAAGTGGGCTTTTGACAATTCCAATTTACATTGCGACAAAATTTATTTATATTAACAGTCGTGGATTTTATTTATAAAACATTGAATTTTTAGTTTCAGTTTAATACTTGATAATTTTAAATATAAAAATAAATAAATAAATGTGTCCATTGCAATTGATTGTTTTTCCCTTTCATATTATGCTTTTTTGGGCACTAAATAATAAAATAAAGATCAATTAATATAAACTTTTATTAAAAAATCAATTTTTTTTTTTTAAAAATCTACCCAAAGCAAAATTATTACATATTCTTGTTCTTAAACAAATACCCTAACTATTGAAGCTTGAAATTTCAATTAAAAAATCTTTAATTTGAATAATGAGAAAGAAATGGTTTAATTTATGATAATAAAGAGCGTTACATCCCATTATGTAATCTAAGATAATATATAATATATTGAAAAATTATTAAAATTCTTATGCTTATATAAAAAAATAAAGAATAATTATTTTTATTTTTTTGTTAAAGAATAATATATTTGATCATTAAAAAAAAATCTTATGAAAACATATAAAATTCATTATTACTAATCTTAATCCTATATATGATTATCTGAAACACAAGATAATAATGATATAAAAATATAAAAATAATATAGTTTAAAATTAATAAAAAATATATATTTAACAAAAATAAAAAATATATCATATTTGACATATCAATATGAATTACAATATGATAATTTTTATAAATTAAACATATTTAATATAAAATAAAAAAATAAAAATAAAAATTATCAAAATTTTACCCTTAACCATATAAATAAAGCCAAAATATAAACTTACCCATTATATTATTCTCAAGGATTGTAAACCTATATGTTGCATTATTAATTTTTCTGCATTTACTAAGCTGATGTGATTTTCGTCAAAGAAGAGGACGTGATGGGACATGACACGTGGGGGCCAAAAGTGGTGGGCCCATGTCTGAATATCTTTACTTCTTAGTGGGAAGGAGAAATCTTAAAAACCCAAGTTTAGTTTTGTCGGAAATCTTTTGTACGTGTGAGTGTCCGCTAGAAGCCTACGACATACAAAAGAAAAAAATCAAACAAGTCAAAATAATTAAAAGAAAAATTGGAATAATGGGCTAAATTAATATGCAAAAGGTTAGAAAAATAAACTTCTATAATCAGTTGATTGATTTTTTATTTATTTATAAAAATAAAATTTTAAGAATTATAAGTAGTTTCTTGTCAAATACATGTTTTTATTTTTATATTATAATCGATGTTATATTATATAAATAGTTTCTTTTTTTTTTTCTACGTATGATCTTACACTATTAAAATATATATATTTTTATATCCAATTTTCTTATTCAAAGAATTTAAAATAAATTAAAAGATCGAATTTTAATTATTTTTTTGTTTCAAAGGAGGTAAAGCACAAAAAAAAAAAGAAGGTTTGATTTAAAATCAACTCTGTATATCTTCCTAAAAACTTCTGTAGTCAATAAGTTACGACTCGAAAGATAAATTTTAATTACTGAAATATGGTCTTTGAATCATTAGATAGAATGGTACTGGCTATAATAAAATTCAACTATAAAAACAATTAAATTATTTTTTATATTTAAAATAATAAAAAATTAATTATAATTATTAAAATTAAAAATTTAATACTTTATATTAACATACTACACAATTATTGACCACAATGAAAATTTTTTTGTCTCTGTACTGAAACTATATTCAAACTAAAATTTTAAAGAATATAAGCCACCAACTTAGAAAAATATAAACTTAAAGAAGCTATAGGAAGCATTGAATACGAAGTGTTTGGCTTTCAATAGAGAGGAGTACGTTTAGCCTCACAATGCGTTCATCTTGAGGCTTAAACCTAAAATCCAAAATCCCAATAAAATAAGGCTTACCATTTGGATCAAACTTTCGATAGTGAGTTGCTTATTTTAACTTGTTATGAAAATTAAGCGAATGTCATTTTAAGTTTTTATTGTTCAGCTTAATCATCTATTTTTCAGTTTTTTCATGTTTATATAGTGTTTTATTTATAAAAAATGTCATAATTTGAAAATTAAAAAAATTAAAAATTTATTATATTATATATCAATTTTTTAAAAATAATTTATATAAATTAATTGAATTTAAATTTATATCCTATGTATAATGATTTTTTTTTGGTCAATGATAGCAAGTGGTTTCTACAATGACAAAACTATAGTTCATCTTTTATCTTGATTTAACATTACGAATGATCATCAATAAATAATTAGTTCAATTGATTAAAATTCATTTTTTTCGACAAAAATATCTTATTGTCGAATCTTATTTGTGATTATTTGTTAAAGTTATTTCGAATGCAAAATTTACAATCACTTATTTTAAATTATCAAATTTGATACATCTTATTTTGACCTGAAAAATTAAATAACTTATTTACTTCGAATTTTGAGTAACCTACTTAACATTATTACGAATGAATTATAAACTCAAATAGATTTGACTTTCAACATATTAAATAGTTATTTATCATATATCAATAGTCATAAAACAAAAATGTGTGAGCTAATTAATTGGCAAAGACATCGGATTTTTGTTTAAAATATTATTTATTTTAACAAATGAGGTTGTTAAAAATTAAATTTTAATTATTAACATTATAAATTTAACACTCAATGATTTGAGATTTATTTCTTCATAATTTATAATGTTTTAATAGCATCTTCGTTTGGAGGTCTCCAATTAATTGTGTCTTTCCAACTTATTAAAAATTTTAATAAAATTATCAATTATTAATTTATTACATATAAATTAGAATTACTGTAAATGCTCAACCACGGAGTTTGGCCTCTAGGGTTCTGTATCTTGCCACTTTCAAGTAGGAAATCACTGCAACACCTAGCTTTCTAGTAAATCCCCTAAAAGACGTCGTCCAAAGTAACAGTATTTGACCAAATAAAATATAATAAATTGTTTTGGAATTTAATATTCGTGGTCTTAATTAGAGGTGTAATCGTGTCGAGTCGAGTTGATACAGTGAGAAGTTCGAGTTTGACTCACAACTTGGGACTCAATATTCGGCTCGAATTTAATCGAGTTTTATTTTTGAAACTCGAACTCGATTCATGATCGAATTTAAGCTACTCGAACTTACTCGATTAAGCTCGATTAATATGTAAAAATAAGCTCGATTCGTATACTCGATAAGAGTTCGATTATTTATGCTCGAACTCGAAATTAGATTCGAAATATTTTATTAATTAAAATAATAAAAATATATTTAAATATAAAAACTTGATTAGGCTCGCGAACTACTTAAACCGGATATAAGATTACTCGAATTCGATTAAATCGATAAGTCAAGTTACTTGAGCTCGAGCTCGAGTTCGACTCGATAATAATCGAACCGAATTCAAGTTTTTTTCAAATCGAACCCGAGTAACTTGTCAGTACTAATGTATCATTTACACCCCTAGTCCCAATGATCCAATAATTATCCTGAAAGCATAATAAAGGACATCAACAAGTGGAAAAAAAGAGAAAAAAAAGAAAAAGAAAAAAGCATATAAACAAAGAGACTCATCATGAAAAGTTTCATTAGAAACACAAATACTTTGAGGAAAAACACTTTGTCCCTTTGTTTCTGCCCAACCTAACACTAATTTGACCACTAATGTTCAAGTTCTTTGTCGCAACAAATAAAATATATATTTCATTGTTTTCTTCCTTCAAAATTTAAGATGTACAACGAAACTTCCTTTTAAAAAAAAAAAAGTTTAAGGTGAGAGAAGGTTTATTCAGTCCAAAGTTATAATAGACAACTGATTTTAGAGAAAAAAACTACTGAATTTACAATTTATCCAAAAAAGACTGTTATTAATGAAAATCAAACTTAGGCCTTTTTTATCATCTCAATTCACTTTCACTGGCAATAGTTATATATATATATATATATATATATATATATATGACTAGAATCTACTTATACTAGTATAATTGTTATAAATTTTTTTATTATTGAATCAAATGACTAAATGTTATGAATTTAAATTTTGATTCAAAAGTAAAAAAAAAAAATGTAACACTTATATTAGTGTAATTGGATCCATATACATACATATATATATATATATATACATCTATATATGATAACTTACATAAGAGTAAAATTAATAAGTTTTACGATTTTTTTAATCAGTAATTTTAATAGATTCAAGAGGTGAGATATCTTTTGAATTTATTGAACATCTCTTAAATTTATTGAAATTAATAATTAAAAAAATATAAAATTAAAAAGTTTTATACTGATATAAGATTATATATATAAATATATAATATGAAAGGTTGATGGTGAACTTTTTTTAGTAATTTTGGATAATGAAATTAAAAAATATCATTATCTATATAAATAATAATTCTAATATTAAAATAGATATTATATATATATATATATTACAATATACATAATTATCATATAAGATTTACTGATATAGGTACTTACATAGATATATAGTTTCTTTTTCTAACATATAAATTTTTTTATAAAATTTCTCTGTATAATAACACATAAGATATTTCTTAATTTTAGATTATTTATCAAAAAATATATTTAAAAATTATTTAATTATTCAAAAATTTCAAATTTTAAATGAAAAATCAATTTAGATTTAAAATAATTAAATATATAAAATTATTATTTTTGTAATATTTTATTTAAATAAATAAAATTAATTCTTATTTTTTATTTAAGGATTAAATAAATGGATTTAAAAAATCATTGGTTATCCAAAATTTTTTAAGATATATTTATTTGAATATTTTTTAATTATTCAAAGTTTTTCTTTCAATTGAAAAAATCATCTTTATCTATCAAATATACTTTTAGATATATCTTAAAGGTTGTATTACAAGTATAAATTATAAATACAGTCAATATTTTTAACATAGTATTAATTCACACTAAAAATTAGTTATAGATAAACCAATCAAATAAACCAATATAAATTAAATTGAATTACAATCGCATAATATGAGATTTAATTAAAGATGATTTTTGATTAATCTAAATCAAAGTATGTACATGATCTCTTATTGAATTAGGAAAACAAAAGAAAATTAGATGAACATAAGATAGAGATTATTGTACCAGAAATAAAAAATGACCTCTAGAATGGTCAAAGCAAATATAGAAATTAAATAATTTACTTTCAAAATATTGATCAAAATTTCATGATAAATATGCACTATTTTATTTTTATTTTACAATAATCAGCACAATAATATATTTTTTAAAATTAATTTTTTAATCATTTAGATATATATCTTTTAAAATTTAAAAATATCAAATGTAATTTTATCTTAATAGAAAAATAGTAATATCATACCAAAGTCTATGAGATTTTTGGCAAGAAAAAAATAATTGAAATAAAAAAATAATTTGTGATTTCTAAAATAATATTTTATTTTGAATTACATAAATTTACAAGTATATACAAATAATAAGAGATGTTGAAGATAATGCAAATTAAAAAAAAGTAATTTAAAGTGAACAGATTTTTAGTTTATATTTTAATATTTTGTTGGTGTACTTAATAATATTATTTACACTATCTTTTGAATTTTTTTTCTTCTTCCAATATTATTGATGTATATTTATATTTACACTATTTGTCATGCAAGTACGACAAACTAGTTCAATTTCGCTCAGTTGCTACCTTTAATCACTCTGAAAAGAAAAACAGAAAGCACGTCCGGATGAAAAAAAAAATTGATAATATATCAGATAATTCATTTGTTCTTGAAAGCTCCAACTATGTCAAAGTCCTTGGGCGAAACGATTCACCCAAAAAGTTTACAAGAAATTAATAATTTAAAAGGGAAAAAACGAAAATTTATGAAGTGAACTACTGCATGAACAAAAACTAAACAAGAATCCAGAAATTATAATCGATATCTGACTTCAATCACATAAAACATTTCGTTGTTGATTCAGCATACACAATGTGTTTGAGAGAAGGTCTTCCTCTCCCCCTTATCTGTTGAATCTGCAGAACGCTCATGAAAATGCCTGCTGGGTGTGGACTTGCGATTGTGGCTGTTATTCAACTCTAAAGTTCCAAAGGAAAGGAATCGATATCCCAATACGAAGAGTGCGAAGAATGAAAGATCATCCTCTAGGCTGCTTTTAACAATCCAAAATTTAAGATGAAGCGTGTCCAACTTGCTACAAACACATTCAACCTCTTGCTCAAGCTGGTAGTAGACGGCTTGAAATTTTCATGGTGCGTAATCTTGAAAAAAGCAAGCTTCTATGTTAGCTCCAAAACAAATTAGCTAACCAGCAATAATCAACCCAAATTTACTTTATTTCTTATAACAGGAAGCAAGCTTTGAGGCACACCTCAAATAGCAACTGCCAGCCTGGAATGCAATGCACAGACAAAGAAGATCATTTGTTGCAGATCTACATACTTTCCATCCCAGAAAATAGAAATCACCCCCGCCGCGTTATGGAAACATATCTTTCAGCACTAGCCATAGAAGCTCACACTGTGGCTGGACATCAGTAGAGCCAAAAGTTAACTGTATAGCATGTTCAGCTTCAAAGTTTGATATTAATAATTAGTTATTGGCAAGAGTTACCTGCATTTGATTACTTGTAGGTCATTTAGTAGAAGAGCCAGAAAAGAATATACTGGATCAGGTATCTGCTAAGAATGTGGTAAAATACTTTTAAATGGCTATTAAGAATTTAAAAGAACCATTAAGCGGCAAGTAATGAGACAAGAAGAGCTGTGAACCTTTATATAAAGGGCACATGTTTATAGAGTAAACTTAAAGAAAGCATAAATTTGTCCGGCCTTTGTCAAGTTTTGTGAGTTACTGAGATCTCCAGAGTCCAAGCGCTGCTAACACATCTTGATAACTTGAAAAACTCTGAAAGGATAATAGAAACACTATAAAAAAAAGCTAAGCAAATCAGAAGAGTCATAATTAACTAGAGACGATCAGCTCAAAAAGTTCTCCTAAGTAACATGAAGCAAGTGATGAGGCATACCTCAAATAGCAACTGGCAGCCTTATGCATAACAATTGAAGATCGCTAGTTGCAGGTCTACTTTGTATCCCAGAAAGCAGAAGTCACAGACTGTACTATGGAAAATACATTTAGCACTAACCAAAAAACCACAAATGTTAACCTTAGTTGTGCCTGAATCCAATAAAGCAATCACAAAATTATTTGTTCTAGTTACAAAATATGTTCTAAAAATGGTGAATTAGTGACTTTACCTGGTTGGCATAGGTTTAAATTCAAACTAGTATAAAATTTCCAGAAAAGTACCTCCAAAATTTTGATAATAATAGTTAGTTATTGCCACAAGTTACCTGCATTTGCTTTGTTGTAAGTCCTTTACTGGAAGAACTAGATAAAGTATCTGTTAAGAATGTGGTGAAATACTTTTCATTTGGTCATTAAGAACTCAAAGAGAAAAACATAAACAGCAAGTAATAAGCCACGGAGGGTTGTGAGTCTTTCTGGTACAACAAAAAAAAAAATGCATTTTTATAGAGCAACCCACAGAAAGGATAAAATTAACCTGCCTTTGTCAAGTTCTATAAGTTGCTGAGATCTACAAAGTTCAAATTCCGATAATACATCTCAATAACTTGAAAAACTTTGAAACATCTCAATAACTTGAAAAACTTTGAAAGGATAATAGGAATTTAAAAGAACTAAGCAATCCTGAGTCACCATTAATAGTCAATGATGTATAATAATCAATTGTTTACAGATAAATTTCTTGATCCATCACAAACACTGGAATTAAAAGGAAAAAAAAAAAGAAAGAAAGAAAAGCTACCTGGTTTTCTTCATATCTGAAAACAACTAATGCTTCTTATTCAAGCACTTGACACCAATCATTGCCTTTATCATTTCAGGGAACGGATGTCTAATGCACCTCCTTTTCCATTTACAACATATAGTGGAACAAATAATTAACATACTATAAAGTCATGCAAATATACGAGATGAATTTATAAGTGAACAAAACTAAATGTCCAAATTCTCATGAAGCAGAGGACAATATTCACTTGTTAACACAGGGATGCATGTGAACAGAAATGTTGAGTTAATGATGTATAACGATGAATTATTGACAGATAAATTTCTTGATCCATTAGTAATCTGGAATTGAAAGAAAAAAAAAAACCTACCTAGTTTTTATCATATCTGAAAATGTTGCTTCTATTTCTTGAACTGTTTACTTGGATAAAAAACCTGGAAAAAATTCGTAAGTAGAAGGTGCAAATAAACCAAAGGGACATTAAGTTCGGAAAAACTGGAACAGAAATGAAACAAAGAAAGGTGATTAACACAAAGAACAAGGAGCGCACAAGAATACCTGCGTTAATTAGGGAACTATCCATCTCGTCATAGGAATGACGTGATACTGGTTCCTTGAGTTGGGAGGTTGCAATCTCAAAATTTCCCTCAAAAGCCAAGGAATCACAGTCTACCAACTCCATTTCATGGATTGCTGTAATTGGAAGGTAATCCACAAACTTCCCCCCCTCACTATTCTCAAGTTTCATTGAAAGGGCAAGATGTCGATTAGCTTAGGACAATCTTAAGTAAAGTTCTTCAAGATGAGAGAATGCCCCTGCATTCCTCATTCTCTTCAGAAAAACCTAGTTCCTGCCAGTTCAAGATTTGTTAAAATATTAATGCTTCCTTTTGAAACAACTATTTGAGAGGGTGAATTTGAATTTGATTTGTTTTTCATTTTAGTAAGGACGAGGGTAGTCACTACATTTGAGAGAGTATAAAAGGATGCATTTGGTATTTACTTTGCTATCTAGGCAATTTAAATTCACTACTTGCATCATTCTATAAATCCATGTATTTAAGTGTACTTATATACTCACACATTAATGAGTACTACCACATAATATCTACAACATTTAAAATCCAAATCGAACTTCTTCAGAGGAATTTCAAAATACAATCCAAAATTTCATGGAATCTAAACAGCATAGTTGCTAAAAGAACATACCCATGTCCGCAATTAGTGCTCAGGAAAAACCTCAAATTGGGAGATCTTTCCAGAGGAGCACCTGTCCGAGTTCTTTTGAGTAGTCCTTGAACTGAATGAATGAAGGAAGGAAGACAGTGTTGCTGGTATAAACTAGAGAATATGGTAGTCACTGATTTCATGCAATACAGGAGACAGGAGTAAAAGAAGTTTTTCTTCATTGATTTGAAAGTTGTGCACATTGATGGCCCTTCGCTAAGAAATCCAAATTTGAAATGAAGTGGAGCTTGATGCAAAGCTGTCAAACCATCAAAAACTGACATTCAAATAATTCTGGGATAGAAAAATGAGCTCTTGTAGCTCCATGCTAAGGCAGCTCATGCAAAAGGAATTACATTTGGATGGAAATCATCTATTAGAATTTGCAACCAATACTCAGAAGTAGGGTGATAGGAGGCTGTAAAAATATTTGCCAAAAATTAAGTATCAGTTGTAGATCTGATTACATCTAAAAGTGGAAATGCACAAGTCAATACTTGCATTACGATATTAATTTTCTCAAATTAATGAAAGCAAAAATATTTGCACAAGCCAAACCTGAAAGTAAGCCAACATTTTGGAAGGATTTATGAGTCGGTAAGAATTGCCATGCCTACATATTTTGTAAGACAGATTCAATATAACAACTTATTATGTAACTAGATGACAGGTAAAATTCGGAGAATGGACAAAAGTTATGTAAACTAACCTTTTAGCACAGCTTGCCCATAGGAGGTCCGGATGTTCATGGGAGAACTTAGATATTTTCTCATCTACTCTCAGAGAGTGTCTCCTTGATGGTTCAGATGTACCAGAGAGTGCAAACTATGTCTTTGAGGCTATATTTGATCATCTACAGTTGGTAGTAGAGATGCCTTTGAGGCGATTTGGAAAGAAATGAACTGCCTAAACCAGAAGGTGCAGGAGTACCCAAAAGCCTGATATTCGGAGATGGTACACTAGCACAAGATCAATAGATTGCCTGAAAAATTAACAGAAGCCATAAGCATTTGAAGCTAGAAATGGAAGCGGTCTCAAAGAAGTGACTAAATATCACCTTTTCACTTGATTCAACTATCTAATACTACACAGATTAAATGTTCTATAACACAGTTGCTAATGTCACATCCCCTTCTCCAGAAATAATAGTAGTTTACTTTGAATTCAAGACTTTTCAACTTACACAAATTAGGCAAAATTTTGTATACCAGAATATGCCACTATTTGTATGCTTGAAAAAAATATATCTTGACAGATCCAGAAGCAGAATTAAGAACAATTGAGAAATCAAAATTAAATGAGAAAACTAATTTTTGTTGTACATAATAGTTTAAGAATCAAATCATCAACCAACTTAAACAGTCTATCTCTACCAGGGCCCATAAAAGATTCATACTTCCAATATTAACAGGGTAGCATAATTAAATAATTGGAGATAGATTTGTAGGCCAAATTGTCATAGAGAAGTTTCTTCTCTACAAAACTTTACACAACATTAATCCATGATCATTGTCACAAATGCATCAATCATAGTTTACGTACTTTTTTCCTTTTCTAAAGATATGCTTAAATCTACCTTATTTTATTTTTATACTCTTCCATATACTGTCCCTCATACCAAATACACAAGCTACTCCTCATCGAAAAAAGAAAACCAAAGTTATGATATTAACAAAAATTTCTATCCCAGAAAGAGAAAAGTAAATATTAAAACTTTTTTAGTGGCTGTTTCTTATCTTAGCTCTTGAAGATTAACTAAAAGAATCTTTGAAAAAAAGAACAAAAATCCAGGCTGCTATGAAACTCAACTTATGAAAGTGCATAGAACAAAGCAGAGAGAAACAGAGCAGCAGTACAATCATGTAAGCATATGAAAAGGGAAATGACCAGTAGCTTTGAGCCCATGAAGTGTCATAGGAAGTGGGATTGTTCTGCTGCTGGTTTTCAGCTGATGTATCAGAAGCATTAGATACATTTCCATCATCTTCTCCTTTACGTCTGTTAAACACTTTCTCTTCAGCTTCCTCATTTCCACTCTCAAAGTAGAACCTCTTACCCAAAACCGAGTTCTTCATTCTCTTCTAGCCTCAATCTCCTACTGCAAGAAATCATAAAAACTAAATACACATTTATAGTTAAACCAGGTTAACCATAAGAAGGAATTGGATTCACAAGGCTGTAAAATAAGAGGAAAAACCACATATTCAACTAAAGGAAAGTAATCAACTACAATTTTCAGAAGTAACAGGAGGCAAATGATAAGGCATTCCTTAAATAATAACTGACAGCCTGGAACAGGAAGCACGGCAATTGAAGATCACTAGTCGTGGGTCTACTTTGTACCCCATAAACAAAAAGTCACTAAGTAGAGAAGCATCAATATTAGCCTTGGTTGTACTCAACTTCAATACAGCAACCACAAAAGTATTGGTACAAGTTACAAAATTTCTTCTAATAATTGAAAAATGTGTACTAATGGCTTAATCGAGTTGCCATAGTTTTTCAATTTCAAACTAGTATAAAAGTTTTTAAAAAGGTCCTTCACAAATTTGATAATAAAAAAAAAGGAAGTGGCACAAGATACCTACATTTGATTTGTTGTAGCCCAGTAGGTCGTTTAGTGGAAGACCAAGAGAAGAATATAATGGATTGAATATCTGTTAACAGTGAGGTGAATTAGCAATAAAGAATTTAAAGAGAGAAAATAAACAGCCAGTGTTCAGACACGATTGGGGACTAGCTGTGGCTTAATGACGCAAAACGAAGCATATGTTTGCAGAGTGAACCAACAAAAAGCATAGACTTACTGCTTTGTTATTTCGAAACAAGTATTTGAGAGGGTGAGATTGAATTTGATTTGTTGTCAATTTTTCGAGGATGAGTGTAGTCATTACATTTGAGGGAGAATAAAAGGATGCATTTGGAATTCACTTTGTTATCTAGGTATTTTAAATTCATTACTTTGAGTCATTCTAAAAATCCATATATTCGAATGTAATTATACAACTCGTATTCATAAGTATTACCGCATAAGTTCTACTACATTTGAAATACAAATTCATCTTCTAAAATGTAAATTTATAAATGCAATATAAAGTTTCATGAAATTAGATGGCTTAGTTGCTACGAGATCGTACCCATGAAAGTTAGGATCCGTACTTGCTACTCAGGAAAACCCTCAAGTGGAGAAATCTTTTAAGAGCAGCTGTTCAAGTTGTTTGAGTAGTCCTTGAACTGAAAGAATCATGGAAAAAAAGACAGGGCATCTAGAATGAACTAGACAATATGGTAGTCAATGACGTCAGAGTGTCTAAGAGAATGAAAGAGTAAAGGTCATTATTCTTTATTGATTTAAAATCTATGCACATCAGCATTGCTGCTTCAGGAAATCCAAATTTGAAAAGAAATATGCAG
Organism: Durio zibethinus; assembly: GCF_002303985.1. The sequence goes on from NW_019168492.1 coordinate 15,440,298, forward strand.
AGTTTGACACAAAGCTGCCGAACCATCGAAGACTGTCATGCAGATAATTCTGGGATAGAAAAATGACCTATTGCACCTCCAGCCTAAGGCAATTTATGGAAGAAGCACTTCATTTTGATGGCAATCATCAATTAGAATTTGCAACAAAGCTCAGAAGTAACCAGGGTGATGGTAGCTTGTAAACGTAAAGCAATTTGCCATATATTAAGTATCAGTTGTAGTTTTGATTCCATCCAAAAGCAAAATCATCAATATTCACACTAATTATGCTTGAAGTGAATACAATACCCCACAAAATCATTTTCAAAATTTGATTTGTTCTACCCCAAAAAAATACTCAACAAGTACTTATTTTCCTCTTTATGAAGATTGAAGAACATCAATTAAATAAATTATAAAATTGCTACTTAAAAACAGAGAAATACTACACCTCAGTGATGACTAAACAATAGACAGCTAGCATAGAGTGAATCACCTCTTCAATGGAATGACACTACACCAGTTCCTTTAGCTGGGAGTATTGCAATCTCTAATTTTCACCATGCGCAGACCACAAAGCAGTCCCTCAAAAGGTAACAAATCAAATTCAACCAACTCCAGTTCATGGATTGCTGCAATCCGAGGTCATCCCACAACTTCTCGGCCTCCATTATTCTCAATTTCCATTGAAAGGGCAAGATGTCAATTAACTTATGACATTAACGTTCTTCAACATGAGAGAATGCCCCACATTCTTTATTGTCTTTAGAAAACAGCCATTCCTGCCATTTCAGGACTTGTTAAAACCTTAATGTTTTCACTTGGAAACAAGTATTTGAGAGAGTGATAAATTTGATTTGTTGTTAATTTTTTAAGGATGATTGCAGTCATTATATTAAATAGAGTATAAAAAGATGTATCCAGAATTCACTATTCAAGAGAAATTTACCAATTCTACGTATTTAAATGGAATTATATAAGTCATGTATTTATGAGCATTACCACCTGATTTGTACTGCATTTGAAATTCAAATCCACCTTCTCAAATGGAGATTTCCAAATGAAATCTAAAATTTGATGAAATCTAGATGGCTTAGTTGCTCAAAGAACATACCTATAGAAGTTAGGATCCACAGTGACTATGGAAAACCTTCAAACTAAGAGCTCTTTCAAAAGAAGCAGTCCTTGGACTGAATGAATCATCTTGATAACCACGACAGTGCTTCTAGTCTGATTAAAGAATACGGTTGCCAGTGATTCCATAAGAAGAGAAGGAAAGAGTTGAAATCCCTATTCTTTACTGAGGTCAAATCTGAGCACATCAACATTGCAACTCTAAGAAACCAAAATTTCAAATGAAGTATGCAGAGCTTGAGGCCAATCCATCCAAGTATTGAGGATAATTCTGGGATAGAAAAATGAGGCCATTAATCTCAAAACTAAAGCAAATCATACAACAGGGTACTTCACTTGAATGAGAATCATAAACTGGCATTTGCAACTGATTCTTAAAATGAAAAAAGAATCCAGGAAGGCTATAAAAGATTTTGAAGCAATAGTCAACCCTTGTATTATAAAAGTAATGAAGAATTTGGCATTAGAATTCAAGGGAAAAAAAAAAGAGAAAATAGTCTGCAAACTTCAATCAATTAAGAATTTTTGAAAGAAAAATGAATAAATAAAAAAGTAAAATAAGTAATGAAATAAAATGAAAATGGAAGGAGTACCTGATCCTGAGTTAATTACGTTAATAATGGCAAAGGGACACGTTGACACATTTGGCTTCTGAGTATTGCTATATAATCAGTTGATAGTCAATCCAAATGACAGGGACGTGGGAAATGATCGGCCAATATTTACCTTGCCCTTCTTGCAACTTTCTCTCAGCAAAGGACAATAGTAAATCCAAATATAAGAAAGAGAGTCAGGGAGCCCCTTTGCCGGCATGGATTCGAGTGTTGGACAGTGTACGATAGACAAATTGCGGAGAGAGGAGAGGCGTTGAAAGCCCTTATCGTCCAAAAGCTTAAGATTTGGGAAACCACAAATGTAAAGATCGGTAAGAGAAGAGGGCAGCAGATGTTCATCGGGAAAAGACTCTTTTGCACATGTGAGTGAATGGAACTAAGTTCTCTTGTAGTAATCGTGCTCCGAAAGATGGCTGATATGCAATTGGCGAAGAGAGGTGAGGTGTTGAAAGCCCTTGCTGTTCAAAAGCTTAAGACTTGGAAGACCACATATCACAAGATCAGTAAGAGAAGAGGGCAGCAGATGTTCATCTGGAAAACACTATCTCTAATTTTGAACTCACGATTTTGAAGTGTGTAAGAAAAGGGAGTGTTTGCAAACTCCATTCCCTCCTCGTCATGCCCGCAATCAGCTTACCACTTTCAAAGATAGAAATAGTTTTTAATTTGGAGGGCAAACCCTCTCTTGGAAATGACTCTATTTCTGGACAAGTTGATATTTTCAATTCCTCAAGGGATGGGAAGAGGAAGTGCATATGCTCTGGAAATGACTTTAAATTTCCGCAAGAGGAAACGGTAAGTGAGGTTAAATTGGTGGCAGATAATCCCTCTTCAATTTCAAAAGATATAAAATTAGGGCAATTAGATATTACCAAAGATTTGAGACATGCGAGATGCTGGTGGTGGAGGCCCCTCTGATGATGCACCAATCCATTTCAAGTTGTCGCATTGTAAATAAAGATTATTTAGCATAGGAAATGATCCTAACGGTAAAGATTCTAGGGGATGACACCTTCCGCCTGCTATCTGCAAGGATTCAAGGGACGTATACAAGGGGATTTTGAAACAATCCAAGACACCACCCTTGATTGTCAATTGCTTTAGCGTTATAGGAAGACTACCTTCAGGAAGGGATCTGAGATTAGAACAATACCACATAGTTAACTTTTCAAGACGAGTGCAGTGTTGCATCATCTGCTCCAATATGGAATCATTGATAATCTGATTGCAAATATCGAACTATCGAAGCCCACAAGGCAATTGCACCAATTGCAATGCATCGCAATACCGTAATTGAAGTTTGCAAATGCTTGGTAACCTAGGAAGCAAGCCATCAAGATTTCCACAAGATTCGATCACAAGTTTCGTCAAAGATGCGAGGTGCTTGGGCAGAGAATTGGTTAGCTTGGGACAATCTCTTATGATTAGCTCTTGCAAACTAGAGAAAGCATCATCTCTCGAACAAAGCTTCCATTCTTTCCACTCTGGCATCTTCGAAAAACTTAAGAGTTTTAAGAGATCCAAATGGTGTACTCCATGCATCACAATGCCCGTAGAAACCACCATTATCATCACCTACTGTTGCTACTTTGGTAAACACTGAAATAGAGAGAGATTCCAAAGATGATAATTGCCCAAGCGGTGGAAAGAACAAACAATATTCACAATCGCTTAACTCCACAGAAACTACTTTTGAGAAGGAAGAATGTCCGATCCATTCCCGAAATCTTGTACCTCCATAATGTCTAATGACAAGACGCTTCAAGTTTGTATGGGGCTCCAGTTGTTCAAGTACTTCTTTTTCACGTCTTTTATCAACATTTCGATGATCACAACTCCACAGCAACTCCAACTCCTTAAGGTCCTTCTTAACCTTCAAATTGGCATCTTTGGCATCCCTTGCATGGGCAACATTTTCTAAACCTGAAATGGCAAGGCTTCCACGTATATGCTTGAGCTTTCCTAACTCATTAATCCTTGAACCATTTTGGTCGCCCAAAACAAAATCTGTTAATATTCGAAGATCTTTCAACTTACCCATTCCTTCAGGCATCCTTTCTAACTCTGTTTTCCGACTATCGAGATGTTGCAAGTTGATCAATCGGTACATGTCTTTTGGCAACTTCACAAGCCCCCCGCATTCAAACAATATTAATGTTTGCAAATAATATAATGTACTCAAAGAGTTTGGCAAACATTTAATTTTAGTATTGGAAAGATTCAAATATAGCAAATATTTTAAATGGCCAATTTCTTTCGGCTACTCATTGACATTAAGATAATTAGCCAAAGAAAATACTCGCAAGCATCTACATTTTGTTATCAAATCAAGCAGTTGGCTGGTAACACAATGAATGAATAGAGATGAACCTTCTAAAGTCAAGAATGTTCGCAAACTTTTTTCCTCAGATAATGGCTCAAATTTCCGAAGCACATCATATTCTTCTTGAACATTGGATAAATGACGAGTCTTTTCAGTTATTTCAAATGAACCACCACTACCTTCCAATCTGCAAACAAATTCTCCTGATATAGATTTAGCTAAATCACTAATTAGGTCATGCATGACAAAGCAAGATTTGTCCCTTGTTGATTGTTGAAAAAATGACCTGAATGCTAAATCTTTGAAGTGCTTGTTACCTTCCGCGTTGCCATCATTTTCGGAAATTTGTAAAAGACCTTCAGCCATCCATAGTAGAATGAGTTCTTCCTTTTTGAATTCATAATCTTTAGGAAAAATGGAACAACATGCAAAGCAGCGCTTCAAATTTGAAGGAAGATAATGATAACTTAATCTTGAAGATGAAGGAATAGTAGTACCTTCCTTTTCTAGTTTGTCCCACAAATCGCTTTCTAATATTTCATTCCATTCATCAGCATCTTTCCAACGCAGAAGACCTCCAAGTGCATTGGCTGCTAGAGGGAGGCCTATGCATCTTTTGGCAATGGCTTCACCGATTACCTCCAGATCTCTATGCATGCTTGGAATTCCATCAACAAATGCATGTTTTGCAAATATCTTCCAACAATCATCATCAGATAAGATACCAAGAGGACAAGTTTGAACAGTCTTCATAATGGATGCAACCCTTTCATTACGTGTTGTTACGATAATCTTGCTGTTTTGTGCCCCAGAAGTGAAAGGTCTTCTCAGATCGTCCCAGTCTTCATAATTCTCGTTCCAAACATCGTCTAAAACAAATAGAAACTTCTTTCCCAACAGCTTCTCCTTTAGTCTAAGTTGAAGCTGGTATAGATTCTGACTATCATCACAACCAGAAGTAATCTCATCAAGAATGGCTTTGGTTACTCTGAAAACATTAAATTGGTCTGAAACACACACCCATGCTTTGAGGTCAAACCATTCCTTCACTCTCTCGTCATTGAAGATAAATTGTGCAAGGGTGGTTTTACCAACCCCGGGCATACCCACTATTGGAATCACATCAATCTGATTTTCAGTTAGAATTTCTGGGTGCAACAACTGCATTATTGCTTCTTTTTCACCATCTCTGCCATAAAAAACACCAGATTCATCCACCGAAGAAGTTTGACGAGATCTTTGAAATTTCTTCTCTCCTTTACAATATTCTTTCAAACCGCGGATACCTTCTTGGTTGAGTAGATATTCTAGTTGCTCAAAGATCTTCCCAAGCTTTGACTCCATCCCCCTTTCGAAAGGATTGAGAGAAGAGAAAAAGCGGCTTACCTTCGTTGCCATACTAGTTTGACCCTCGGGTTCCATCCTACTTCGAAGAGCTATAGCAGCGATCTCATCGAGGAGGTCCTCTGCAGAATAAACAGCATCTTTGAGCTCATCAATCAAGGCTCTGACATCCTTGTCGATAATAGGCTCATTTTCAGCATATTTCAGCACTACATTAGCTGACATGAGAGTTGGCTTCAGTTTCTTCAGAAGGCCATCTTCAAGTTTCTTTCCTTTAATGAAGTCTAAGACCTCACGGGAAGCCAACCTTTCGAAAATAACTTGGAGGAAAGCAGAGAGAGGAGTTTCAACCAGCAAATCGGCCTTTTTTTTTTTTTTTTTGCTTTTTACAAAGAAATTTGAAGAAGATCAAAGGAAGTGAACGCAAACAATGGAAAGAAGAAGGGTGCTAAAACTCAAGGGAAACGATTTGAAGGGGAAGGATTTTTTTTTTTTTTGCAAGGGAAGGATTTGAAGATAAAAAAAGGCAGTCGTTGCAATCAACAAACAGTGAAATTAGATGAAGATGAAAGATGAAGAAAGCGTTGTGGTGAAGGCAGGGCTTAATCCGCTTTCAATGAAAGCGTTGTGCTAACGAACTTTTCTAGAACGTTGCAATGATACCCCACATCACTTTCAATGAAAGATGAAAGAATCTTATGCCATCATCAAAGCAAAAGAGACATGTAGAAAAACAAAGGTTGTAGGGCATAGTGCTTCATTTGCTTTCGGTGCTAAAGTTAATTTTGGTGTGTTAATTATTCTTAGGCTAATGGGAAATGGAAACTGCATCTTGCAACACAGAAAAGAGTGAATCCACAATAGAAAAAAAACATAGTACAAGAGCTTGTTAATGGATCTTATTTTCTTTTACAGAAATTTCATGGGAAATTGCAGGGGAAAAAAGTGAACAAATACTACATATGTACATGGAACTTTCATGTAAAGTCTACCAAACATAAAGCCCGATTGCATTATGCATATAAAAACAATTAGTTTTCTCCTAAGATATATCAAAAATAGTTTTTCAAAATCAAAGTCCTAAGGTTTGATATCATCAGTGATGTTCCAATTAAGAGGACGTTGATGTAAAATTTGAGATGGCTTGATGGTATTAACTGCCCTCAATATTTATAATTGTCAGTTGCCATTGGGACTTGGTAAAAGCATATATTTGATTGAGGAAGAACATTCTGTATTTCTTAGATATAAGAGCACAAATGATAACAAATAGCACAAATTTATGGCCACAAATGATCCCTCATTTTTTATAAGAACTGTCAAGCACTTGTTTTTTTTTTTTTTTTTTTTGCCATGCTTAAGCATATATATCTGATTTAACATTAATTATGCTTAAAATATAAAAAAAAGACACCCATTTCTCTCTCTCTCTCTCTCTCTCTTTTAATAAATCTTTAATTTGCCCCTTAATTTTAAAATTATCATTTAACCCAATAAGTTGCCCTTTAATTTTTAATTAATCTTTGCTCACCTATTAATTTTCTCAATTTTTTATTTTTAATTAAGTTTTTCAAAAGAAAAGGCACCCTCCTTTTAGTAGGCATTATTATTTTTCCAAACAGCTGGTCAATGTCAAGTCCTGTCCTCTCTAACCCCTTTGGGTCTTCGGATATTTGAAGTGGAAGATAAAAGACGACTTAAGCGCTTACCAATCACCAGGTTAGTAACCTTGAATTCTGATAAAAATAATTTGTTTAAAAAATCAGATAAGAACAAAAGCAACTTCGAATATTTTCCTAACAATAGTAGCTTAGTCTTCGTTTGAATTTTATCGTTTTGTATGATATGATTAAATTTATCATATTTTTAATTAAATTTAAATATTAATTTTAATAAAATTAAATTAAGATAAATGTTTTATTAATTTTTAATCATAATTGTAATATTTTTTTAATTATAATAATAATAATAATTATTATTATTATTTTTAATTTTATCGTAATCAAACTTATTACATATCCAATAGAATCTTAATTCATTTAGGTAAGTAATTTAGGTAAAATTAAAAACAATAATAAAATTAATTAATTATATTATAATTGTGAGTTTAATATTATAATAATCAGATTACAATTAATAATGATATATATTTGAATGTAAATATCATAATAATAATAAATTTTTTATATTAACAATTAAATAGTTAATTGCAGTAACTAATTTTTTTAATTTTATATTAAAAATTGAAACTGTTTAAAAAAATGAATTGCCATAAGTCAATCCAGCTCGATGATGAGCTTTTGAATGACCTTCTCTAACACAGAGTTCTGCTTGTAAACTGTTACTGACGTGAATATTAAATAGAAATGTTTTTACTTGATGTTGTTAGGATTGAACTTTAATTATTAAAAATTGTTAAAATTTTAATGTTTATATATAAAATAAAGAATAACTAAATTTGTTTTTTAAAGAATAATATATTCAAATTTTAATATAAATAAATTTCTTGAAATTTTAATAAAAAAAATAAAAAAACTTATAAAAGCTTATAGAATTCTTCTTACTAAACCTTGCTCCTAAACCTGATAATTTTAGACTTGAAACAAAAGTAGCACAAAAAAATTTTAAATAATATGATTCAAAATTGACAAAAAAAATATAAAATATATTTCATATTTAATACCTTAACACAAATTATAATATAATAATTTTTGTATTTTATATATATTTAATACAAAATAAATATCATAATAAATACCCAAATTATCAAATTTTTATCCCGTATCCGTATAAATAAAGTCAAAGTATACACTTACCCGTCATATTATTCTCAATTGCTGTAACACTACGCCCCAGTTTTGTCTGAAACCTTTTCTTATGACTCTGAGTAAACTTTTATGCCTGAAGCCAACAGCAAGAAGCAAAAGGACAAAATCAAACAAAAAGGAAAAAGGAAAACACTACTCCGGTGATTAAAATTCTAGCCCACCTTTGTTGCCGTTTATCTTGCAGGTCACTTGATCGACCACTGCTCTGATTCTTTGAGTGGTTACTGACTAAAATAGATTTTGACTTAAAACGTATCATATTATCTGCAAAATATGATTCATGTTTTCCTTGCCATTTGTATTAAAATATCCTTAAATTTTAATGTGAAATTTTTTAAAGTAATTTTTTACTCTTGAAAAACCATTCAAAATTAAATCTTTAAACTTAAAGACGGAGGGAACATATTTTTATTTTTAAATTCAGGCTGGACAAGCGGCAAATAAAATATCATGTTGGAGATATAAGTGTAAATAAATAAAAGTTTTACGAACAATACAGATTCAATCTTTATCGTTTATATTTATTTATTAAATTCAACAAATGATTATGAATAATAATTTACATTCAGTTAATTTATATCATTATGGAGGAGTGCCATTGTTTTCAATTTTATTTTGGTGGTCCAAATGATCCAAATATTTATCCGAGTACATTAACAGGTGGGAAAAAGAAAATGAAAAGGAAACAGGAAGCAGAAGTAACTTAAATAAACGAAAACAACCAACTCAAATATGCCACAAAATCTCTCAAGTAACAGGAAACAAAACAAGTGGCAACTGGAAGAAACAGTACCACAACTGAAGATCAATAATTACCATTTTAGTTTGATTATGGACTTGTTTGTCATGCAAGCACGACCAACTACTTTAATTTTGCTCAATTGCTAGCTTTAATCACTCTGAAAAGAAAAACAGAAAGCCATCTGGGTGAAAAAAAACATATTCATAATATATCAGATAAGTCAGTTGTTCTTGATGGCTCCAACTATGTCAAGTCCTTTGGGGAAACGATTCACCCAAAGTTTAAACGAAATTAACAATTTAAATGGGAAAGAAGAAAATGAAATTTTATGAAGTGAACTACTGCCTGAAACAAAAACTAAGAATCCTAATATTATCATCGATATCTGACTTCAATCATATGAAGCATTTCATTTTAGATCCAGCGTACATGATATGTTTGAGGTCTTCTTCCACACCTTCCTCTCCCTCCCTTCTGTTGAATCAGCAGACCACTTGTAGTTTTTGTTATTGACCTCTATAGTTCCAAAAGAAAGGAATCGCTAACCCAATCATAATCGATACGAAGAATACAAAACAATGTAAGACCATCCTCTATGTATGTTTGCCTTTAACAATCCAAAATTTAAGATGAAGCATATCGAACTTGCTGCAAATACATTCAACCTCTTGCTGAAGCTGGTAGTAGACCATTTGAAATTTCCATGGTGCATAATCTTTAAAAAAATCAAGGTTCTATGTTAGCTCCTAACCAGATTAACTAACCACCAATAATCAACTCAAATTTGCAACAATTTCTTATAACAGGAAGCAAGTTTTGAGGCATACCTCAAATAGCAACTGCCAGCCTGGAATGCAATGCACAAACATCAAAGATCACTACTCGCAGGTCTACATACTTTCTATCCCAGAAAGTAGAAGTCACCTTTTTGTTATGGAAACATATCTTTCAGCAATAACCATAGAAGCGTCCAATGTGAGCTTTAGTTGGGACTGACATCATTAGAGCCAAAAGTTTACGTATAGCATGTTCAACTTCAAACTAGTATGAAAATTCTTGAAAATGGATGTTCAAAGTTTAATAATAATAATTAGTAACTGGCAAGAGTTACCTGCATTTGATTAGTTGTAGGTCTTTAATAGAAGAGCCAGAGAAAAACATGCCGGATCAGCTATCTGTTAAGAATGTGGTAAAATACCGTTAAATGGCTATTAAGAATTTAAAAAAGAACCATTAAACAGTAAGCAATGAGACAAGAAGGGCTGTGAGCCTCAATATATAAAAGGCACATATTTATAAAGTAAATTCACAGAAAGCATATTCGACCAGTTTTGTGAAATACTGAGATCTCCGAAGCCCAAACTCTGCTAATACATCTCAATAACTTGAAAACCTCTGAAAGGATAATAGAAACACTACTAAAAAAGCTAAGCCAATCAGAAGGGTCTTAATTAACTAGAGACAATCATCTTAAAAATTTCTCTTAAGTAACATGAAGCAAGTGATGAGGCATACCTCAAATAGCAACTGGCAGCCTTGCACAAAATGCATAACCATTGAAGATCTGTAGTTGCAGGTCTAATTTGTATCCCTGAAAGCAGAAATCACTAAATGTGTTATGGAAACTACTTTTAGCACTAACCAACGAAACAACAATGTTAACCTTAGTTGTGCCCGACTTCAACAAAGTAATCAGAAAAGTATTTGATCAAGTTAATATGTTCTAAAAGTGATGCAATAATGACTTTACCCAGTTGGCATTGGTTTAACTTCAAACTAGTATAAAATTTCCAGAAAAGGACCTCCAAATTTTTTATAGTAATAGATAGTTAGTCCATGTTTGCGTTGTTGTAAATCCTTTACTGGAAGAGCTAGATAGAGTTTTTGTCAAGGATGTGGTGAAATACTTTTCACTTGGCCATTAAGAAATTAAAGAGAAAAACATAAACAGCAAATAATAAGACAAGAAGAGTTGTGAGCCTTTTTGGTACAACAAAAAATCTCATCTTTATAGAGTAACCCACAGAAAGGATGAAATTACCCTGCCTTTGTCAAGTTTTGTAAGTTGCCGAGATCTACAAAGTTCAAGCTCCAATTATACATCTCAATAACTTCAAAAACTCTGAAAGGATAATAGAAACAGTATTAAAAGAACTAAGCAATTCTGAGTCACCATTAATAAGGAAATAATGGAAACCATCAAATGATATAATCTCAATGAAAACTTATCAACAAAAGGAACAATGACCTATCCAAGTCTATTTTATTTCATCACAAGGTTAGTGAATAAAAAACATTTTGTTAATGATGTATAATAATCAATTGTTTACAGATAAATTTCTTGATCCATCACAGAAGCTGGCATTAAAAGGAAAATGAAAGAAAGAAAAGCTACCTGGTTTTCGTCATTTCTGAAAATAAAGCTTCTCTTTCTTAGACTTTTTAGGTTGGAGCAGTACAATGAATGCGTTAACCAAAACAGGCAAGCAAACATTCAGAAAGATTACAAGAATTTTGAGGTTGATTTCCATGCTTGTGGATCACAGTTTCTAACACAAGATTGTTGGAAAAAAAACCTAAAATTTGGCAAGAACACATGGACAAATGACTTGGTAAAATATCATGAGATAAATGACAGCAATGATCAGTACCCAGAAAACCAAATATGGTATTCCAATCAAGAAACAGAACATACAGTATTTTCTCCGTTTTGACAACAACAAATGCTTCTTATTCAAGCACTTAACACCAATCATTGCCTTTATCATTTCAGGTAACCGATGTCTAATGCACCTTCTTTTCCATTTATGACATATAATGGAACAAATAATTAACATCCTATAAAGTCATGCAAGTATATCAGATGAATTTAGAAGTGAAAAAGACTAGAGGTCCGAATTCTCATGAAGCAGAGGACAATATTCACATGTTAACACAGGGATGCATATGAACAGAAATGCTGTGTCAGTGATGTATAATAATGAATTATTGACAGATAAATTTCTTAATCCACTAGTAAGCTGGAATTGAAGAAATGAAAAAAAAAAAAAAAAACTACCTGTTTTTTGTCATATCTGAAAATATAGCTTCCATTTCTTGAACTGTTTAGTTGGATAAAAAGCCTGGAAAAAATTCTTGAGCGGAAGGTGCAGTAAACGAAAGGGACATTAAGTTGGGAAAAACTGAAAAATGATGCAGAAATAAAACAAAGAAAGATGATTAACACAAAGAACAAGGAGTGCACAAAATTACCAGAGTTAATTAGGGAACAATCCATCTTGTCATAGGAATGACATGATACTAGTTCCTTGAGCTGGGAGGTTGCAATCTCTAATTTTCCCTCAAAATCCAAGGAATCAAATTCTACCAACTCCAATTCATGGATTACTGTAACTGGAAGGTAATCTACAAACTGTCCCCCTTCACTATTCTCAAGTTTCATCGAAAGGGCAAGATGTCGATTAGCTTAGGACAATCTTAGTAAAGTTCTCCAAGCTGAGAGAATGCCCCCACATTCCTCATTCTCTTCAGAAAAACCTAGTTCCTGCCAATTCAAGATATGTTAAAATATTAATGCTTCCTTTTGAAACAAGTATTTGAGAGGGTGTATTTGATTGGTTTTTCATTTTTGTGAGGATGAGGTAGTCATTACATTTGAAAGAGTATAAAAGGATGCAATTGGAATTCACTTTTTTATCTAGGTAGTTTAAATTCAACACTTGAATCATTCTATAAATCCATGTATTTAAGTGTAATTATATGACTCACTTATTAATGAGTACTACCACATAATTTCTACATCATGTAAAATCCAAATCCAACTTCTTAAAGAGGAATTTCAAATTGAATAAAAAATTTCATGCAATCTAAATGGCATAGTTGCTAAAAGAACTTACCCATGTCCACGATTAGTACTCAGAAAAACCTCAAATTGGGAGATCTTTCCAAAGGAGCAGTAGTCCTACTTGCTTGAATAGTCCTTGAACTGAATGAATCAAGGAAAGGAAGATGGTTTTGCTGGTATACCCTAGAGAATATGGTAGTCGCTGATTTCGTGCAATACAGGAGACAGGAGTAAAAGAAGTTTTCCTTCAATGATTTGAAACTGTGCACATTGTTGCCCCTGCGCTAAGAAATCCAAATTTGAAATGAAGTGGAGCTTGATGCAAAGCTGTCGAACCATCAAAAACTGAGCTCTTGTAATTTTGGGATAGAAAAATGAGCTCTTGTAGCTCCACGCTAAGGCACTCATGCAAGAGGAATTTCATTTGGATGGAAATCATCAATTAGGATTTGCAACCAACACTCAGAATTATGGTGATGGGAGGCTGTAAAAATATTTGACACAAATTAAGCATCAGTTGTAGATCTAATTCTAACTGAAAGTGGAAATGCGCAAGTCAATCCTTGCATTATGATATTAATTTTCTCAAATTAGTGGAAGCATCAATATTTGCACAAGCCAAGCCTGAATGTAAGCCATCAATTTGGAAGGATTTATGAGTGGGTCAGAGTTGCCATGCACAGCCAGTTATAATTTTGTAATCTGTATATTTATATTTGTATGTTTAAAATTAAATATTTGTATCTCTAAAATTAAGAACAAAAATTAGGATAGACAATCTATCAATTATAGGATCAATTTTATGAAGATTTAGTTTCATAATTTATCTATTAGTTAGTTGTATATAAACCTAAAGTGTTTGTATAATTCTTTATAAGCAGTTTTTTAATATACATTCAATTTACTTTTGATTTTTCACATAATTTTATTTCTTAGTTTTTCCACATCTACAAATCTTGTGAGACAGATTCAATATAACAACTTATTATGTAACCAGATGACAGATAAAATTTAGGTAATGGACAAAAGTTATGTAAAATTTAACCCAGCTAGCCCATATGAGCTCTGGATGTCCATAGGAGACCTAAGATGTTTTCTCATCTACTCTCCAAGATTGTCTACTTGATGGTTTGGAGGTAACAGAGAGTGCAAACTATGTCTTTGAGGCTATATTTGATCATCTACTGTTGGTAGTAGCGATGCCTTTGAGGCGATGAGGAAAGAAACAAACTACCTAAACTTGAAGATGCAGGAGTGCCCAAAAACCTGATATTCAGAGACGGTACACTACCGTGAAGATGGTACACTACTATACAGATCAATAGATTGACAGAAAAATTAACAAAGGCCAATAGCATTTGAAGCTATAAGTGGAAGCACTGCCTAAAAGAAGTGACTAAATATCACCTTTTTCTCTTGATTCAACTGTCTAATACTACACAGATTAAAGGTTCTATAACATTTGCTAATGTCACATCCCCTTCTACAGAAACAATATAAGTTTACTTTGAATTCAGGACTTTTCAACTTACACAAATTTGGCAAAATTTTGTATACCAGAATATGCTACTATTTGCATGCCTGAAGAAAATATATCTTAAAGGTTCCAGAAGCAGAATTAAGAACAATTGAATAATCCAAATTATATGAGAAATACCAAATCATCAACCAACTTAAATAGTCCATCTCTACTAGAGCCCATATAAGATTCATACTTCCAATATTAACAGGGTAAAATAATTCAATAATTGGAGATGGATTTGTAGGCCAAATTGTCATAGAGAAGCTTCTCCTCTACAAAATTTTACACAACATTAATCCGTTGTTGTTATCACAAATCCATCAATCATAGTTTAATCCGTTATTGTTATCACAAATGCATCAATCATAGTTTAAGTACTTTTTCCCTTTCTAAATATATGCTTAAGTCTATCCATACTTTCCTTTCTTTTTATACTCTTCTATACACCATCCCTTATACCAAATAAACAATCTATTCCTCGTCAAGAATAGCAAATCAAAGTAATGATATTAAAAAAAATTTCTACCCTTGAAAGAGAAAAGTAACTATTAAAAATTTTTTAGTGGTTGTTTCTTATCTTAGCTCTTGAAGATTAACTAAAACAATCTTTGAAGAAAAGAACAAAAATCCACGCTGTTATGAAACTTAACTTAAGAAAGTGCATAGAAGAAAGCAGAGAGAGGTAAAGCAGCAGTACAATCATGTAAGCATATGAAAGAGAAATGACCTGTAGCTTAGAGGCCATGAAGTGTCGCAGGAAGTGGGATTGTTCTGCTGCTGGTTTTCAGCTGAAGAATCAGAAGCATTAGATACATTTCCATCATCTTCTCCTTTGTGTCCGTTAAACACTTTCCCTTCAGTTTCCTCATTTTCACTCTCAAAGTACAACCTCTTACCCAAAATCGAGTTCTTCTTTCTCTTCCAGACTCAATCTCTTGCTGGAAAAAATCATAAAACTAAACACATTTTATAGTTAACCAGGTTAAGAAGGAATTGGATTCAAAAGGCTGTCAAATAAGAGGAAAAACACATATTCAACTAAATGAAAAGAATCAACTCAAATTTGCAACAGAATTTCAGAAGAAACAGGAGGTAAGTGATGAGGCATTGCTCAAATAATGACAGCCTGGAACAGTAAGCACTGCAATTGAAGATCACTAGTCACAAAGTAGAGAAGCATCAATGTTGGCCTTAGTTGTACTTGACTTCATTACAGCAACCACAAAGGTATTGGTGCAAGTTACAAAATTTCTTCTAATAAATATAAACTGTGTATAAATGGCTTAACCTAGTTGCCATAGCTTTTCAATTTCAAACTAGTATAAAAGTTTTTAAAAGAACCTCCACAAATTTGATAATAAAAAAAAAGTAAGTGGCACAAGATACCTGCATTTGATTTGTTGTAGGCCTGTAGGTTGTTTAGTGGAAGACCAAAAGAAGAATATACTAGATTGAATATCTGTTAAGAGTGAGGTGAAATACAATTTAATTAGCTATTAAGAATTTAAAGAGAGAAAATAAACAGCAAGTGTTGAGACACGATTTGGGACTAGTTGTGGGCCTAATGACACAAAACGAAGCATATGTTTATAGAGTGAACCAGCACAAAGCATAGACTTACTACTTTGTTATTTCGAAACAAGTATTTGAGAGGGTGAAATTGAATTTGATTTGTTTGTCAGTTTTTCGAGGATTAGTGTAGTCATTACATCTGAGGGAGTATAAAAGGATGCATTTGGAATCCACTTTGTTATCTAGGTATTTTAAATTCATTACTTTCAGTCATTCTATAAATCCATATATTTGAATGTAATTATACAACTCATAGATTCACCAGTATTACTGCATAATTTCTACTACATTTGAAATCCAAATTCATCTTCTAAAATGTAAATATACAAATGCAACATAAAGTTTCGTGAAATTAGACGGCTTAGTTGCTAAGGTTAGGATCCCTACTTGCTACCCAGGAAAACCCTCAAGTGGAGAAATCTTTTAAGAGGAGCAGCTGTTCACGTTGTTCGAGTAGTCCTTGAACTGAATGAATCATGGAAAGGAAGACAGGACTTCTGGTACGAACTAGAGAATATGGTAGTCAATGATTTCATACTGTACAAGAGAATGAGGGAGCAAACGTCATTTTTCTTTATTGACTTTAAATCTATGCACATCGGCACTGCCGTTCCAGGAAATCCAAATTTGAATGAACTATGCAGAGATTGATGCAAAACTGTCAAACCATAAAAAACTATCATGCAGATAATTTTGGGATAGAAAAATGACCTATCGCACCTCCAGCCTAAGGCAACTTACGGAATAACTTCAATTTGATGGAAATCATCAATTGGTATTTGCAACAAATCTCAGAAGTAGCAAGGGTGACGGTAGCCTGTAAAAGTAAAGCAATCTGTCATATATTAAATATCAGTTGTAGTTTTGATTCCATCTGAAAGCAAAATCATCAATATTTAAATTACTTGTGCATGAAGTGAATAAATACACCACAAAATCATTTGCAATATTTGATTTGTTCTACCCCAAAGCATACTCAACAAGTACCTTTTTCTCTCTCTATGAAGATTGAAGAACATCAGTTAAATAAATTATAAATTTGTTACATAAGAATAGAGAAATACTGCACCTCAGTGACAACTGAACAATTGAAAGCTAGCGTAGAGTGAATTATGGAGCTATCCACCTCTTCAATGGAATGACACTATACTAGTTCCTTGAGCTGGGAGTATTGCAATCTGTAATTTTCACCTTGCGCAGACCACAAAGCAGTCGCTCAAAAGGCAACAAATCAAATTCAGCTAACTCCAGTTCATGGATTGCTGCAATCCGAAATCATCCCACAACTTGTCCCCCTCCATTATTCTCAAGTTCCAATGAAAGGGCAAGATATCGATTAACATATGACATTAACATTCTACAACATGAGAGAATGCCCCACATTCTTAATTGTCTTCAGAAAAAAGCCATTCCTGCCATTTTAGGACTTGATAAAACCTTAATGTTTTCACTTGGAAACAAGTATTTGAGAGACTGAATTATAAATTTGATTTTTTGTTCATTTTCTAAGGATGATTGCAGTCATTACATTTAAGAGAGTATAGAAAGATGTATCCAGAATTCACCATTCAAGAGAGATTTACCAAATCTATGTATTTAAATAGAATTATATAGGTCATGTATTTATAAGCATTCCCACATAATTTCTACTGCATTTGAAATTCGAATCCATCTTCTCAAATGGAGATTTCCAAATGAAATCTAAAATTTTATGGAATCGATGGCTTAGTTGCTCAAAGAACATACCTATGGAAGTTAGGATCCACAGTTACTACTACGGGAAACCTTCAAACTAAGAGTTCTTTCAAAAGGAACAGTCCTTGGACTGAATGAATCATCTTGATAACCAAGACAGTGCTTCTGGTCTGATTAAAGAATATGGTTGCCACTGATTTCGCGACAAGAGAAGGAAGATGTTGCAATATTTATTCTTTATTGACGTCAAATCTGAGCACATCAACATAGCAGCTCCAGGAAACCCAAATTTCAAATGAAGTATGCAGAGCTTGATGCCAATCCATTCAAGTATTGAAAACTTTCATGCAGATAATTCTGCGATCGAAAAATGAGGCCATTAATCTCCAGACTAAAGCAAATCATACAACAGAGAACTTCATTTGAATGAGAATCATAAACCGGAATTTGTAACTGATTCTTAAAAAAAACAAAAAAAACAAAAGAATCGAGGAAGACTATAAAAGATTTTGAAACAAATTAAGCAATAGTCAACATATCATAAAAGTAATGAGGAATTTGGCATTAGAATTCAAGAAAAAAAAAAAAAGAAAACAGTCCATAAACTTCAATGAATTAAGAATTTTTTAAAGAAAAATGAATAAATGAATAAATAAATAAGTAAAATAAGTAGTGAAATAAAATGAAAATGGAAGGAGTACCTGACCCTTAGATTGTGTTAATAATGGCAAAGGGACACGTTGACACATTTGGCTTCTGAGTATTGCTATAGAATGACCTCATCGTCAATCCAAATGACAGGGATGTGGGAAATGATGGGCCAATCTTTACCTTTCCCCTTCTCGCAACATTCTCTCAGCAAAGGACAATCGTAAATGCAAATATGAGAAAGAGAGTCAGGAAGCCCCTTTACCGGCATGGATTGGAGTGTTGGACATTGTTCGATCTGCAATTTGCGGAGAGAGGTGAGGTGTTGAAAGCCCTTACCGTCCAAAAGCTTAAGATTTGGAAATTTAAATAATGCAAGATGGATAAGAGAAGAGGGCAGCAGATGTTCATCTGGAAAACACTCTATCTCTGATTTTTCACTCAGGATTTCGAAGCGTGTAAGTGAAAGGAGTGTTTGCAAACTCCATTCCCTCCTCATCATGCCCGCAATCAGCTTTTCACTTCGTATGATATAAATCTGTTTTAATTTGGAGGGCAAACCCTCTCTTGGAAATGACTCTATTTCTGGACAATCTATTATTTCCAATTCCTTAAGGGACGGGAAGAGGGAGTGCATATGCTCTGGAAATGACTTTAAATTTTCGCAATCTGAAAGCACAATTCTCCTTAAATTGGTGGCAGATAATCCCTCTTCAATTTGAAAAGATATCAAATTAGGGCATCTATTGATTAGTAAAGAATTGAGACATGCGAGATGCTGGCAGCAAGGCCCCTTTGATGCACCTATCCACCTCAAGTCGTCACATGTCGAAAAAGAAAGAAGTTTTAGCATAGGAAATGGTCCCAATGGAAAAGATTCTAGGGGATGACACCTTCCGTCTACTATCTCCAAGGATTCAAGAGATGTAAACAAGGGGATTTTGAAACAACCCAAGACACCACCCGCTATTCTCAGTTGCTTTAGCATGATAGGAAGTCTACCTTCAGGAAGGGATCTGAGATTAGAGCAATTCAACATATTCAACTTTTCAAGGCGAGTGCAGTGTTCCATCATCTGCTCCATTATGGAATCATTGATAATCCGATTGCAAATTCGCAACTCTCGAAGCCCACAAGGCAATGGCACCAATTGCAATGCATCGCAATCCCCTAGCTCAAGTTCGCGAATGCGTGGTGCCTCAGGAAGCAAGCCACCAAGATTTCCACAACAGGCAATCCAAAGTTTCCTTAAAGATGGGAGGTGCTTGGGCAGAGAATTGGTTAGCTTGGGACAATCTCTTATACTTAGCTCTTGCAAACTAGAGAAAGCATCATCTCTCGAACAAAGCTTCCATTCTTTCCACTCTGGCATTTTCGAAAAGCTTAGAGTTTTAAGAGATCCAAATGGTTTACTCGATGCATCACAATGCCCGTAGAAACCATCGTTGTCGTCACCGACTGTTGCTACTTCGAGAAACCCTGAAATAGAGAGAGATTTCAAAGATGATAATTGCCCAAGCGGTGGCAAGAACAAGCAATATTTACAACCGCTTAACTCCACAGATACTACTTTTGTGAAGGAAGAATGTCCGATCCATTCCGGGAATTTTGTACCTCCGTAACAACTAATGACAAGACGCGTCAACTTTTTACGGGGCTCCAGTTGTTGAAGTACTTCTCTGAGATGCCTTGTATCATCAGTATCATGATCAGAACTCCATAGCAACTCCAACTCCTTAAGGTTCTTCTTTTTCTTCAAATTGGCATCTTTGGCATCCCTTGCACAGGCAACATTTTCTAAACGTGAAATGGCAAGTCTTCCGCGTAGATGCTTGAGCTTTCCTAACTCATTAATGCTTGAACCATTTTGCTCGCCCAAAACAAAATCTGTTAATGTTCGAAGATCTTTCAACTTATCCATTCCTTCAGGCATCCTTGCTAACCTTGTGCGCCTAATATCCAGATGTTGCAAGTTGATCAATCTACACATGTCTTTCGGCAACTCAACAAGCCGGAAGCATTCAAACAATATTAATGTTTGCAAATAATACAATGTACTCAAAGAGTTTGGCAAACATTTAATTGAAGTTTTGGAAAGATTCAAATATCGCAAATATTTTAAGTTGTCGATTTCTTCTGGCAACTCATTGATATTTCGATATTTAGCCAAAGAAAGTACTCGTAAGCATTTACATTTTGTTATCAAATCAAGCATTTGGCTGGTAACAAAACAAACGAATGGAGATGACTGCAAAGTCAAGAATGTTCGCAAACTTTTTGCTTTGGATAATGTCTTAAATTTCTTAGCCACATCATACTTTCCTTGGATATTGGCCAAATGACGAGTCTTTTTAGTTATTTCACATGAATCACCTCTACTTTCCAATCTGCAAAAAAATTCTCCAGATATAGATTTAGCTAAGTCACTGATTAGGTCATGCATGACAAAGCAAGATTTGTCTCTTGCTGATTGTTGGAAAAATGACCTGGATGCTAAATCTTTAAAGTACTTGTTACCTTCCGCGTTGCCATCTTTTTTGAAAATTTGTAGAAGACCTTCAGCCATCCATAGTAGAATGAGTTCTTCCTTTCTGAATTCATAATCTTTAGGGAAAATGGAGCAATATGCAAAGCAGCGCTTCAAATGTGAAGCAAGATAATAATAACTTAATCTCAAAGATGAAGGAATAGTACTACCTTCCTTTTCTAGTTTGTCCCACAAATCGCTGTCTAATATTTCATTCCATTCATCAGCATCTTTACAACGCAGAAGACCTCCAAGTGTTTTGGCTGCTAGAGGGAGGCCTTTGCATCTGTTGGCAATGGCTTCACGGATTACCTTCCGACATCGATGCCTGCTTGGAATTCCATCAACAAGTGCATGTTTTGCAAATATCTTCCAACAATCATCATCAGATAAGATGCCAAGAGGACAAGTTTGAACAGTCTTCATAATGGATGCAACCCTTTCATTACGTGTTGTTACGATTATCTTGCTGTTTCGTGCCCCAGAAGTGAAAGGTCTTGTCAGATCGTCCCAGTCTGCATAATTCTCGTTCCAAACATCGTCTAAAATAAATAGAAACTTCTTTCCCAACAGCTTCTCCTTTAGTCTAAGTTGAAGCTGGTCTAGATTCTCACTATCATCGCAACCAGAAGTAATCTCATCAAGAATGGCTTTGGTTACTTTGAAAACATCAAATTGGTCTGAAATACACACCCATGCCTTGAGGTCAAACCATTCCTTCACTCTCTCGTCATTGTAGATGAATCGTGCAAGGGTGGTTTTACCAACCCCGGGCATACCCACTATTGGAATGACATCTATCTGATTTTCAGTTAGATTTTCTGGGTGCAACAACTTCATTATTGCTTCTTTTTCACCATCTCTGCCATAAAAAACACCAGATACATCAACCAAAGAAGTTTCACAGGATCTTTGAAATTTCTTTTCTCCTCTACAATATTCTTTCAAACCGCGGATACACACTTGGTTGTGTAGATATTCTAGTTGCTCAAGGATCTTCCCAAGCTTTGACTCCATCCCTTCTTCGAACGGATTGCGAGAAGAGAAAAAGCGGGTTACCTTCGTTGCCATACTAGTTTGACCCTCAGATTCCATCCTACTTCGAAGAGCTTCAGCAGCGATCTCATCGAGGAGGTCCTCCACACAATAAACAGCATCTTTGAGCTCATCAATCAAGAGTTTGACAGGCTGGTTGCTAATAGGCTCATTTTCAGCATATTCCAGCACTGCATAAGATGACATGAGCTTTAGCTTCAGTTTCTTAAGAAGGCCATCTTCAAGTTTCTTTCCTCTAATGAAGTCCAAGATCTCACGAGAAGCCAACCTGTCGACAATAACTTGGAGGGAAGCAGAGAGAACAGCTCCACCCACCAAAGCCCCAGCCATGTTTTTTCTTTTTCTTTTTTTTTTTTTTTACAAGGAAATTTGAAGAAGATCAAAGGAAGTGAATGCAAAAAATGGAAAGAAGAAGGGTGCTAAAACTCAAGTGAAAGGATTTGAAGGGGAAGGTTTTTTTTTTTTTTTTTTGCAAGGGAAGGATTTGAAGAAGATTAAAAAAAAGGAAGTGATTGCAAACAACAAACAGTGAAATTGGGCGAGGATGAAAGATGAACACAGCGTTGTGGTGAAGGGCAAGGCTTTATTCACTTTCAATGAAAGCGTTGTGCTAATGAACTTTCCTTGAACGTTGCAATGATACCCCACCTCACTTTCAATGAAAGATAAAAGAATCTTATGTCATCATCCAAGCAAAAGAGACGCGTAGAAAAAAAAGAAGTTTGTAGGCCATACTGTTTTATATGCTTTGGGTGCCAAAGTTATTTCCTGTCTGAATGGTGGCTTTTGATGTGTTGATTATTCATAGGCTAATGGGAAAAGGAAATTGCAACTTGCAACAAAGAAAAGATTGAATCCAGAAAATAAAGAAAGTACAAGAGCTTGTGAATGGATCATATTTTCTTTTACCGGAAAATTGCGGGTAAAAAAAGTGAACAAACCCTAAATATGTACATGAAATTTTCATCTAAAGTCTACCAAAAAGAAAGCATGATTGCAGCATATAAAAATAATTAATTTTCTCTTAAGATGTATCAAAAAGTAGTTTCTCAAAATCAAAGTCCTAAGATTGATATCACCAGTGATGTTCTAATTAAGACGGGATTGATGTGAGACTTGAGATGGTTTGATGGTATTAACTCCCCTCAAAGATTTAAATTGACCAGTTGCCACTGAAGACTTGGCTAAGGCATATATTTGATCTAATTAGGAAGAACATTCTGTGTTCCTTAGATATGAGAGCACAAATGATAACAAATAGCACAAATTTATGGTTACACATGATCCCTTATTTTCTATAAGAACTGTCAAATACTTGTTTTTTTTTTTTTTCCCCATGCTTAAGCATACATATCTGATTTCACATTATTGTGCTGAAAATATAAAGGTCATGGCTTGTCCTCCCTAACCTCTTGGGTCTTTGGACATATGAAGTGGAAGGATAAAAGATGACTTAAGCACTCGTTAGCCACCAGTTAGTAACTTTGAATTCAGATAAAAGAAAATTAAAAAAAAAAAATCAGATAAGAACAAAAGTAATTTTGAATATTTTTTCCTAGCAATAGTAGCTTAATCCATTTGGATATGTGATTTATTGTATATTTAGATAGACTGTAAGATTAATTTTGATAAAATTAAAAATAATAAAAAATTATTATAATTGCAATTGAAAGAAAAAGTTATTGTAGTTGCGATTAAAAAAATTTAATAAAAAATTTATATTGAATAAATATCACTATAATTGACATTTAAATTTAATTGATAGTAATTAAAATTTAACTACACCTTATTGGAGGTGCTTATGCATCTAAACCCCCACTTAGATAAAATTAAAAACAATAATAAAATTTATTAATTAATTATTATAATTATGAGATTTGATATTATAATAATCATATTAAATTTAATAATATATATTTGAATGTAAATATAATGATAATAAAAAAATTGAATATAATAAAAAATTAAATAGGATAATTGATTGTTTTATCATAAATAATTTAGTACAATAATTAATTTTTTAATTTTTACATTAAACATTGAATTGCCACTATGTTAAAAAAATTGAATTGCCTCAAGTGTATCCAGCTCAATGATCAGCTGTTGAATGACCTCTACTCAAAATTCTGCTTGTAAACTAATGATGTATGTAATTAAACAATTATTTAATAAAAAATCATAAATTTAAAATTTTCAAAAAAATTTTAAAAGTGATTAAAAAATAAACTTTTATATTTTTTTATCCTTCAATTTAGAAGTATACATAAATATCTTAGTCTATAACTTACATCTGTCGTGCAAATCAATATTTGTCTTTCACAATTTTATTTCTTGTTCACTTTTTTTAAAAAATTAATTTTTTATTTTATTTTATTAAATTTATATAATTATTATTAAAATTTTAAATTTATTTTAATTTTCTTTATATCATATCACTATATAATATTTTACATTATCCAATCTTTCTCTTAATCCTAGACATTTGAATTGGAAATATAAAATTTAAAAAATGAAGATAGTGACTCGAGCACTCTGAATTCAAATAAAAAAAGAAATAAAAATGAAAATAACTTTAAATATTTTTCCTAACATCAATAGCTGTCTGAGAAAGGCAGAGGGGAGGGCCTTCTATTTTGTTTTTGGTGCAAAATTCATTCATGCCTCGCACTAATTACATATTAAGTATTATTCACTCACACAAACTTTTTTAAAGTACTGATTTTCTTGTATGTTTTGGTACGTATATTAATATTAATATTTGTAAATTAGAATTTTTTTAGTTACAAAGTGATTGGTCCCCTTTGAAACGGTATCAATTTTCTAGAAAAAAAAATACCACATCAACGAAAATAAATATATTTCGTTTATTCAAATTATCATGTCAATAAAGATAATGATTACATCAATATAATTAATAAATATTGATTAACAATATTGATAATTATATTAATATTATTAAAACTTTAATTTATATAAGGATAAAATTATTATAAATTATGTTTAATGGATTAGAATTAAAATTTTATATTAGTACAAAATTATTTATATAATTTAATAATCAATTTTATTCATCTAAATTATCACATTAATAAAATTAATTATCACATCAATAAATTTAATAAAGAATAACTAATTTGTTAATTATGGAAGCAATATAAAAAATTTAACTTGTAGAAAGATATAACTTGTATAAATTATACTAAATTTAAATTCAAATTTTGTGTCCCCAAACTTTTGATTTAGTGATTAAAGATATTTAAAGAAGATATCAAGAGTCTGATTTCAAACAAAATCTCCTCCCTCCCTTTTATTTATATTAAAACTTTGTCCTTATAATGTAACAAAAAACAAATTCAAATTTTGTATTACAACAACCTATTTATATAATTCCAACAAGTTTTATTGTAAGCTCAAGTACATGGGTGAGAAAGGAATAAAAATACACGTGGCAACTGGTAAACTACAATAATTGAAATATGTTGAACGTTAACCGTGTAAGGTATTTCGTTATCTTCTATAATATATTTTTCTCATTCCATTTTGTTTTTTTTTATTGATATTTTAATCAAATTAACTCGATTTTGATTATTTTTATTAAAAATTATAAAGTTGAATTTCAAAAATTTTTAAAAATTTTGATTTAATATAATATTTTTAAAATTTTTGTTAAAATTAAATTTATTTAACCAAAAAATCAGTAAGAAACATACAAAATGAAATTGAAGGAGAAAAAAATCACAATGACTATTGTATTTTCAAATTGGTTCCCTATTTTTGAACTGAACAAAACTAAAAAAAAAGGTGAGTTTTGATATCTTAATTATAAATAGATTTAATTTTTTTCACTTTTATTACCAATAAAATCATTTAAAAGATACTTTTTCTATTTTAAATTGTTCAAGTTGTATTGATTTATATAAATTTTAAGAAAAAATTTTGATTTTAATATATTTAATATTAAAGTTTCAATTTTTTATAAAATTAAAATTTTATAATTTTTAATATTAAAAATAAAAAATATAAAAATATATTTTAAAATATAAAAAATACAAAAATTTAAATGATAAAAAATATGATATATTTTTAGGAAATAAAAAAATCAAAAAAGGTGCAAAGAAATAATTAATAATTGTGTTAATTTATTGATTAATTTGAACTCCAAATAAAATATTTAAACCAAAAAATTTCTTTGAAATTTCAAAGCAATGCATTGAACTTTCTGAGAAATGATTCTCTCCCCTGTTTAAAAAAAATGAAAGTTTTTACTATTTTATCTAAAGGTTAGTAATATACATTCATCTAAATCAATAGTTAATATTTGTTTAAATAATTTTTATTTATTTTTATATTTAATTTAAAATCATTAAATTTCAACCATAAATTTAGATGAGCATATATTATTAACCCTTAAATAAAATAATAAAAACTTTCATTACTTTTCAACTAGTAGAGAGGACCTTTTCTCTAACATTCTGTGCTTATTTTTTACATGAAAATGAGATGGAAATTTCCATCTTTCACGTTTTTTCTTTGCAAAAGTTAAAAATTTTTGATTGAGTGTGATGGTCAAATTTGAATAAGTCAAAATTATTTGAGACATTTTTAGAGAGAGAATCTTTACTCAAAGATTTTTCATGCCTTTTCTTTGAAAGAATTGATGGGCTAAAAAAAAAAAAAACGAAAGGGTACAAGGCTATATGGCATCTAACTAATAATTCAATCAAATAAAATTATATAAACGTTTATCAATCAGGACTTAAGTTTTTAAGTTATGTACCTTTAAATTAATAAATTTCTTTTTCTTATCTAAATATATAATTAATAAAAATTATAATTACAATCAAATATTACATTCATATAAAACATATATCACCAAATAAACATATTCATTGTTATATGATCATATGACTTATCACATATTAAACAACATTTTTTACAAAAAAAAAAAAAAAAAATTACGATTAGTGCATTATGTATCATAATTATTTGTCCATTCCAAATTAATTATTCAATTACTTTTCACCATTTATTTTTACTTTATAACTATTAATCAAAAAGAAAAAAAAAACAAAAATCCCAACTAAACTAAGTCTAAATTTGTTCAAACTTTCACTAATTGCCATTTCATAATTTTTCTTTTAGCTTATTAATTGAGTTGGTTGGACCAAACTTTCACAAATTGCCATTTCATAATTTTTTTTTAGCTTATTAATTGAGTTGGTTGGACCGACTTGCCATACCTATTAATTGAGTTGGTTGGACCAACTTGGCATACCTCATGCATGCAAAATGTACATGCAAATAAGGGGAAATATAATAGTTATATTATATATGCTACATCTTCGGCATTTAAATAAGAAACAAACATACTTTAATTTTCATCTAATAATTAAAAAATATATAAGATAAAAATTCAAATATCATCATCTCATTCTCCTACTCCATTAAATTAAAAATAAAAAACAAGGAAAAAAAAGGGACGTGTAGATTATGCAACCATTCTCTTTTACTACATAGCTTCAAAATTTATTAAATCAATTATTAATTTATAATCATTTTTTAATTTATTATTTAATCATTAAATTATTAAAATTTTCATATTCACTCGTTCTTATCTTCAAAGCCCAAAGCTGTTTTTCATGACTTTTCTTTGAAAAAAAGGTATAGGACAATGTATGGGACACCCATTTATGATCTAAGTCAGTGTGGTCCAATGCACAGTACCCATTATTATTTTTCCAAATCGTGGGCCAAATCGGGTTTAAGTGGTTTCGCTTTCGATGTAGCTCGTTTGATGTTCCCTCTAGCCTCTTGTATACGGGACATTTGAAGCGACAAAGATGAAAGATGGCATGAGAGGCTTTGGCTTTTCGTGAGTTGGAAAAGTAGCGAAGATAATTACGCATCTAACCTCTAGTTTTTTTATTATAATTTTATAATTATTTAATTATATTAAAAAATTACATAATAATTCATTATTTGTAAATATATTTTATATAAAATTTTAATAAATTTTATATTATTTTAAATTTTAATTAATTAATTATAATATCATAGACGATATACTTCTATTACTTAAGGTTCATTTAAATAATTAAAAAAATAGATTTTTTGCATGATTAAAAATAATAATGCTGATAAAATTAATTTGTTATAATAATAAAATTAAATATTATTGTGATGAAATTAAAATTAATAGTGTGAATATTTATTTGAGAGCTAAAAGTAATAGTGAAAACTGAAGGAACTAAGCAACTAAAAATTTTTAACTACAATGCTATTTAAATGCATTTCACCATCTAATTGAAAGCTAAAACCCTCCTATAAGTATGAAGAAATTTAAACAAATCCTTAAACACTAACCAATAAGTAACTTTGAATTCAAATAAAAAAAAATCAGATAAAATAAAATTATATAAACGTCTATCAACCAATCAAAGACTTTGGTTTTCAAATTATGTACCTTTAAATTAATTAATTTATAAATTTTTTTATAAAAATTATAATTAATAAAAATTATAATTATAATCAAACATTATGTTCATATAAAAAATATACGAACCAATAAACATATTCATTATTATACTATCATATGACTTATCACATATTAAATAACATTTTTCACAATAAAAATTACAATTAGTGCATTACGTATTATAATTATTCAATTAATTTTCACCATTAAGTTTTACTTTATAACAATTAATCAAAAAGCAAAAAAAAAAAAAAACCCAAAAATTCAAACTAAACTAAACCTAAATTTGTTCATACTTCATACAAAATGTGGATGCAAATGAGGTGAAATATAATAGTTATATTATATTAGTGTTATATCTTCAGCATTAATATAAAAAATAAATAATTTTTAGCTTTTTAATCTAATAATTAAAAAAAATAAAAATAAAAATTCGAATCTCAACGTTCCATTTTTCTATTTCATTAGATAAAAAAAATTGAGAAACAAGTGAAAAAAAGGGAGAGGGGACGTATGCAAAAACAAACTCTTAAATAAGCATAACCCTAAAAATTGTCATATCATTTTGATTAAGATGGATAACCTAACTTTTCAATCATTCTCTTTTGGTACATAGCCTAAACATTAAACTGGAACTGGAATTTGAAGAGAAATACAAAGTTTTATTACTCTTTTACATTAGCGGCATACATGCTCTAATATTATTATATTGATTTCCAAATCTTTCAAGAGAAATCCTATTCCCAAGCAATCATCCAAAACCCTATTCTAAATTTGTAATAATTTTACATATTTTACACTAAAGCTATGTTATTTTTTATATTTGAAATTATTAAAATTTAAATTTTGATTACTAAACTTATAAATTTAATATTTTATAAATAAATCATTAAATTATTGACAAAGCTAAATTACTTTCAATGTTACTTCTTCAGGAGTTTACAACATAACATAATTTGTTTCCCATGGGAGGCAATTAAGTATAATATATAACTACAAAGAACTTTACATGCGTTTGTTTTCTCGCACTAAAGTTTTGAAGGATGAGACAGATAGAAAAAAGTTACGATTAAAATTTTATTATTTGCTGATTAAATTTTAAATCATTTTTTAAATTCATAATTTAATAATGAAATAATAAAATATTCATATTCACTCATTCTTATCCTCAAAGCCTAATAGTTATTTTCCATGAAAGTACCGGTAGGTTGAAAAAAAAAATAGGTATAGGGTTATATATGATCTAATTCAGTGTTGGTTAGTGAATTTGAGAAAAAGGAAAATAAATTTGTGTGACGAAAAATAATTTCTTTATATAAGTAATATTTGGTTTGTGATTGCTGTGAAATACTTATTAGATTATAAATTAAGTTTCGTCATATGTTTTGAAGGGGCAATTATTGTGCAAATTCGCTAACTAATTTGAACGTCGAACAAAATATATAAACTAAGAAGTTTCTTTGGAATTTTAGGAGCCATACATCAACCTTTTGATAAATTTTTTGTGGTTATTTTCTACATGAAGATGGGATGGAAATTTCCATATTTTTCATTATTTCTTTATAAAAATTAAAAAGTTTGCATGAGTGTGATGGTTAGATTTAAACAAGTCAAAATTATTTTGAGTAGGAATAGCATTTCTTTAATTAAAGTTATTGAGATTTAAACTTTGATTATGATATATACCGGTCCTTATACTAGTCAAAATTTTTATTTTTTGTGAAGAAATAATGTAGAACATGAAAATTTCCACCCAATCTTCAATTTAGAAAATAACCGTATAAAACTTATTAAAAGATTGATGAATAGAGAAGTGGCCCTTGAAATCCAAGATTTAAAAAAAAACTTTTTTTTGTGTGGAAATCTAACCAATAATTCAGTCAAGCAAAATTATATAAACGTTTATCAATCAATCAAAGACTTTGGTTTTCAAATTGTGTACTTTTAAATTAATTAATTTGTGGATTATTTTATGAAAATATAATTATAATCAAACATTATATAATTTTTAATTTGATTGGGGTAGGAAAAGTATTGGACAATGTTAGGTGAGAAGTGACCAATGCAATAAGTAAAGATTAAGGAAAGAGAACGTTGGTGTGGAACATGGAAATTTCCATCCAATCTTCAAATAGAAAATAAGCTGTTGAATGATTTTGCAATTATAAGACCTTCTCTCACCCAAAATTGCTTGTAAACTGTTAATGATGTCATTATTAAACAGAAATCTTTGCACCAATTGGCCTCTTATCATTTTGTATTAAACCTTGTAGCGGCATTAAGTTAACAAGGATAAACTCTATAATTCTATAGCAATAGAACCTTGGCCTTTGCCATATCGCCTCATATTGTTTAAGAATTAAAGTTGGTAGGCTTTAACTTGGGGGGATTGACCCAATTGTCATTGGTTTAATTATCCACAAGTTCTTAAATATATTTTTGTGAACTTGGCATACAGTTTTTAAGATTAGGCTCAACCTTAGCCTGGTCTTTGAGTTTTGGTCCAAATTTGCCAATCATGAATAGGACTCAATTTTGAGCAATGTACTTGACATAGGGATCTATGTAAACAACTTTTTTGGCGATAACTTGACTGCTTAAAAAGAGTGTGGTAAACAAATCAAAATGAAAGGATTTTATTATGTCTTTGATATATTTGTTAATTAATAAATTTTGAAATGTTATTGTAATTATTCATTAAATTTAACAAACGAATAAAATTTAAGTATGTTCACAATTTATTTATCAAGTGTTCTCTTTTTTTATATTTTCACATTATAAACAAATCAAATATGAATAAATTTTATTATATTCATGATTTGTTTGTTTCATTAATGGACTTTAAAATAATGTTTTTGATTATTTATTAAATTTAATAAATGAATATAAATGAATAAAAATCAATTTTGTTCACAACTTTTTTGTTAAACATTTTATTTATTTACATTTTTACTCAAAAATTATTTTTAACGATGTCAAAAGTCATGCGATTTGTTGATCGTAGAATTTTTAATTCTAATCAATTTCTAATAACAATACCAAACATTCTGTTTTTTGTATAATGCTTTTGATTCATCAATGGTAACAAGTGATTTTTCCGATGACTAAAGTTGTAGCTCACCTTTCATTGTTGTTTATCATGCAGATAATTTGATTCAGCACTATCATGAATGATCATAGACTCAAATAGATTTTGATTTCATTGAATGTAGATACCTTATTTGGTTCGAACCCAAGCTCGTTAGGCTTGGTTCAATAGGGTCCGGGCTTAAACCCATCGAACTTAGCTCAATGGAGTCCAAATAGTCAGGCCCAACTATTTTTTTTATAAGCTTTATTTTATTTTTATTTTTGATGTTTATCTGTGATTTTTCTACCGTTTATTTATTTTATTTTTTTCTTTTCATTTTTAGTTGATTTATCTTTAGTTTTTTTTTAAGATAATAATGGGAAAATAGCAAAAAATAAAAGGAAAAAATGTAAATTCTGCTGTGTATAGGCACGGTGGAATTGCATATGGACTCAATCTTGTGCAGGCTGAGTTATGTTTAATCAGAAATTCTTTTGATTTTTTTTCTATAAAGGTGGCACAGAAACACAGAAAAAAAAAACACAGAAACATAGAGACAAAAAAGTCAAAAAACACCCATAAGAGGCAGTAAAAAATTTGCTGGAAGGATTTTGGCGTGAAAAAGAGGATTTTTTCTGGAAATTTTTATGGAAATTTCTAGTTGCTGGTGAATTTTTTGGCGTCGATTGAATTTTTTGACGAGTTTTTTAGCTTCAATTGAATTTTTCAACAGGTTTCCCAGAATCTGATTGAAGATTCTATCACCGGTTGAATTTTTTGATGAACTTTCGACGAATCGATCTAGATTCTGACGAGATTTTCAAAATTCGATGAAAGATTCAACTAGAGTTCATCTGAGTTAGAGAAAGAGAGAGAAAAGAAAGAGGAAGAAAGAGAGGGGGAAGGAGAAAACTAAAGAAAAAAATCAGAATTTGGGCTTTTATAGCCTCACCAAAATGACATCATTTTCGCTTTAAGAAGACCTAAAATCTGCTCATTTTTCATTCAGATAGCCTAACCCTAAGTGCAACCCACTTTTTAACCGGTATACTAGTTGTTTCGCAACAACCGGGTCGAGCCACACTGAGTCATCAAGCTACATCCCCTCGAGCCGCATTCTGTGCCTTAAGCCAAGCCGTTTCATAGTCGTCGAGTCGAGCTGTTTCTATTTTTTCATATTTTTTATTTATTTAGTATTCTATTTGTGTTTTTAGTATTTTTGCATGAATAAATTTGAAAAAAAATAAAATATTTTTTTGAGAATATGTATTAATTATCCAATGATGAAATTTATAGAAATTTCAAATGGTAAATTTTTATAAAATTCTTAGGTGAGAAATTTTATCTAAATTTGTTCCAAATGGTGGAATAATTTAGATAAAGTTTCAATAACAATAATCAATATTTATTTTCAAACAAAAAAATAAATAATAAAATTTTGAAAAAATACAAATTAACCAAGGATGAGATTCTTCAAAATTTTAAATGGTAAATTTCTTAAGAAATCTCTAGATGAGAAATTTCTCTAAATTTATCCCAAATTGTGGAATAATTTAGATTAAATTTCAATAAAAGTAATTGTATTCCTTTCCAAATTTGGTTTAAAATATTTGATAATTATCCAATGATGAGATTATTAGAAATTTCAAATAGTAAATTCCTAAAAAATCTCTAGATGAGAAGTTTCTTTAAATTTGTCCCAAATGGTAGAAGAATTTAAATGAAATTTCAAGAAAAATAATTGTCATATTTTTTTCCTTCCAAAAAAATAAAAAATAAAAGAAATTTCTAAATAGGCCTAAGTGGTGGAGAATTTAGAAATTCAAAAAAAAATATTTCTACTTTGGCCCAAATTGTGGAATAATTAGATATATTTTTTACAAAAAAAAACCAAAAAATAAAACTAACAAAAAAAATTTTTGACAACGAAACTTATTCAAGAAAACAAATGAGATTCTTGAATACTCTTGAAGTGAGAAAAATTTTTAAGAGTTCTATCAAATTGATGGAAGAATCTTATGAATTATTTTCAATATTCAATTTAAAAATTAAAACCATTAAAGTCAAGACATTAGAATAAATTTAAAATAATATGGTACCATCATTCGGATGGGCATGTGAAAGTGCTATAACTTTCTTCACATGTAACCGAACTCTCGAATCATGTTCTTATTTGTAGACCTGAACTTATTCTTTTAAAGACCCTTAGTCAAGCTTAAGGGCTTCTTAAGAGGATAAATTCCTTAGGTGACTAATCACACCTAGATAAAAAAGATTGGTGACGACTTCATTTGTTAAGTCTAGCTATAAATTTTCGGATCTATATGTTATGACGACTCCACTAGAGGCGCTATAAAGAGTCAGGTCATAACATTTTAAGTTAATCATATCCTTTGATCTAATGGTTTTAAATTGTAATTATTTGTTTACTAACGTTTTTCTTTTTTTGTCTTTTATTTGCTTTTTGGGGCATGAAACTTATATGTTCTTTTACACACTATCACATGCATTTGTATTACATGAGCTCTATACGTGGGCTCCGTCCTTATTAGGACTAAGTACCTACGCTCTCGTGAGATGATAATCTCTGTAATGACTAGCGAATAACTTCTACTCAAATTGAATATTTTCTGTTGGTAGCCTGTGATAGTTAAGGACAAGATTGCCTTACTAGTCTGTGATAGACAATGATGTAAGGAACAATTTGAGAACCTTTAGTGGCTAAAGTCACCTAACCCTAGATATAGTTTACACTCAATAGGCCAGCCTTAGGATAGAGTCATTCTCACCCGTAAATAGATATACCCTGAAATTAGGACACAAGAATGAACAACTTGTATATTGCTTATCTAACCATTTTGTTTGTTTGATTTTGTGCATCTATATCATTTCCATATCATTTAATTTCGTGCATCGTTTTCATCATCATATTTAACATTGTCATTTGCATCATTTTCATATAAGGAATATTTGCCACACTCATACCTATATCCATGGAAATGTATGTTACATGCATTACACATATAAGCATATCATTTCTGATCATAATTGTGGTACTCAAGGTTTAAAGCTAGCTCTACCATGCAAGAACATCACTCACCAATACAATACAAGAGCTCGAGCCAGACAGATGAAATAAAAAAATTCCAATTATCTTGAAAGGATAGAGAAAACCTAAGAGAAGCTTGAAAGGAAATTAAACAGAATTCTAGAGGCTTTGAATAAGTTGAACAAAGGAAAGAATGTCGAAGAAAAAACTAGCCAACAAGACCATCTTTTACAAGAGGTGACTGACCCTATATATCTTTCTGGCTTTGGCCTCATCAAGCCCAGTCCACTTAAGATGCACCACCCCAGCAGTTTATATACCATGTAGAGTATACATACCCTGAAATGCCATCAGTTTCAAATCTACCATAATACCAAAGTTATGTAAATCTTATTTTTACTGAAAAGGCAGTAGAACAATACCAATCCCTAACTTGAATAATCTAGATAAGAAAGAAAAGATGAGGCCTAAAGAGAAAGGATTTTAGAAGCCTTAAATGCTGAACAGAAGATAAACTTATTAGAGGAAAGGTTACAGGCCATAGAGGGCATTGGTTTTTATGGTTCAATGGATGCTTTGGGCTCTATTTAATCCCAGATGTCATTATTCCTTCAAAATTCAAGGCTCCAAAGTTCAAGAAGTATGATGGTCTAAAAAATTTGAAAACCCACATTACTATGTACTATTAAAAAATGGCTACCCTTGCTAATAATGAAAAACTCTTGATGCATATTTTTTAAGATAGCTTTACAAGCTCTGCTACTAGGTGGTATGTCTAGCTGGATAGGACCCATATTTATTTTTAGAGTGATATGACCCATGATTTCATTAATCAATATCGACATATCATAGACTTAGCCCTTAATCACCTATCTTTGTAGAATATGAAAAAGAAGGTGAATGAATCGTTCAAAAAATATGCCGAGAGGTGGAAGGACATAGCTACTCAGGTACAACCTCTTTTGACTGAAAAAAAGACCACAGTATTATTCGTCAACACTTTAAAATTTCTTATTATGAAAAGATGACAAAAAATGCAACAAAGAATTTTATCGACATGATGATCTCAAGCTAAATCATTAAGAATGCCATTAAAAATAACAAGTTGAAAAGAGGGAAAACCAAAAAAGTACCAAAAAAGAAAGAGACTGAAGCTCAAGCTGTGAGCTTTGACAGACAGTTCAGGAGATATCAATCCTATCCATCACAAGATTACTCTCATACTATCCTGCTGTGAATAATACTTCATCCTACCTATATAAGCCAGTACTACATTCATCTTACTCATCCACATACTATCCCATTTTTAACCCCTAAGCTTCTATATACAGCTTTAACATTCAACCTTTCATAAGACCCCAGATTCATCCTGTTAACCCAATAAGTGGTTCATGAGAGCTACGAATCACCCGAAAAAAATATGTATTTGAACTAATCCCCATAACTTATATGAAGTTATACCGATAGCTCTATAATAGCATTTGATTACCCCCAATCATTTGGAATCGCTTAAGTCACCTTATCCCAAGTGGTATGATCCTATAGCCCATTGTGACTATCACTATGGAATTGCTGGTCATTTCACAGAGAATTACACTGCCCTAAAGCATAAGGTGCAACGATTGATCAATGATGGAATAATAAACTTTGATCAAAGAGGGCTAATAACACCTAATGTTAGTGGTAATCTATTGCCCAATCACAATGTCAATGCTTCAAGTGAAGATCAAGAATGAGTGTAAGAGCTGTAATGAATCATAGGGCCAAATGTCAATAAAAATTCTTCACTGGATCACATGAAAGCATAATTTTGAGAAGGATGCTAAGGGTAGTTGAGAGTTAATTATCATTTTAGGATTTCTTTCAGAGTAATATTAGGATTTTTTTTATGCAATAGGATTTCATTTTTTATCATTTCAATAAAAAGCAAGGATGATGCATTTCATTACATTTTCTTTTTCATCCATTCATTATTCCATGTTTTGTTTTTTTCATGTTCTTTTATTCCCATTCTCAAATTTTAAATGATGAATATTTAGACAAAGATAATAATAATTCTGAGATTTAATTTTGAGAACTCATTCACATTGATATGAAGAAACTATTTGAGCAAAGAAAGTAAGTTGCTAGCAAATATATATGTCTTAAAGATATATAATTTTTTTATAAATATCCATGAGTTTGTTTTGGTTCAATAGATGATTTTCAAGGAAAACATTCACATTTAAGAGAAAAATGGCCATCTTTCTTTTACCATTTGAAAAACCATTCATTGCTACCCTTTTTGAGTCTATTATGATTTTTTTTAAAAAAAATCCTGATCAAGGATCACCTTCCACATTATGAGATAATTTTTTTTTTAAAAAAAAGGTCTTAAAGAAAAGGAAGCAAAGCAAAAAAAAGCAAAAAAAAGCAAAAAAAGAGAAATGAATGCCACATATGATTTGGGATAAAGTAATGAAAATTTTTTTTGTGATGAAAGAGTGAAAATGGAAAGAATGGTGAAATGATGTGGAATAAGGTAAATTGCCAAGTTACATCATATGATAAACAATGATCCTTTGGTTTTAAACCCTTTAAATCATATTTTGAGCTTATTTTATCCATTTCTTGCATGACCCCTCACCATGGCTTACGTTACGACCTTTAAAAGTTCATTTAAATCAAATATGAATCTCGAATTGAATGATAATATGTTGGGCTATGGCATGTATATGATAAAACAATATAATCATGCTTCATTGTTTTAGAGATTGATGTATGAGAGATATTACTAATAGATGAAAAAAAATAAAAAAATAAAAAAAGATGAAAAAAAAAGAGAAAATGAAAGAATGAAAAACAGAAAAAAAAAAGACTAAAATTAAAAACTTAAAAGTGCAATTTAGGTAGAAAAACCTTTGAGTCGAGAGTTAGATAAATAGTTCACATGTATAGAAGGTCAAAAAATATTTGAAGATCTCTCAAAACTGAGGCAAAGTTCAATGAGCTCAAAATGACTTCGAAAGTCAATAGAATGAGTTTTTGAGAAAGAATTCTGGATTAATGTTAAGAATTGTCTGAGTATTCATCATTTGGATATTGTTACTCCATTTGTTCAATATCATTCCTAGGGACATGCTTTGAATTTATTTTTTTGCCTAATTATTTTTGTACCAGATCCACTTTTCATTGATTACCTTTCCCTCGATTCACCTTGTACTCTTTTATTTTCACATCTCTAGAAGGAATCAAGAAAAAGTATGATTGCAATGTATTTTTCATGATTTGAAAAGATAATAAATGAATGATAATGTGCATAAAAAGATTTGTACATTTTTTTGAAAAAAAATGAAGGGTTGACACATGTATGGGGATGGATTGGTTGACATAATTTGTGAAATGTGGTCAAATGATGAAAATGATATGGGGTAATGGATGAAACTTGTTTTGAAATGGCTAATGCTGATAAGCTTGTGAATGGTGATCAAGTGATGAATATAATATGGATCAGAGGACAAAATTTATTTTTGAAATGACTAGTGCTGAAAAGCTTATGAATTGTGGTGAAAATATTACGAATCAATGGATAAAATTTGTTCTAAAATTGCTAGTGCTGAAAAGCCTGTGAATTACGATCAAGTATCAATTGATAGAACTTGTTCTAAATTGTTAGTATTGAGAAGTTGAAAAAGAAAGATGAGAAATGGTGGAGTTTTGAGAATCATATTACCATAATTAATTAGAATTTCATGATATAGACATCTGTATTACATGCATTACATTTACATTATTGTTTGAAGAATATCTGAACCTTTGGTTTGGCTATGCATTTGCATTATGTAGTAAATATTTGAATCATGGTTGAAAATATGGCATTGTGGGAATCTAGATTGTTGTATTTGCATCATTAAGAAAGTAACATCATCAATCATGACATTCAATATATACAAAATTTTGACTTTGGTAAAAGTTTGAAAGTCATCTGAAAAAGAAATTTTGAATATTTTGATGAAGTCATAAATTCTCAAATGAGAATCTTTGAGTCTTAAATGAGAATCTTTAAGACATTTTCAAATGAGAAACTTTGAGTCTTAAAGGAGAATCTTTAAGAATCTTTAATACATTTTCAAATGAAAATCTTTAAGATATTTTCAAATGAGAACCTTTGAGTTTTAAATGAGAATTTTTAAGACATTTTCAAATGAGAATTTTTTAGTCTTAAATGAGAATCTTTAAGACATTTTCAAATGAGAACCTTTGAGTCTTAAATGAAAATCTTTAAGATATTTTCAAATGAGAACCTTTGAATCTTTGAGTTTCAAATGAGAATCTTTGAGTTTCAAATGAGAATCTTTGAGTTTTCAAATGAAAATCTTTAAGAATAACTCAAATGAGAACCTTTGAGATTTTAGTGAGAAACTTTAAGATTTATTAAATGTGAGCCTTTGAATTCAAATGAGAAGCTTTGAACTTTCGGATGTGAATTTCCAAAATTCGAATTAAAAAGCTTAAACTCTTGGATGTGAACCCCAAATTTGTTAAATGTGAACCTTTGAACTCAAATGAAAAACTTTGAACTTTTGGATGTGAATCTTCAAAAGTCAAATGAGAATCTTTTAAATGTTGGATGCAAGTCTTGCAATTTGCAAATGTGAATCTTGAAATCTTGCAAATTTAAATTCTTGTGAAATTGAAATTTTGAAAATCAAATTTCAGTGAATTTTTTCGAAGCTAAAAGGTTTTTGCAAATCTTAACCTTTGAATTTTGAACTCAAATTGTGAATCTTTGAGTTTTCATTACAAATTTTATCAAACCTAATTTATGACTCCTTTGGACATAATTGTAGATGAGCCTTTTATTTTTCAAAGTTGTTAAGCCTCTGTTTAGATTAACCTTTTATTTTTTAAAGTTGTTGAGCCTCTGTTTAGAGGAGCTTTTTATTTTTCAAAGTCATTGAACCTCTATTTAGAGAGCCTTTTATTTTTCAAAAGTCGTTGAGCCTCTGTTTAGAAGAGTCTTTTATTTTTTTTCAAAGTCGTTGAGCCTCTATTTAGATGAGCATTATTTATTTTTTCAAAATTGTTAAGCCTTTGTTTAGAGGAGCCTTATTTATTTTCCAAAGTTATGAACCTCTGCTTAGTGGAGTTTTGTGTCATTCAACCAGTTTGAGTGTTTGATATAAAAAAAAAAATAAATGTGACGAGATGATCATATGTAAGGTGTTTACGTCTTTGCATAATTCCTGTTACATAGGAAATACGCAAAGAGAGGCAGCTGTAGATACCCTAATTGATCCAGGCCCAAACTCATCGGGCCTGGTTTAATGAAGTCTAAGTAGTTAGACCCAACTATTTTTTTTATGGGCTTTTATTTTATTTTATTTTATTTTTGATGTTTATCTGTGATTTTTCTATTATTTATTTATTTTATTTTTCTTTTCATTTCTAGTTGATTTATCTTTAGGTTTTTTCTTTAAGATAATAATGTGATAATAGCTAGAAAAAAAAAAGGAAAAAAATGCAAATTCTACCGTGTATAAGCACTAACAGAATTGCATATGGACTCAATCTATTGGAAGCTGAGTTATGTTTAATTAAAAAAAATTTTGATTTTTTTATAAATATAGCATAGAAACACAAAAAAAA
Organism: Durio zibethinus; assembly: GCF_002303985.1. The sequence continues at coordinate 15,480,348 of NW_019168492.1, forward strand.
AAAAACACACAAAAAAGCACACAAAAACAACTCACAAAAATATAGAGACAAGAAAGTCAAAAAGCACCTAGAAGAGGCAGTTAGAAATTTGTTGGAAAGATTTTGGGGTGAAAAAAGGGATTTTTTTAAAAAAATTTTTTGGAAATTTTCAGTTTCTGGTGAATTTTTTGGCTTCAGTTGAATTTTTCGACAGGTTTCCCAAAATTTAGTTGAAGATTTCAACATTGGTTGAATTTTTTAGCGAACTTCTAGCGAACCAACCCAGATTCTAGTAAAATTTTTAGAATCCGATGGAAGATTCAACCAGAGTTCATCCAAGTTAGAGAGAAGAAGAGAAAAGAAAAGAGAAAAGAGAGAAATGGAAAGAGAAAACTAAGGAAAAAATTAAAATTTAGGCTTTTATAACCTCACCAAAATGACGCATTTTCGCTTTAAAAAGATCCAAGATCTGCACAATTTTTATTCGGGCACCTGACTTGAAGCGCAACCCACCTTTTGACCCCTGTACCAGCTGTTTCGTAGTAGCCAAGCCAAGCCACACTGACGTGCCAAGCCGCGTCCCCTCAAGCCGCATTCTATGTCTTAAGCCAAGCTGTTCTATTTTTTGGTATTTTTTATTTATTTAGTATTCTATTTATGTGTTTTTAGTATTTTTGCATAAATAAATTTTAGGAAAAAATAAAAAATAATAAAAATAAAATACTTTTTTGAGAATAAGTATTAATTATCCAATGATAGAATTTATAAAAACTTTAAATGGTAAATTTTTATAAAATTTCTAAGTGAGAAATTTTGTCTAAATTTATCCCAAATAGTAGAATAATTTAGATAAAGTTTCAATAACAATAATCAATATTTATTTCAAACAAAAAAATAAAAATAATAAAATTTTTAAAAAATACAAATTACCCAAGGATGAAATTTTTAGAAATTTCAAATGGTAAATTTCTTAAGAAATTTCTAGGTGAGAAATTTCTCTAAATTTGTCCCAAATGGTAAAATAATTTAGATGAAATTTCAATAAAAGTAATTGTATTTTTTTCCAAATTTGGTTGAAAATATTTGATAATTATATAAAGATGAGATTCCTAAAAATTTCAAATGGTAAATTTCTAAAAAATCTCTATGTGAGAAGTTTCTTTAAATTTGTCTCAAATCGTAAAAGAATTTAAATGAAATTTCAAGAAAAATAATTGTCATATTATTTTCCTTTTAAAAAAATAAAAAGTAAAAAAATTTTCTAAATAAGCCAAAATGGTGGAGAATTTAAAATTTTAAAGAAAAAATATTTTTAATTTGGCCCAAATGGTAGAAATGTTTCAAAAGAGAGAATATTTCTAATTTGGCCCAAATGATAGAAATGTTTTTAAGAGTTATATTAGATTGATGGAAGAATCTTAAGAATTATTTTCAATATTCAATTTAAAAATTAAAACCATTAGAACCAAGACATTAGGATAAATTTAAAATAATATGGTACTATTTTTCGGATGGGCATGTGGGGGTGCTACAATCTTCTCAACATGTAATCGAACTCCAGAACAGAATTCTGGTTTGTAGACCCAAACTTATTATTTTAGGGCCCTTAGTCGAGCTTAAAGACTCCTTAAGAGGATAGATTTCTAAGGTGGTCAATCTCACATAGTTAATAAAAATTGGTGGTGGCTCCATTTGTTAAGTATAACTATAAATTTTCAGATCTATATGATATGATACTAAATACTTATTCACAACATATGAATAGTCATAAAGCAAAAATATGTATACTAATTATTGGTAAAAATATAAGATATTTGTTAGAATATTATTTTTTTAATAAGTAAAATTGTTAAAAATTAAATTTTAATTATTAAAATTAAAATTTTAACACCAAAGTTATTAGTCGTAAGAATATGAATTTTTTGAAAAACATCATACACATATATTAGGATTTGGAATTTGTTTTTACATAATGCATAATTTTTTAATAGTATATTCCTTTAGAGATCTCGAATTAATTGTGTCTCTCCAACTTATTAAAAATTTTAATAAAATTGTGAATTATTAATTATTACATATAAATAAGAATTATTGTAAATGCTCAACCATGGAGTTTGGCCTCAATGGTTAGGTATCTTGCCACTTTCAAGTAGGATATCACTGCAACAACTACCTTTCTAGTAAATCCCCTAAAAACCATTGCTTTGTCCACCAAATAAATATTATCCATTGTTTTGGAATTTAATAATCATGGTCCCAATGATCCAATAATTATTCCATAGGCATAATTAAGGACATCAACAAGCTGAAAAAAAAGAGAAAAAAAAAAGAAAATAATACATAAACAGAGACTTATCATGCAAAGTTTCACTGTAACCACAAATACATTTTGAGGAAAAACACATTTGTTCTTTTGTTTCTGTCTAGCCCAACATCACCAATGTTCTAATTTCTTTGCTGAAATATACATTTCACTATTCTCTTCCTTCACAATTTAAATTGTGCAATGAAATTTAAAAAAAAAAATAAGATCCCTATTACATATATAGGGTTTGATAGAGAAGTTTTCTTAGTAATTTTAGATAATGAAATTTAAAAAATCAATAATCTATATATAAATAATAATCCTACTTATTAAAATAGACATTTATAAATATAATTTTAGATTACACAACGTGAGAGGAACTTATTTCTATCTCATATATTCTAGTTTAATTTTTTAATTTAAAATTGAAAATTTTAAATTAAAAAAATTCAATAAGTTTTTAATAGTTACATGCTTTTTCTTTCAAAGGAAAAATGTATCAATTACTTAGGCATATTCAAAGAATTTAAAATTCTAATTCATTGTATAATAAATCCATCACATTATAATCAAGCATATTGTCATTCCTTATGCATTGCATTAATTGAAGTCATTTAATCATCATTTTTATCACAAATACGTCATTCATAACCATTATCTGTGACAGAAATTTGTAACCAAAAAAAAAAAAAATCGTTTACGGTTAAAACATTAATGACGCATAAATCTTGAAAAAAAAAATGATAATTTGGGTTGCAATAGAATCTCACAAGTAACAGGATGCAAGTGGCAACCTGAAACACAGAGCACAACAATTGAAGATCAACAATTACCATTTCAGTTTGATTAGGAGCTCGTTTGTCACTCAAATCCGACCAACTACTTTAATTTTGCTCAATTACTAGCTTTAATCACTCTGAAAACAAAAACAGAAAGCACATCTGGATGAAAAATACATTTATACATTGATAATATATCAGATAATTCATTGGCTCTTGAAAGCTCCAACCATGTCAAGTCCTTCGGGGAAACGATTCACCCAAAAGTTTACAAGAAATTAACAATTAAAAAGAGAAAAAAATGAAAATTTATGAAGTGAACTACTACATGAACAAAAACTAAACAAGAATCCGGAAATTATAACCGTTATCAGACTTCGATCACATAAAACATTTCATTTTCAATTCAGCATACACAATGTTTTTGAGAAGGTCTTCTTCACCTTCCTCTCCCCCTTTCTGTTGAATCTACAGAATTCCCATGAAAAATGCCTGCCGGGTGTGGACTTGGGATTGTGGTGGTTCTTCAACTCTCGAGTTCCAAAAGAAAGGAATCGATATCCCAATCATAACCAATTTGAAGAGTACGAACAATGTAAGATCATCCTCTAGGTTGCCTTTGACAATCCAAAACTTAAGATGAAGCATATCCAACCTGCTGCAAACGCATTCAACCTCTTGCTGAACCTGGTATTACACCACTTGAAATTTTCTTGGTGCATAATCTTGAAAAAAGCAAGCTTCTATGTTAGCTCAAAAATCGATTAACTAACCAGCAATAATCAACTCAAATTTGCATTAATTTCTTATAACAGAAAGCAAGGCACACCTCAAATAGCAACTGGCAGCCTGGAATGCAACGCACAAACATAGATCACTAGTTGCAGGTCTACTACTATCCATCCCAGAATGTAGAAGTCACCTCTGTGTCATGGAAACATATCTTTAGCACTAACCATAGAAGCATCCCATGTAAGCTTTAGTTGTGGCTGACATCAGTAGAGCCAAAAGTTTGCTGTATAACATGTTCAAATTAGTATGAAATGTCTAGACAAAGGACCATCAAGGTTTGATAATAATAATTAGTTACTGGCAAGAGTTACCTGCATTTGATTAGTTGCAGGTTATTTAGTAGAAGTATCAGAGAACATACCGGATCAGGTATCTGTAAGAATGTGGTAAAATACTTTTAAATGGCTATTAAGAATTTAAAAAGGACCATTAAACAACAAGTAATTAGACAATAGGAGCTGTAAGCCTTTATATAGAAGGCAAATGTTTACAGAGTAGACTCACAGAAAGCATAAACTCGTCCTGCCTTTGTAGTTTTGTGAGTTACTGAGATCTCCAATGTCCAAACTGTCCTAATATATCTCAATAACTCGAAAAACTCTGAAACAATAATAGAAACACTATTAAGAAAAACTAAGCAAATCAGAAAGGGGGCCCTAATTACCTAGAGACAATTAACTCAAATTTCTAGCAAATGTTGAGGCATACCTCAAATAGCAACAGGCCGCCTTGAACAAAATGCATAAAAATTTGAAGATCGGTATCGGAAAGCAGAAGTCACCAAATATGTTACGGAAGCTACTTTTAACACTAACCAAAGAAGCAACAATGTTAACCTCAGTTGTGCATGACTTCAATAAAGCGATCAGAAAATTATTCGTTCAAGTTACAAAATATGTTCTAAAAATACTGCACTAATGACTTTACTTATTCAGTATAGGTTTAACTTCATACTAGTATAAATTTTCCAAAAAAAAGACCACCAAAATTTTGATAATAATAGTTAGTTATTGGCACAAGTTACCTGCATTTGCTTTGTTGTAACTCCTTTACTAGAAGAGCTAGATAGAGTTTCTGTTAAGAATGTGGTGAAATACATTTCACTTGGCCATTAAGAACTCAAAGAGAAAAACGTAAACAGCAAGTAATAAGACAGGAGAGTTGTAAGCCTTTCTGGTACAACAACAGATCACATCTATATAGAGTAAACCCACAGAAAGGATAAAATTACCCTGGCTATGTCAAGTTTGATAAATTGCAGAGATCTACTAAGTTCAACCTCCGAAAATTCATCTCAATAACTTGAAAAACTCTGAAAGGATAATAGAAACAGTATTAAAAAGAACTAAGCAATTCCGAGTCACCATTAATAGGGAAATAATGGAAATCACCAAATGATATAACCTCAATGAAATCTTATAAAAAAAGGAACAATGACCTGCCCAAGTCTATTTTATTTCATCATAAGGTTGTCGATTTTCAAACACAGCATGTGAAGAACTGGGTGAAATTATTTCCACTCTCCTCTAGAATCCACATGCAAAAAACAATTTTACTTATCAGCCGGAAAAAAGCAATGTTAACATCCCCTTTTTTCTAGTATGAAGTATGTCGTAACGGTTTTGGGATCGCCAGACGTAAAGTATTTTAAAATCGAGAGAAATAAAAGGGGAGTCGCCACCAATCTTTTTTAGGGTATGATTGGTCACCCAAAAATTTATCTTTTTAACAAAACTATAAAAACGAGTTTAAAATTTATCAAAAAGATACATTTCGGTCTACGAAAAACCAAGTTAGGCTCGGGAGTCGGTTACGTGTGGGGAAGGATTAGCACCCCCACAACGCTCATAAATTTGTACCATTTAATTATGCACTATTTTCGTTGTTGGATAAAAATGGTTTTGACTTGAAATTTAATAGTAATTCCCTTCATTTGGAAAAATAAAATTTTGCTAAAGCTCTTTATTCAGGAATATTGAGAAAATCTTAAAATTAAAGAATTATTTTAAATTTCTCCAACATCTAGGTAAAATTTAAAATAACTTTTTTCGCTTAAGATTTAACACGATAATCCTTAAAATGAAATAACAATCTTTATAGAAAATAAATGTTAGTGACTCTCCAACATTTAGGCAGAGTATCAATAATTATTTTCTTTGAAATGTTATTTTTATTTTATTTTATAATATCATAATTTTTTTAAAAGTATTATTTTTTTTATTATAAAATATTTTATTATCAAATAGTAAATAAAAATTAAAAAGAGAATAATGCAGACAATTATCAATGATAACACGCTAACGTATGTATGCTAATAAATGTCATGTAAAATGAAATGCAATTTAAAAGTTGGATTTTTAAGTATAATGAGACCACTCCGACTCTTCAACATCTAGGCAGAGCTTAGGTGCGACTGTTTATATTTAAGATCCCAATTTACTATTATACTTTTTATTTATTAATCTTATTATCAATGCGAATTAAGAATCCGTGTAAAAAACTTAACGAAGTAAAGTTTCTTAAATACCCCATCATCTAGGCGACATTCGGGAACAAATTACTTCAAATGAGATTTTCGCACGTGTCCTTAAGATTTTTAGAATGTTTTGAGTAAGGGCTTGAGTAGAGGTTTTAAAGGTTAGGGTTTCAAGATTTTGAAGATTCGGATTTTAGGGTTTTGGATTTTAGTGGTTTTGAATTTTTGGGTCTGGATTTAAAGGTTGGGATTTTAGAGTTTTGAATTTTAGGGGTTTGGATTTAAGGGTTTGGATTTTAAGGGTTTCGGATTTTAGAGGTTTGGATTTAAAGCATTTTGGATTTTAGGGGTTTTGGATTTTAGAATTAGTGTTTAAGGTTTTGTTTTTAAGAAAACGCGAACATTTCTAAAAATCTCCAACATCTAGGCAAATTTTCAGAACAAGTTCGATTTTAGTCATTTTTTAAAATTAACGAAAAATTTCTTATATATTTCTTTTTTTTTAAATTTATTAATAATAATTTCTCAACATCTAGGTGAAATTATCTTTAAGAATATATTTTATTCCCTCCAACATCTAGGCAGAAAAAATGATAAAATTTTTATTATTATTATTATTATTATTATTGTTATTTTGAGCATTTTTAATATATATTTATTTATTATCTTACTTGTTTTCATTTTTATTATTATTAAAACAATTAAAAATTTATCCTAACAAATTTAAGAACTTATCATGCATAAATATAAAAACTTGAAATAACAAAAATAATAATATATAAAAAAAATTAGAAAATTAAAAAAAAATTTTACCTGAACCGAACCTGTCAACGGTCTAGTCAACGACGGTTCGATTGAACCGAAAAGGAGTCAGTTCGACGCGCAGTTCGGTTGAGCTGGTTGAGGAACGGTTTAGACCGATCTAGGAAGCGGTTCGGTCCAGTTTGGTCAAACCGATCCAGAGTTGTTGAAGAATCGGGTTGGTAGGTCGGTTGCATGGACCTCGGGTCGAGTCCAAGTCCACGCATGGATCCTCCCTTGCCCAAAACGTTGTCGTTTTGAGCTTTGCTTTTCCTTTATATAACTAAAGTTTTTTTTTGTTTATTCTTCTCTGTTTAAAAAAAAAGGGGAGAAAGAGCTCTGGGGGAGAGCACCGGGGCTCTCGCCATTCGGTCACCGAACCGTCACGTTGGCCACCGCCTAGGTCACCGTCGACGGTGTCGCCAATGATCGAAAGTTTTCAAAATTAACCAGGAGGTTCCATTCAACCTCCTAAGCTCAGATTTGGTACCCTTTTCATCAGAAACAACATCGATTCTCGTAGATCGAGTTTTGAAGTTTTTGACCCCTTTTTTTTTCTTAAAGACTCAAACTAATGATCTTTTTTTTTTGTTGCAAGTATCTCCTTGGCGCTAGGTTCCTCACCGATTCGGCGATGACTGTGGTTTCTGTTTTTGTATTTTTTTTCGTGTTGATTTCTGTTTGGGTGTTTGGGTACCAGTTTGAGGTTTTCTTGTTGGGGGTGAGTTTGGTGGGAGTGCGGGAAAGCTTTTTGGGTTTCTGGGTGTTTGAGTTTTGGTGCTTCTATGTCTAAGAGTTCTAGAAAGACTTGAAAGGAGAAAGATCAAGTGTTTTATAAGGTTGGAAATGGTGATAGCGTGTGCTAATGGAGCCACAAGGTCTTAGTGAAGGGACTGGATGAGGGGGTGGTATGATGGCTAGGGTAGTGGCATGATGGCTAGGCCGACTTGGTAGGGCGTGGGTGGCCAGCGGTGCCGTGTACGGCACCCGCTAGCACCAGCCCTTTTCTTTTTGTTTCTTCTTCTGTTTGGACTTTTTTGTTTGTCTTTCTTTTTTTTATATATTTATTTTTAATTTAATTAGTTTTTTTAATTAATTTTTTTAATTATAATTAAACCAATATTATTATTATTAATAAACAAGAATTAAAAATAGTAGACCCAGACAAAACCGGTATCTACAAAGTAATTATCAAAATGCAACGTTCAAGAGAAGTTAACAACTTAAAATTTTCACCATTCTAAGAGAATGGCCAAAAGTTATGTAAACTAACCATTTAGCAAAGCTTGCCCATACGAACTCTGGATATTCACGGGAGACCTTAAATGTTTTCTTATCAACTCTTACAGATTGTTTACTTGATGGATCGGAGGTAGCAGAGAGCATGAACTGTGACTTTGTGGCTGTATTTGATTATCTACTGTTGGTAGTAGAGGTGCCTTTGAGACAATTAGGAATGAAACGAACTGCCTAAACTTGAAGGTGCAGAAGCGCCCAAAAACCTGATATTTGAACACGGTACACTACTGTACAGATCAACAGATTGCCTGAAAAATTAACAGAAGCCATAAACATTTGAAGCTCGAAATAGAAGCAATGCCTCAACGAAGTGACTAAATAACACCTTTTTCGCTTGATTCAACTATCTAATACTGCACAAATCAAAGGTTCTATAACAGTTGCTAATGTCACATCCCCTTCTACAGAAATAATATTAGCTTACTTTGACTTCAGGACTTTTCAACTTACATAAATTTGGCATAATTTTGAATACCAAAATGTGCTACTATTTGCATGCTTGAAGAAAATATATCTTCAAGGTTCCAGAAGCAGAATTAAAAACAATAGAATAACCAAAATTAAATGTGAAAACTAATTTTTGTTGTATATTATTTTTTAAAAATCAAAGCATCAACAAACTTAAATAGTCTATCTCTACTAGGGCCCATAGAAGATTCATACTTCCAATATTAACAGTGTAGCATAATTAAATAATTGTAGATGGACTTGTGGGCCAAAGGACTAGAGAAGCTTATCCTCTACAAAATTTTACACAACATTAATCTGTGATCGTTATCACAAATGCATTAATCATAGTTTTAAGTATATTTTTTTCCTTTCTAAAGATATGCTTAAATCTACCTGTACTTTATTTTTATACTCTTCCCTATACCATCCCTTATACCAAATACACAAGCCATTCCTCATCAAGAACAGCAAATCAAAGTAATGATATTAACACAACTTTCTATCCCAGAAAGAGTAAAGTAAATATTTAAAATTTTTTAGTAGCTGTTTCTTATCTTAACTCTTGAAGATTAACTAAAACAATCTTTGAAAAAACGAACAAAAATCCAGGCAGCTATGAAAGTTACGAAAGTGCAAAGAACAAAGAAGAGAGAAACAGAACAGCAGTGCAATCATGTACTGTGTACTAATGGCTTAACCTAGTTGCCATAGCTTTTCAATTTCAAACTAGCATAAAAGTCTTTTAAAAGGACCTTCACAAATTTGATAATAGAATATGTGGCACAAGATACCTGCATTTCATCTGTTGTCCTGTAGGTCATTTAGTGGAAGACCAAGAGAAGAACATACTGGATTGAATATCTGTTAAGAGAGGTGAAATACATTTTTATTAGCTATTAAGAATTTAAAGAGAGAAAATAAATAGCAAGTGATGAGACACCATCGGGGACAAGTTGTGAGCCTAATGATACAAAACAAAGCATATGTTTGTAGAGTGAACCAACAAAAAGCATAGACATACAGCTTTGCCATTTCGAAACAAGTATTTGAGAGGGTGAATTTGAATTTGATTTGGTTGTCAATTTTTTGACGATTACATTCGAGGGAGTATAAAAGGATGCATTTGGAATTCACTTTGTTATCTAGGTATTTTAAATTCATTACTTTGAGTCATTCTATAAATCCATATACTCGAATGTAATTATACAACTGATATATTCATGAGTATTACAGTATAATTTCTACTACATTTGAAATCCAAATTCATCTTCTAAACTGTAAATTTACAAATGCAATATAAAATTTCATGAAATTAGATGGCTTAGTTGCTAAAAGAACGTACCCATGAAAGCTAGGATCCTTACTTGCTACTCAGGAAAACCCTCAAGTGGTGAGATCTTGTAAGAGGAGCAGCTGTTCAAGTTGTTTGAGTAGTCCTTGAACTGAATGAATCATGGAAAGGAAGACAGTGCTTCTGGTATGAACTAGAGAATATGGTAGTCACTGATTTCATACCATACAAGAGAATGGAGTAAAGGTCATTTTTCTTTATTGATTTAGAATCTATGCACATAGGCATTGCTGCTCCAGGAAATCCAAATTTGAAATGAACTATGAAGAGCTTGACACAAAGGTGCGGAACCATCAAAAACTGTCATGCAGGTAATTCCAGGATAGAAAAATGAGCTATTGCACCTCCAGCCTAAGGCAACTTGCAGAAGAAAAACTTCATTTCGACGGTAATCATCAGCTAGAATTTGTAAAACTGCTCAGAAGTGGCTTGGGTGATCGTAGCCTGAAAAGTAAAGCAATTTGCCAAAAATTAAGTACCAGTTGTAGATTTAATTCCATCTAAAAGTGAAATCATCAATATTTACATTAATTCTGCTTGAAGAGAATACAATACGCCACAAAATCATTTGTAATATTTGATTTTTTCTAACCCAAAAAATACTCAACTAGTAGTTTTTTTCCCTTTTTATGAAGATTGAAGAATATCAATTAAATAAATTAGAAAATTGCTACATAAAAATAGAGAAGTACTCCACCTCAGAGATGGCTAAGCAATTGACAGCTAACTTAGAGTGAATTATGGAGCTCTCCACCTCTTCATTGGAATACTCAACTAGTAGTTTTTTTCCCTTTTTATGAAGATTGAAGAATATCAATTAAATAAATTATAAAATTGCTACATAAAAATAGAGAAATACTCCACCTCAGAGATGGCTAAGCAATTGACAGCTAACTTAGAGTGAATTATGGAGCTCTCCACCTCTTCATTGGAATGGCACTATGCTAGTTCCTTGAGCTGGGAGTATTGCAATCTCTAATTTTCACCTTGTGCAGACCACAAAGTAGTCCCTCAAAAGCAAACAAATCAAATTCAATCAACTCCAATTCATGAATTGCTGCAATTCGAAGTTATCCCACAAGTTATCCCCCTTCATTATGCTCAAGTTCATTGAAAGGTGAAGGGTGTCGATTAGCTTATGACAGTAACATTCTTCAACATGAGAGAGTGTCCCATATTCTTTATCATCTTAGGAAAAAAGCCATTCCTGCCATTTCAAGATTTGTTAGAACCTTAATATTTTCACTCGGAAAGAGATAGTGAATTATATATTTGATTTGTTGTTCATTTTTTAAGGATGATTGCTGTCATTACATTACAGAGAGTATAAAAAGATGTATCCAGAATTCACTATTCAAGAGAAATTTACCCAATCTATATATTTAAATGGAATTATTCAAGTCATGTATTTTTGAGCATTACCATAATTTCTACAGCATTTGAAATTCAAATCCATCTTCGCAAATGGAGATTTCCAAATGAAATCTAAAATTTGATGGAACCTAGATGGCTTAGTTGCTCAAAGAACATACCTATAGAAGTTAGGATCCACAGTTACTGCTACGGAAAACCTTCAAACTAAGAGCTCTTTCAAAAGGAACAGTCCTTGGACGTAATGAATCATCATGATAAGCAAGACAGTGATTCTGGTCTGAACTAAAGAATATGGTTGCCACTGATTTCGTAACAAGAGAAGGAAGGAGTTGAAATCCTTATTCTTTATTGAGGTCAGATCTGAGCAGATCAACATTGAAGCTCTAAGAAACCAAAATTTAAAATTAAGTATGCAGAGCTTGATGCCAATCCATCCAAGTATTGCAAACTTTGATGCAGATATTCTGGGATAGAAAAATGAGGCCATTAATCTCCACACTAAATCAAATCATACAACAGGGAACTTTACTTGAATGGGAATCATAAACTGGAATTTGTAACTGATTCTTAAAAAGAAAAAAGAATCCAGGAAGGCTATAAAATATTTTGAAGCAAATTAAGCAATAGTCAACCCTTGAAACATAAAAGTAATGAAGAATTTGGCATTAGAATTCAACAAAAAATGAGAAAACAGTCCAAAAACTTCAATCAATTAAGAATTTTTTGAAGAAAAATCAATACATAAGTAAAATAAGTAGTGAAATTAAGTGAAAATGGAAGGAGTACCTGACCCTGAGTTAGATTGCGTTAATAATGGCAAAGGGACACGTTGACACATTTGGCTTCTGAGTATTGCTATATAATGAGTTTACCGTCAATCCAAATGACAGGGATGTGGGAAATGATAGGCCAATCTTTATCTTTCTCCTTCTCGCAATGTTCACTCAGCAAAGGACAACCAGAAATGTAAATATAAGAAAGAGAGTCAGGGAGCCTCTTTGCCGGCATGGATTGTAGAGTTGGACATTCGCCGATAGAAAATTTGTGGAGAGAGGTGAGGTGTTGAAAGCCCTTATCGTCCAAAAGCTTAAGATTTGGAAAACAATAAATGCGAAGATTGATAAGAGAAGAGGACAGCAGATGTTTATCTGGAAAATACTCTTTTGCATCTGTGAGTGAATGGAACTCAATTGCCAAACTGGAACCGCTGATACACAATTGGCGAAGAGAGGTGAGGTGTTGAAAGCCCTTGTTGTTCAAAAGCTTAAGATTTGGAAGACCCCATAGCTCAAGATGAGTAAGAGAAGAGGTCAGCATATGTTCATCTGGAAAACACTCTATCTCTAATTTTTCACTCACGATTTCAAAGCGTGTAAGTGTAGGGAGTGTTCGCAAACTCCATTCCCTCCTTGTCATGCCTACAATCAACCTTTCACTTTCTAAGATAGAAATAGTTTTTAATTTGGAGGGCAAACCCTCTTTTGGAAATGACTCTATTACTCGACATTTTGATATTATCAATTCCTCAAGGGATGGGAAGAGGGAGTGCATATGCTCTGGCAATGACTTTAAATTTACGCAAGAGAAAAGCTTAAGTGACATTAAATTGGTGGCAGATATTCCCTCTTCAATTTGAAAAGATAGAAAATTAGAGGAGCGGATTACCAAAGATTTAAGACATGCGAGATGCAGGTGGTGAGACCCCCCTGATGCGAGATTCTTTCTCAAGTTGTCGCATGAGAAAGAATGATGATTTAGCATAGGAAATGATTCTAGGGGATGACTCCTTCCGCCTATTATCTCCAAGGATTCAAGGGATGTATACAAGGGCATGTTGAAACAATCCAAGACACCACCCTCGATTCTCAATTGCTTTAGCGTGATAGGAAGACTACCTTCAGGAAGTGATCTGAGATTAGAACAATTAAACATAGTTAACTTTTCAAGACGAGTGCAGTATTGCATCATCCGTTCCAATATGGAATCATTGATAATCCGATTGCAAATATCCAACTCTCGAAGCCCACAAGGCAATGGCACCAATTGCAATGCATCACATTCCTTTAACTCAAGTTCGCAAATGCTTGGTGCCCTAGGAAGCAAGCCACCAAGATTTCCACAACGGTCAATCCGAAGTTTCGTTAAAGATGGGAGGTGCTTGGGCAGAGAATTGGTTAGCTTGGGACAATCTATTATGCTTAGCTCTTGCAAACTAGAGAAAGCATCATCTCTCGTACAAAGCTTCCATTCTTCCCACTCTGGCATATCCCTAAACCTTAGAGTTTTAAGAGATCCAAATGGTTTACTCCATGCATCACAATGCCCATAGAAACCATCATTATCATCACCGACTGTTGCTACTCCGGGAAACCCTGAAATAGAAAGAGATTCCAAAGATGATAATTGTCCAAGCGGTGGCAAGAACAAGCAATATTTACAACCGCTGAAGACTACAGATACTACTTTGGAGAAGAAAGAATGTCCGATCCATTCCAGAAAACTTGTACCACCATAACAACTAATGACAAGTCGCTCCAAGTTTGTATAGGGCTCCAATTGCTCAAGTACTTCTCTGTCATGCCTTCTATCATCAATATCAAAGTCAGAACGCCACAGCAACTCAACTCCTTAAGGTTCATCTTTTCCTCCAAATTGGCATCTTTGGCATCCCTTGCACAGGCAACATTTCCTAAACCTGAAATGGCAAGTCTCCCACATAGATGCTTGAGCTTTCCTAACTCATTAATGCTTGAACCATTTTGCTCGCCCAAAACAAAATCCGTTAATGTTCGAAGATCTTTCAACTTATCCATTCCTTTAGGCATCCTGGCTAACTTTGTTTCCCGAAGATCGAGATGTTGCAAGTTTATTAATCTACACATATCTTTCGTCAACTCAACAAGGCAGAAGCATTCAAACAATATTAATGCTTGCAAATAATACAATGTACTCAAAGAGTTCGGCAAACATTTAATTAAAGTTTCAGAAAGATTCAAATATCTCAAATATTTTAAATTCCCAATTTCTTCAGGCAACTCATTGATGTTACGATATTTAGCCAAAGTAAGAACTCGTAAGCATCTACATTTTGTTATCAAATCAAGCATTTGGCTGGTAATATAACAACAGAGTGGAGATGACTGAAAAGTCTGGAATGTTCGCAAACTTTTTGCTTTGGATAATGTCTTAAATTTCTTGCTAACATCATATTGTTCTTGGATATTGGACAAATGACGAGTCTTTTCAGTTATTTCATATGAACCACCACCATTACCTTCCACTTTGCAAAAAAATTCTCCAGATATAGATTTAGCTAAGTCACTAATTAGGTCATGCATGACAAAGTAAGATTTGTCCCTAGTTGATTGTTGAAAAAATGACCTGAATGCTAAATCTTTGAAGCACTTGTCACCTTCCGCGTTGCCATCTTTTTTGGAAATTTGTAAAAGACCTTCAGCCATCCATAGTAGAATGAGTTCTTCCTTTTTGAATTCATAATCTTTGGGAAAAATGGAACAATATGCAAAGCAGCGCTTCAAATGTGAAGGAAGAAAATAATAACTTAATCTTAAAGATGGAGGAATAGTAGTACCTTCCTCTTCTAGTTTTTCCCACAAATCACTGTGTAATATTTCATTCCATTCGTCAGCATCTTTACAACGCAGAAGACCTCCAAGTGCTTTTGCTACTAGAGGGAGGCCTTTGCACCTTTGGGCAATGGCTTCACCGATTACCTTCAGATCTGGATGCATGCTTGGGCTTCCGTCAACAAATGCATGTTTTGCAAATAACTTCCAACGATCATCATCAGATAAGATATCAAGATGATAAGTTGGAACAGTCCTCACAATGGATGCAACACTTTCACTACGTGTTGTTACGATAATTTTGCTGTTTTGTGCCCCAGAAGTGAAAGGTCTTCTCAGCTCTTCCCAGTCAACATATTTCTTGTTCCAGACATCGTCCAATACAAATAGAAACTTCTTTCCCAACGGCTTCTCCTTAAGTTTAAGTTGAAGCTGATTTAAGTTCTGACTACCGTCACAGCTAGAAGTGATTTCTTCAAGAATGGTTTTGGTTACCCTGACAGCATCAAATTCGTCTGAAAAACACACCCAAGCTTTGAGGTCAAACCATTCCTCCACTCTCTTGTCATTGTAGATCAATTGTGCAAGGGTGGTTTTACCAACCCCGCCCATACCCACTATTGGAATCACATCTATCTGATTTTTAGTTGGATTTTCTGGGTGCAACAACTTCATTGTTGCTTCTTTTTCATCATCTCTGCCATAAACACCAGACTCATCCACCAAAGAAGTTGCAGGTGAATTTTGAAATGCCTTTTTTCCTTTACAATGTTCTTCCAAACCGAGGATATCTTTTTGATTGACTAGAGATTCTAGCCTCCCAAGGATATCCTTCAGCTTTAAATCCATGCCACTGTTGAAAGGATTGAGAGAAGAGATAAGGCAACTTAACTTCTTTGAAGTGGTTTGACCCAACCTGCTTCGAAGAGCTTCAGCAGCAATCTCTTCTAGGAGGTCCTCCGCATCATAAACAGCATCTTTGAGCTCAGCAACCCAATCTTTCACGTTTTGGTTGGTAATCTGCTTGTATTCAGCATCATCCAGCACTGCTTTAACAGACATCAGCATTGGCTTTAGTTTCTTCACCAGTCTCTTTTTCAGTTTCTTTCCTCGAATGAAGTCTAGGACCTCTTGAGAAGCCATCCTGTTGAACAGAACTTGAAGGCTAGCAGAGAGAAAAGCTCCACCCACTAACGCATCCGCCATTTTTTTTTTTTTTTTGCAAGGGAAGGATTTGAAGAAGATAAAAAAAGGAAGTGATTGCAAACAGCAAACAGCAAACAGTGAAATTAGATGAAGAAGAGAAGACGAAGAAAGCGTTGTGCTGAAGGCAAGGCTTAATTCTGTGCTTATGAACTTTTCTAGAACGCTGCAATGATACCCCACTTCACTTTCATTGAAAGATGAAAGAATTTATTCCATCATCAAAGCAAAAGAGACACGTAGAAAAAAGAAGGCTGTAGGCCGTAGTGTTTTATATACTTTCGGTGCCAAAGTTATTGTCTGCATGGTGTGTTGATTATTCATAGGCTAATGGGAAAAGGAAATTACAACTTGCAATAAAGAAAAGATTGAATTCACAACAGAAAATAAAGTACAAGAGCATGTTAATGGATCATATTTTCATTTATAGAAATTTCTTCGGAAATTGCAGGGGAAAAAAGTGAACAAATGCTAGATATGGACATGGAATTTTCATCTGAAGTCTACCAAAAAGAAAGTATGATGCATTATGCATATAAAAAAATTTAATTTTCTCCTAAAATGTATCAAAAAGTAGTTTTTCAAAATCAAAGTCCTAAGGTTGATATCACCAGTGATGTTCTACTTAAAATGGCGTTGATGTGAGACTTGAGATAGTTTGATGGTATCAACTCTCCTCAAAGACTTATAATTGCGGGTTGTCACTGGATACTTGGTTGAAGCATATATTTGATCTAATTAAGAAAGAACATTCTGCATTTCTTAGATAAAAAAGCACAAATGGTAACAGATAGCACAAATTTATGGCTACACATGATCTCTCATTTTCCGTAAAAACTGCCAAGTACTTGTTTTCTTTGTCATGTTTAATTAATTGTGCTGAAAATACATGTCTTGTCCTCCCTAACCTCTTGGGTCTTTGGACATTTGAAGTGGAAGGAAAAAAGATGACTTAAGCAGTCACCAGCCTTCGGTTAGTAACTTTGAATTCAGATAAAAGAATATTTTTAAAAAAATTAGATAAGAACAAAAGTAACTTTGAATATTTTTTCCTAGCTTAATCCATTTGGATATGTTATTTAGGTAAAATTAAAAACAATGATAAAGTTAACTAATTTTGTTATAATTATGAGATTTGATATTATAATAACCAGATTAAACTTAATAATATATATTTGGATGTAAATATAATAATAAAAAAATTGAATATAACATAAAAATTAAATAGGACAATTTTATTATAAATAATTGATTATAATAATTAATTTGTTTAATTTTACATTAAACATTGAATTGCCACTCTGTTAAAAAAAATGAATTGCCTCCAGTGTATCCAGCTCAATGAACAACTGTTGAGTGACCTTCTCTTCTCAAAGTTCTGCTTGTAAACTGTTAATGATGTATGTAATTAAAAAATTATTTAATAAAAAATCATAAATTTTAAATGTTCAAAAAATTCTTAATGGTGCTTAAAAGAATAAACCTTTAAAATTTTTTTATTTTTCAATTTTGAAGTATACATAAATATCTTAGCCTATAACTTACATCTACCCTGCAAATCAATGTTTGTCTTTCACAATTTTATTTCTTGTTCACTTTTAATAAAAATTAATTTTTTTATTTTACTAAAGTTATATATAATTATTATTAAACTTTTAAATTATATATTTTAATTTTTTATATCATATTTTATATTATCCAATCTTTCTTTTAGGCTTGAACATTTGAATTGGAAATATAAAAGATTAGAGGCTTCGGCTTTTCTTGAGTTGGATAACAATGAAAAATAGTGACTCGAGCACTATGAATTCACGTAAAAAAAAAAAGGATAAAAATAAGTTGCGCATGAAGCAATAATCACAATAATACAGAAGCAATAGACAGCAATCAATAATTAAATGCGCAGAAAAAATAAAGCACACCAAGATTTACGTGGAAAACCCTCCAGTGTAGAGGGAAAAAATCACGGGCCACCAGAAAAATCTTCACTATCAAATAATAGTTATACAAAGTTCTTCTCTAGCTAAAACTAGAACTAATCAACAACTAGAGAAACAATTGGAGAAATCTCACCAAATAAGTGACTCAACAAATACACCCTGGATTTGTTCCTAGAGAGCTTCAAACCCAATCTTCACCGTTCAGAATGTAAACTCTGAATCATAAACCTCCTGACAAGGTTCCAACTCAATCGGACCACGGATCGACTTCCGTTCAACCAACTCTCCCTTCTCTTTTTCTCTCTCTGCTTTTCCTGGCTTTTCTTCTTTCTCTGCTTGGTTTCGACACACACATAAAACAACCCCACCTCTTTTTTATTAAGTAGCTAGGGCTCTGTGTAAAATAAAAGATCAAGGCCCATGGCCTTTACTTGGTCCAAAACCACTTACATGGGACTGGACCCCATTTTCCTAACAATCTCCCCCTCCAGCCCCATTAGGAGGAGATTCATCACCATAGCAGTTTCATTTGGAACTTACCTTGGCCAGGGAACTCATTCCGGCCAAGTTACTGCAAAGCTCAAGCTTTTCCCTGGGAAGTATCTTAGTCAACATATCTGCCACATTTTTATCAGTATGGACTTTCTTCAATAGCATCTGCTGTTCTTCAATCACTGAACGTAACCAATGATATCTAACATCAATGTGCTTTGTTCTAGCATGGTACATGGTATTCTTACTCAAATCTAAAGCACTCTGGCTATCACAAAATACCACATACTCTTTCTGATTCAACCCCAATTCAAGAAGAAAACGTTTCATCCAAAGCATTTCTTTACATGCTTCAGTTGCTGCAATATACTCAGCCTCTGTAGTTGACAAAGCAACACACTTCTGCAACTTAGACTGCCAAGATACAGCTCCTCCTGCAAAAGTGAACAAATACCCTGAAGTAGATTTCCTACCATCAAGATCGCCTGCCATGTCAGCATCAGTAAACCCTTCTAGAACTGGTTGTGAAACTCCATAAGTCAAGCACATTTTTGAGGTACCCCTCAAATATCTAAAAATCCATTTCACTGCTTCCCAGTGAACCTTCCTGGATTAGAAAGAAATCTGCTCACTACACCAACTGCATGAGCAATGTCAGGCCTTGTACAAACCATAAGATACATTAAAGAACCGACTGCAGAAGAATAAGGAATACTAGACATAGCTAGTTGCTCTTCCTTAGACACTGGACAAGATTTCTTACTTAGATGAAAATGGTTGGCAAGTGAACTGCTAACTGATTTAGCATGTTGCATGTTGAATCTACCAAGCACTCGTTCAACATACTTTTCCTGTGACAACCACAGCTTTCCAGCTCTCCTATCCCGGATAATGTCCATACCAAGAATCTGCTTTGCTGGACCTAAATCCTTCATATCAAAGGACTTAGACAATTGTTCTTTCAACCTGCAAACCATACTAGCATCTTGTCCTACAATCAACATATCATCAACATATAATAATAGGATAATGAAGTTACCATTAGGGAATTGTTTAACATACACACAAGAATCCGCTGCTGTTCTTTTATAGCTATGACTCACCATAAAAGAATCAAACTTCTTGTACCACTGTCGCGGAGCTTGTTTCAAGCCATACAAGCTTTTCTTCAATTTGCAAACTAAGTGCTCTTTCCCTTTCACTTCAAAACCCTCAGGCTGATTCATATAAATGTCCTCCTGCAAATCACCATGCAAAAATGCAGTTTTAACATCAAGTTGCTCAAGCTCAAGATTCAAACTAGCTGCCAATCCCAGTACCACTCGAATAGAACTCATTTTTACAACTGGAGCAAAAATCTCATCAAAATCGATGCCTGGTTTCTGAGAAAAACCTTTTACTACCAATCGAGCTTTGTACCTCACTAGTTTGTCACCATTTTTTCAACTTGAACACCCATTTATTCTTTAATGGCCTTTCCTGTTGGAAGTTTAACAAGATCATAAGTACCATTCTTTCGCAATGACTCCATCTCTTCTTTCATTGCTTTTAACCAGTGCTCTCTATCCGGAGTAGCCTGCACATCTTGAAAGCTTTCTGGCTCCCCTTCACTGGTAACTAAAATAAAATCTGAACTTGGATACCTGGTAGATGGCCTGCGCTCTCTAGTAGATCTCCTGGGCTGAGACTCTACATCACTTGATGCTGAAAGTAGCTCCCCCTTCTCAACACTCTCAGGTAGAGAGGATTGCTCCCCCTGCTCAAAACTAATAGCATCTGGCTCATCACCAACTGTGGCTGGCTCATTCATATCCCCAAGTTCTATTTCTGGCTCATTTTCACCATCTGTGGCTCTTTCCTATGAAATCCCTGTCAGTGTTGAAACATCACACTCAACAGTAACTCGTGTAGTCTTCTCATTTTTCTCAAGGTCTGCTATGGTTTCTTTTTCATGAAAGGCCACATCTCTGCTTCTAACTGTCTTTCTCTTTACTAGATCCCATACCCTATAACCAAATTCTTCATCACCATATCCTACAAACACACACTGTGTAGCTTTACTGTCAAGCTTTGACCTCTGCTTTTTTGGCACATGCATGAATGCTCTACACCCAAAAACTTTCAAGTGAGAGTATGAAGTATCTTTTCCTATCCACACTCTTTCTGGAATGTCAAAGCCCAAAGGAACTAATGGTGACCTGTTAAGTAAATAACAAGCTGTGTTGACTGCTTCACCCCAAAATGGCTTTGGTAATTTTGCCATCCTCAACATACATCTGACTTTTTCCATAATGGTGCGATTCATTCTTTCAGTTATACCATTATGCTGCGGTGTTCCAGGCTCTATCCTCTCATGCCTGATCCCATGCTTTGAGCAATACTCTTCAAAGCCTTTAGATGTGTATTCCCTACCATTATCAGTTCGAATACACTTCAAGGGTAACCCTGTCATCTTTTCAACCATAGCATGAAATTTTTGAAAATACTACAGTATCTGACTTTTGTATTTCAACATATACACCCAAGTCTTACGTGAAGCATCATCAATAAAAGTAACAAAATATCTGCTACCACCTAATGACTCAACCTCAATGGGACCACATACGTCAAAATAAATTAATTTCAATCTATTTTCTTTTTTTTGAGAACTTTTACGAAAAGAAACTCTATGATGCTTACCAAATAAACAATAATCACATGAATCGAGAGACATACCTTTGGTCAAGAGAATGAGAGAGTGCCTTGCCAAAACCTGTACCCCTTTTCACTCATGTGTGCCAGCCTCCTGTGCCATAAGTTTGCTGAAGCATCATTTTCAACGGTATTTACCTGGTTACCGTTCAATTGCATCCATGTCTTATACATTGTGCAGCATAGTTTTTCCCTTGCAACTACCATAGATCCTTTGAGAAGCTTTCACTGTCCATTCTTTTGTCGGCTTTCATATCCCTCCTTATCAAGGACATTAATAGCAAGCAAGTTCATTCTCATATCTGGAATGTGTCTGACATCCCTCAAAGTCAACATGCAGCCTGTACTAGTTTGTACAATAATATCACCAATCCCAATAATCTGCGACACACTCTTGTTTCCCATCTTGGTACAACCAAAGTCTCATACTTTGTAAGTTGTAAACAACTCTCTCTTAGAAACACAATGATATGCTGCTCCTGTGTCAACTATCCACTCAATGCCGGGATCACTAACATGATTACAATCACCAAGTGTACAAATCAAAGTAACTGAATCACTATCTAAATTCACTGCTGCAACATTGCCATCATCTGAACTCTTACCTTTCTCATCTTTTCGCTCTTGCTTTAAGATTCTACAGTTTCATTTTATATGACCCGTCTTACCACAATGGAAACACTTCACTTTACCTCTAGATTTGGATCTATGTTTAGACTTACCATGACTTTTTGAGTCCTGACCTCTGTCGATGTTTCTACCCCTATTCTCTGTGACTAGAGCTTGATTCCCAGGGTCTACATCTTTTCAACTCGCTTCTTCATTAAGCATACTGTCCTTTACCATCTCCAATGTCACCTTATAATCAGGAGTTGAATTAAGAACAGTCACAACTATAGTATTCCAGCTGTCTGGCAATGAACCCAAAAGAAATAATGCCTTCATTTCATCATCCATCTTAAGCTCCATAGTAATCATTCGATTAAATATATCTTAAAAATCACTCAAGTGCTCTATAACAGATCGTCCATCCCTGTACTGTAAAGTTACAATCTTTTTAACAAGCATAACTTTATTCATACCTATTTTTCTCTCATACAATGCTGCCAATTTTTTCCAAACAATGTGAGCATCTGATTCCTGCGCTACATGATGGAACACGCTGATATCAACCCATTTTTTTATTGTAGCCAGCGTTTTTCTACCTAGCTTCTTCCAGCTTTCATCTTTCATATCCGTTGGTTTAGCCGAATCTCCCAATACTGGCTCATACAAATCTTTGCAGTATAGATGATCCTCCATCATAGGCTTCCAAATTGAATAATTCGATGCTGTCAATTTTATCATGGAACCTGTATCACCCTCCATGATCTCAAACAGAATTTACTTCTATCATGGATTACTTCTGTATCGATGTCTCAAAATAACCCTCGCTCTGATACCACTTGTTGCGCCTGAAGCAATAATCACAATAATACAGAAGCAATAGACAGCAATCAATAATCAAATGCGCAGGAAAAATAAAGCACACCAAGATTTACGTGGAAAACCCTCCAGTGTAGAGGGAAAAGACCACGGGCCACCAGAAAAATCTTCACTATCAAATAATAGTTATACAAAGTTCTTCTCTAGCTAAAACTAGAGCTAATCAATAACTAGAGAAACAATTGGAGAAATCTCACCAAATAAGTGACTCAACAAATACACCCTGGATTTGTTCCTAGAGAGCTTCAAACCCGATCTTCACCGTTCAGAATGTAGAACTCTGAATCATAAACCTCCTGACAAGGTTCCAACTCAATCGGACCACGGATTGACTTCCGTTCACCCAACTCTCCCTTCTCTTTTTTCTCTCTCTGCTTTTCCTGGCTTTTCTTCTTTCTCTGCTTGGTTTTCGACACACACATAAAACAACCCCACCTCTTTTTTATTAAGTAGCTAGGACTCTATGTAAAATAAAAGATCAAGGCCCATGACCTTTACTTGGTCCAAAACTACTGACATGGGACTGGACCCCATTTTTCTAACAAAATAAAAGTAACTTTGAATATTTTTTCCCAACAATAATTTTTTTGTTAAAAAAATTTAAAATAAATGAATTATTCAATTTTTTAAATTAAAATAACATGTATTATATTTAATAATTTAAAATAAATAATTATGGATCATACATTTAAAATGATCCAATAAATATTCATAAGCAGATAAAGGAGAGGGCCTCTTTTTTGCTTTTGTGCAAAATTCATTCAATCTTGCACTAATTACATTATAAGTACTATTCACTCACTGGCCCTCACACTCAAAAACTTTTTTTAAGGTAGTGTAAAACATGCAATTTTCAAGGAGAATATTAATATCAAAATATTATAATCTATTTAAAAAAAAGATATTTAGTATAAAATTTAAATTGCATAAATAAATTAATAAAGTAATAAATATATTTAAGATATATTTATAAAATAAGAAATTAATTAAAAATAAAAAATTACAATTTTTAAATTCATTTAAAAAAATTAAAAATATATATTATTAATTATTAAAAACAAATTCATAAATATATTTATTATTATATGATTAAAGCAAACAAATTAACTAATAAATTAATTCATAATTAAATAAGTTTAATATAAAATTGAATCAAATTCATGCATAATAAAATTTGAAAAATGAAATAAATAGATTTGAAAAATGAAAATTTTGCCTAAGTATGATGGCCAATGCATACATAGATTTGAACAAATCAAAATTATTTGAGTGAGGATAGCATTTTTTTAATTAAAGGTGTCTATATTTAAATTTTAATTAAGTTACATACCGATGGCAACAATAGTTAATTTTAATTTTTGTAAAGAAATAGTATAGCATATGAAAATTTTCACCCAATCTTCAATGTAGAAAATAACAACATAAAATTTATCAAAAGATCGATGAACAGAGGAGTGAATCATGAAATTCCAATGAAACTTCTTAGTTTAGAACTTTTTTTTTTTAAATCTAAACAATAATTCTATCAAATAAAATTATATAAATGTTTATCAACCAGACTTTGATTTTCAAATTGTAATGTGTACCTTTAAATTAATTTATTTATGGATTTTTTATAAATAATTAATAAAGTTTATAATTATAATAAAACATTATATATAATTTTTAATTTGATTGGAATAAGAAAAGTATTGGAGAACGTTAGGAGAGAAATGACCCATGCAAAAGTAAAATTTTGAAAAAAGAAAATTCTGTTTGTTTCGTAAGAAATAATTTTTAAAAAATGATTTTTAAAAAATATTTATAATATTTAAATTAAAATAATTTTTTTGTTATTTGGATGAGTTAATAAAAAATATTTTTTATTATTTGGTTCTTTTTTGAAAAATCTGTTTTTTTAAATAATATTAATATAATTATTAAAATATTAAAAAAATTATTATTAAAATTATTAATATTAAAAACTAATTATATTTTAATAATAATATTTAATATTAAAATATTATGTTAATATAAAAATATTTAAAATAAAACTATTTATTATTCTTTATATTACTTATTAATATATTATAATATTATTTATTAATGATATTAATTAATATATTATATTAGTAGTATATTATTTATTAATATATGATTTATTAATATAATTTTATTTATTAATCTTAATATATTATAATATTTTTTATTAATATTATCTATTAATAGTATATTGTTTATTAATATAATATTATTTATTAATATATATTATAATATAAAATTATTTATTAATATAACATTATTTATAAGTAAAATTATACAGAAAAATATTAATAAATAATTATACTTATAAACAACTCTTTTTCAAAAAATATTTTTCACTTTTCAAATCCATAAAATAATTTTTAAAAAAATAATTTTATTTCTCATTGATTAATAGGTTATTTTTCATTGATCAATTAATTTTTCACCAAACAAACCCATAAAAATATGAAAATTATTTTTTTAAAATTATTTTTTGCGCTTAAAATTTGTCTCAGTAAAGAGGGCCGAGAGGGGCCTTGTTGTGTTTGGTGCCGAATCTGACGCTCTTCCACTACATATAATACAATTATTGATAGTATCATATTAAGCTAAAGGGTTAAAAAAAAAATTTTTAATTTAATAATTATTCTAATATTTATTTTTTATTATAATTAATTTAATTTTTAAATATTTATTTTTATTATTTGAGTTTTTATTATAGAGAAATTAATTAACCGTTAATATTAATTTTTGTTTAATTAAAGTAAAAATAGATTTTAAAAGATTATATTGAATAAAAATAAATATTTAAAAATTTAGTTATTCCGAAATAAAAAATAAAACTTAATTAATTATAATAAAATATAAATAATATAAATAATTATTAAATTTAAAAAAAAATTGTCCTTTTGCTAGTTATATATACATTGCCATTATATTCCATCAAAATTTTTAAATTTTACCAAAAAATAATATGAACTTGGAAATTTCCTCCCAATCTTCAAAAGATGAATGGAGATAACAAACTTCTTAGTTGAAATATTTGTTTTCGAAATTCTAATATACTTCGGATCAAATTTAAATTAAACATTATAATTTCAAATTAACTTTTTATTTTATTTTTCAGTCCTATATTCTACTAGTGCAATACAATTATTATTAGTACTATACATTGACCATCATACTGGGTCAAAATTTTTAATTTTGTAAAGAAATGGTATGAAATATGGAAATTTTCATCCAATGTTCAAGTAGAAAATAAACTGTTGAATAATTTTGCAATTATAAGACCTTCTCTCACTCAATATTGCTTGTAAACTATCAGTGATGTTAATATTAAATAGAAAGCTTTGCATCAATTGGCCTCTTATCATTTTGTATTAAACCTTGTAGCAGCATTAAGTTAACAAGGGATAAACTCTCTGGAAATTCTATAGCCATAGAAGCTTTTAAGTGGATTGACCCAATTGTCATTGGTTTAATTATCCACAAGTTTTTAAATATATTTTTGTCAACTTGGAATAGAGTTTTTAAGATTAGGCTCAACCTTCGCTTGGACTTTGAGTTATGGTCCAAATTTGCCAACTCAATCATCAATAGTTCGACCCAATTTGGGGCAATGTGCTTGACATGGGGATCTATTTAAACAATTTTTTTGGGCCACAACTTAACTTCTCAAAAAGAGAGTGTTAAATGAATCAAAATGAATGAATTTTATCATGTATGTGATTTATTTGTTTAATTAATAAATTTTGAAATTTTATTTTAATTATTTTTAAAATTTAATAAATAAATAAAAATTAAATAAGTTCATGAATTATTTATTGATTTTTTTTGTTACATTTTTACATTATGAATGAACCAAATATGAATAAATTTTATTATATTCATGATTTGTTTGTTTAATTAATAGATCTTAAAATATCATTTGTGATTACTTGTTAAACTTAATAAACGAACATAAAAAAATAAAAATTAAATTTATTTATGAAAAATTTGTTAAATATTTTATTTGTGTAAAATTCTACTAAAAAATTATCCTTAACAATGCTTATAAAAAATATTTTATAAGCATTTGTTGATTGTTAAATTTTTTAATTCCAATCAATCTATAAGTTCATGTAGACAACGTTAACAAATGCTTATTAAATATCAATTAATATGGAAACCTAAAGTATCAAATTATATTACCCTGTCAATTTTAACAAGTGTTTATAAATACCCATTAATAGGATCATTTCTTTAAAAAAATACTATATTTAATTCAAATCTTTACTTAATATTCTATTTAAAGGCTCTTGAACTAATATGAAATTAAGCTAAAATTCTTTTAATTCAACAAAATCATGTTACCTAAATTTACAATTAGTTAAAAAGCTTTGTTGGTCCTAAAAGTTAAAAAATTTCTGTTTGCAAGCTTTAGGGAAAATCTCCAAACATGAACATCATACACCAAATATAAAATATTTTGCCATGAACTTGAAATCAGGGAATTAAAATTTTGTTAAGATATTCACCAAAATTTTGTTAAAATAAAAATAAATAAATAAATTTATCAAAATTATTGTATTAAAATTAATAAATTGTCCGATATGAATTTAATGTCAAAATGATACTTGAACGCAGCAAGAATCGAACTAACGAACGAAGCTTAAAAGGCTAAAGCTATAAGACAGGGCTAAGCTACAATCGATCGTTCTCTCAAGAAATTCCAGCTTGGATTAGTTTGATGGAAAAAATATTCAGGTTGTTCAGGCAATTTTTCTGGTTGGTGATAGAATTGACAAAGAGTTTGACACAATTCTCACCTTAGTGGTATGTTGTCCTATCAATTGTCACCATTAAAAAATTGTTCAAAATCAAGCATGACTTAAACCATATGATTAGAAAGTCCAAATCAGCTTTAGAATAAGTAACTGCTCTTGATTGATTTTACTTTCAATTTTCTTTTATGCTTTCTAATACTAATCATGACCTGTAATGAAGTTGAAAACTTTTTTTCCCTCAAAAGTTTGGTAGAGTTGAGTCAGATTAGGAGGATTGGAACACATTGCCAAATGCTTCATTAACAACCTTACCCATGATTACATTTGATTTTGAGTATCTAACCAAATTAGCTAAAAAGTTACCAATAGGTGCATGAGTTGTTGATAGAGTATTAGACTTTTAATTTCGATAACCAAAATTCAAATTCTCTTAACTTCGATTCAAAGAATAAAAGTTAAAAAGGTTGAAGTTTTTTAGGGATTTGTTTTTTAGAACAAAAGTTCCTACATTTCTTGAGTCATAAGGGATTTTTGCTCAATTTGGTTCAGCAACCATGATATCTATGGCATGCCTACTTTTGCTTGAAATTCAAGATTGTAAAGTGTGACATAAAACCATTCATTTTCTTTTAATGACTTATCCTCTTGGTTTCTGATTTTTGATGAAGTCTCCTCTCAAACTTGGAACAACTTGTCCATGTCTCTTCAAATATTTTCCTCAAAATGGGCAATCTCTAGAAGTTCAATTACCATTAGCAAGCTTGCTAGAATTCCAAATATCAAAATAGGCAATGTTCATGGCAGCAATTGGAGAGAGCTGAATGTTTCATTGCCAATGAAGAAAGAAGAAAAAAATTAGCATCATGAAAGTGGAAATTTTGAATGGTGGAATGTGTGGAATTGAAGGAAAGATTGGAGAAATTCAACTAAAATTAACAATTTCTTAAATTCCATTACTCATCTCAGAAATTTGATTACTACTAACAAATGAACTGCAAAAAGAATTCCCATGAAGAGGAAGGAAAAGAGAAAAAAAAAACAATAGACTCCAATAACTAGTGACCTTTTTAAGGATCTACTGATCACTAAAACCTACAACTCTGCTAACCCTTAAGCTTTCATTTTCTCTACCTTTTTGTCCTCAGTTTTCTCATTACAAACCCTCCCTACTATGTAAAATATTGATCATCTATGGTTCCTCCCCCCCCCCCCCCTTCCAACCCTGTACAAAAAACAAATGAACAAAGAGATAAAATAACAGTAAGAGAATAACAAAATAAAATGGAAAAAAAGAGAGGAAAATAGAGAGGAGAAAGATTATCCCAACATGGGATTTCACAATTCTCAACACCCTCCCTCATATATAATTTAATGCTGGATTGCATTTATTTGGAATCAGCTCTGGTGAATCGGCAGTAACCATTGTTGTGGTGGGTGGTGCTGCACCACTTTTGGTTCTCATCTCTAGCACTTTCTTGTGAGAATTTGAGTGCAATGATGGAACAAATGTTGGACTTGCTGCAGGACGGTATTCTGGGAAGAGCCTCCCAGACTTGTAGCGCACGCCGCAAGCATTGCAAAGGGTTTTCGGCCCCATCGGCCCTGCCCTCCATTGTGGTGTCCTTGTTAGCTCACAATGCATACATTTCCTAACTGCTTGTCCTGAAGGATTTTGAATATTAACAGCAGGGGCAGCTGGAAGTGACAACTTCATCTTTTTTTTCTTCTTATGTTCTGGATTAACTTGCCCAGGTATTTTGATCAAAGGCTGGGACTCGGCATAGTTCTCAGAGTCTGAAGGCACCTTGGGGACAACAAACTGCTGAGGAATGTCATTCTCATTGACAGATGATGTAGGGGAGATAAGCTGGACCGCTGAACGGGGATTGAAGGTGGCAGGGCGTGGACGTTTGCTACGTGCACGTCCATGCCTTCCAGGGGCAGCCGTTTCAGGACTGCACAGCAATGTTTTCTCTCCTGAGCAAGAGCTGCTGCTTTCAAGAACAGAAACCGGACTGGAAATCTGGAATTGAGGATGGGATGAGTCCTTATTGATTGAAAAGGACTCTTCTTTCTTAACTGTCAAGCTTGCTCCACAATGAGAATCTTCAACAAAGTTTGACAACCATTCCAATTGAACAATGTCTTCATACTGCAAAAACAAAATTGCCCAAAGCTTTAATCATCCAACTGTAATCATAGTCAATAATAGACAGGACAATATATTTTTTAATCGACAGGAATTCGGAAACATTTCTCCAACATGAAAAACACTACACTAACCGGAACAGAGAGTTCTGCGGAGAGGTCGGAAACATTGTTGTTGGAGAAAACAGAGTCAGAACCAGGCAATGACTCGGAATGAGTGGTCCAAATGCTAGGAAAAGCGGCAGCGTTGATGGCAGAGTCGGGGGCGGATAAGCCAGCTTCCACATCCCCATTAGGAAAGTCGAGGAGGTCATCTATGTGGTCGAAGAAGCTGCCGCAATCTATCTCATCAATGAAGTTTGTTGATCCAATCATGTTTTAATTATACTAATAATTTACAAAACCTGCAAAAAATCTAAAATTATCATTATTTTTGCATGTGAATGTCTTCTATTTCAAAATTTGAGGAATAAAAAAAAAGTTTGAGGGATTTTGAAGCAAAACCTTTGTCACTGATAAGTGAGCAAAATTTTCTGGAAATAAAGATAATTCCAGGAAAATGAAGAGAATTTTCTTGAGAAACCTGCAACAAAAGTTAACAAAATTGAACTTATTAGTATACAAATTACTTTGGTAGCTGAAACAGTGAAATTCATTGAATCAAATGCAGCAGAAGCTTCCTATTTTCAGTGTTTGAGAAAAACCAAAATGAAAACCAACAATAATCATATTAATTCCACTTTCTTTACGTTACCGTCCTTGTTCCCTAAGAAAAGTAAACGAAAAAGGAATTGAATTTTGAGAACTATGATTTCCTTTTGCTTAATTGATAAGACAAAATGAGAACCCAATTCGGTAAAAAACAGAGTGGAAAAAATTGAGAAGTTGGCTTTTTAGTTCATAATTGAGATTGGCAATGACTGAAATAATCAAAACTTTATTCTCAAATTCAATTCAATCCTTCTCATTTCCTCCACTTTCTTACTACCAAACAGAGTATTCTTGATGAAAAGATTTAAACAAATGCTTCTTGAACCCATAATTCTATATCTTACTCTCTGCCGACACTAAAATTTTCAATGTAACACCAATCCAAATGTCCAAAGAAGAAAAACAACTCACTGAAAATGCTAAACTTGAGGTCAAAAAACTACAATTCCCGCCCAAAGAAAAACAAAATTAATTCAGAATTCCAAGAAAATAATCTCCCCACCAAAAACCCAAGTTCGAAAACCACCAAAAGAACGAATTTTGAGGTACCTAGCAATCAAACAACCTAAAAACCCAGTTTATCTTTGTTCAAGTAGGAGCAAAGGCAATGGGATTTGAAACAGTACCTTGAATAAGAAGACTGAAGAAATGAAGGGAAATGGGAAAGTTTTAAAAGGAGAGAAAGGAAGGAAACAAAGGCTAAAAAGAAGAGGGAAGGGATTGAAGGGTTTATGGCAGGTGAGCCTCCTCCTTCATTGCTAGCTGTCATTTACGCTGCTCCTTTGTCTTGATGTTGAAGTCTGCTCTCCCTAATTACCCCATGGATCCCACCTCTCTATTCTTCTCCTGAATTTTTCTTTTTTTCAAGTTTTTAAATTTCTTTTTCTACCCAAGGATTTTGAAACTCTTAAAAGTTCATGGTAAAACAAAAAAAAATTTTCTAAAGATTGGGTTTTTGACACTAAAAGTTGGGGTTTTTAAAGGAAACTATTTCATTTATTTGTAGTAGAGTTTTTAAATTTTACAAGTAAAAATTAATATGATGATATATATTAATTTAATTAAAAAAAAAAAATAAATCAATCTTTTAATTTTATTTTTAAAAATTAAAAATTCATTTAATAGTGTATCAAAAGTTTATTTTTTAAAATTTTATAAACAAAATTAAAATATTATTACTCACTAACCATTTTTCAAAAAAATGGCCCTTTTTTTTTGTCAAATAAGCCAACGCGGTTTGCCTTACTTTTAAAAAATAATAATAATAATATTATAATTAGTGTTGCATTACAAAAAATTTTTCATTTCTGTGATTTATTTATTTATTCTTTAATAATATAATTAGAGATATCATCATGTTTAATTTAAATTAATTTTTTTGAACAATTTTAAGAGTTCATCTTCTCACATTGACATTATGTATATAAAATTTCTCTAAAAAATGATTCACACAAAGATTAAATCATGATTGATAGGAAAAATGAACTCTTCTGCTTGTAAGTAATTTTTTCTTATAATTGAAATTAAGAAAATACCGTAACATTGAAAGTTGTCACTTAAACTGAATTGATGTTATAAATACGAAAAATATGTAACTTCAAACTTTAAATAGAGATTCTAATTGATCATATCAATCTTTTATATTGTATACATACATATACACAAATATAATTAATGAAATTTTGATATATTTAAGATTAAAAATTAATATCATTATTGAATCATGACATTTTAACACTAAAACTTAAATATGATAATTCATGTCATCGTATCATATTTCGTGTTAAACATAACATAAATAACCTTAATATTAATAATTTAAATTACACGAATAACTGAAATACGAATATAACATTTTTATTATACATATTATACATAATACAATACGATTAATATATTTAAAATTAATTTATATCAAATAATACGACATAACATGACATAATTATATACAAATAACATAATTAAACACCATTAATTCATTTATTTAAACAAAAATATCATTTAAATTAGTATTTAAATAAATTATACAATAAATACAATTATTGATTTATTTCTTAAATAAATTAAAATAATTTTAAAAAAAAATTTATGTTATGAATAGTATTATATTTTAAACGTGTTATTATTGTTTCACACAAATACGATACAAATAATGTTATTTTTTAATCGTGTTGATACGATTAAGAGACAAAACATAATTACACTAAACGTATATAAATTTTTTTTATTATTTTTGTATCATATTTAAAATTATCAAGTACACTAAAACTAAAGATTGTGATATTGGGAAAAGAAGCTTCGTTAGCTTTCCAATTTGGCTCCATTGATAGTATCACTTTTAATGCATTTGTGTTTGATATTATGTTTTATACATATTGTCTAACCAATTCGAATAAATATAAAATTGATTGAGGTGATGGCATAAGAATTCAGTGGCATTAAATTTTGATTTTATTTCAAATTAATATACAATATGTATTTAATTTTGCAATACATTTCATGGAGATAATTAGAGCTGAATAAGCCTTAATATTTTTTTAACTACTTAATTGCAAAATGAAAATACAATTCTCAACCAAATATTAGTTTGGATGATATATCAAAAAAATTATGAATTCGAAAAAATTTAAATATGTAATTAATATTTTTATTAGATAAGTTAAGCTAATAGAGATTAGGGTTAAATCAATTTGTTCACTCTTCTCACCTATATAATTGAAAAGATGAGATTTAATATATTTAAATTTTAAATCTTAATATTTATATTTTTTATTTTTAAATTACGATCTCATTTATATAAAATATACATTAATAATACTTAACAGGTGTGCTTCATTAAAAAAAAAAATCTTTACTAAAGTTTTTTCCACTTTATGTAATTAAGAAGGATAATCTATGTAAAAGAGGCAGCTTGTTGTTCCTGGCTGGGATTTGCCTATTATTTTACGATAATACCCTACAACACCTAATGGAAATTAATTTATTTTTTTCTTCCTACCTTATGGATGGGAGCCACAGGTTGTCCAAAATTGGAAAGATCATTACCAGCAAATAAGGATAGTAAATTTAGGATTACAAATATATAAAAGAAGATTTTTACACATAAAAAAATAATAAAAGTGTTGGTTATTTTAAAATATGAGGAAAAGGTTAATAAAAGTAACTGCATAACATAAATATGTTTGGGGATTTTAGCCTCTAGAGAAATGATGAACCTCACTCACTCAAAGTCTAAAACCCTAGTTTTTTTTTTATATATAAAGAATATTGTAATATGAAAATATGAAATAGAATTATAAATATTAAGATTTAATTTTTAAATTTATTAAATATTTAAGTCACCTTTAAAAATAATTATATAAATTAATTAAATTAAATTAAATTTAAATTCATAGCCCTTCTCTTTTCACTCTCTTTTAACTAACTTGAATTGTACTCTTTGGATCAATTCCTTCTATCTCTCTTTTTTCTTTTGAAAAATTTACTAATATTTTTTTAAAAAGGACTTTGTTTTTTTTTTTTTTTTTTAACTAACTTGGGTTTTACTCTTGGAATCACTACCCTCCAAAAGACTTCTTCCCTTCTTTCAAAAAGTACAGTTAGGGTGAAATCTATTTAATTTTTTGGATTTGTCAAGTAGGAGAGGTTAGGCTTTATGCACTAAAAAAATTGGATTGTTTCCATAGTCAAACAATGGGTTCCTCTTCAAAACTATGGGAATGAAAGAAAAAATATATCAATATAATTCTATAGACTATCGGTGGAATCCCATTTTATTGAAAAAGTTAGGTCCTAGATTGGAAATTTTTGGTTTGTTGCTTAATTCATCAATGGCTACAGAAAAATAAAGTGTTTTTTTCCTTTGCTAAATGATGTGATAGACCATAAATACTTTTGGAAGTCTTAGCCAAATCTCTTAAATTTTTTTTTTTTTGGAATTTTTATATCTTAATCAATTTTTTATTTGAAATGGTGCTTTTCTTATTTACAATTAATTATTAATGTGTGACACACATTTTAATACAATTAAACGTTAACATAGCATTCTCATAAAACCATGATAAGCAAACAATTTCTTCCCTTTAAAGACAAGAGGAGAAAACGTGTTATGCCTTTCATTTTGCA
This sequence comes from Durio zibethinus, assembly GCF_002303985.1. The sequence continues at coordinate 15,515,105 of NW_019168492.1, forward strand.
ACAAATAGATTATGATTAGCAAAATGTGTTGGGGCCATGTATTTATAAAATTGCCTTAATTTTTGACATGTGTAAGTAAAATAATTTATGTATTATAAGTACAAAATGTATACATATATATTGGCATAATTAAATTGTTCATTTTTCAAACAAATATTTATAATAAATTCATTTTTAATTACTATTTTTTTTACCATTGAACCAATGATTTTTGTTTTTTTTTTTTGGGGGGGGGGGAGGGGGGCAATATAATTATATATATATATATTTTTTGGGACAAGGATATTGTATGGAGGTATTTAATTTTGCATTTTTGCAGGGAAATGAACTAAAAAATCTTGTGCAATAAAAAAAGTAAAAAAAAATCACACCACCATGTTGCCCAAGTAAAAATTTTTTTATCTAACATTTCTTAATATACAAAATAATGGAAAGTCCATCCCCTCCATAATCTTTCATGTGTGGGTAAGGGGGAAAAAAATAAGGCTAACTATTGTATCCAAAACCTATGGGGAAAGCACATGGCTTTGTGCCCTAAACTGAGTGACCATTCCTTGATTGAATATTTCCCAAGTTTTCAATTACAAATCAAACTTAAAAAATAACACTATGATATTCCTTAATTTTTGGTAATGATAAAAATTTTTAAGATTCTCTTAGTATATTTTTTTGAATCAATTCAAATAAATTTATTTATATTAAATCTAACAAATTTTAAAAAAAAAATTTTTAACGATCTTTTACCAAATCAAAATTAAAACAACAATAATAAACTTTTTATCATTTAAACCAACATATGGTGATAATATTCCTCAACATTACCTAACATAGCTTTAATTAATAGCAAATCCCCTCTATTTGGACCAGTAAATTTTGACTCACTAATTGCCGACGCCTTATCGCCAATTAGAATTTTTTTTTTATGCCAATTAGATGTTTGATCACGCGTAAAACGACATCGAATGATATAATACAGCTGATGCTCCCATGGTGTGATAGTGCTACTGACAACATTTATTTTTAATTATTTTTATCAAAATATATAAAAATCGTAGTCAATTTACTAAGAAAAAAAATCTTTTTCAATTGGGAATTTGTTGTCACATACACATGGAGTTGATGAAGGAAAAGACAGGGTAACCTTCCTATGTTTCCACAACTAATATGTCCTTTGCAATGAATGTAATCTCATTCATTGATTGATACGTGTGATCGTTCATAAATTTATATCGTATTTATTTTATATTAAATATATTTAAAAAATAAAAAATTTTATATTATAATTTATATTAATATATTAAATATGAAATATATTATTTAATTTTATAAAGTTTATATATAATTTTATTAAAAATTTAAATTAAATTTTTTATTTTTTTATTTTATCGTCCATATTTAAAATTATAGATTTATATGCCATAGACAAAATCAGAAGCGATCGACCTCGAGGTGGCGACACTCGCGCAATCAACGGAGCGGGTGTGTGGTGGTATGGTCATGTGCATCGTGCGTGCAACCAAGAGAACTGTTGAATGTGGGATCCATTTCGCATGGTCAAAAACCGTCGGTTGCACAAGGTTTTGCCAACGTGGCAGGAAGAAGATTCGCCATATCGCTCGTGGAGCCCACAACAGCGAATCAAAGCTCGCCCAACTCCAGCTATGTTCTCTGGTCAGAAAAGAGTACCGAGCAAGTGAGGTGGGGTCGGATGGCACGTGACTGGGAATTGAGATCCGAACCTTCGATTACTTTTGTCTTCCTGAACAAATCATTCTCTGCCACGTTGTCATTGCTGACTTTGCCCAGACGAAAGAACCCACCAGTAATTGTTTTTCATTTTTTATTACCTTTTTAGGATTTTAATGTTCCTTAGATCATGTTCGGTGGGGCCATCAGCCGTACGCAGACAAAATGTGATCTAGGGACTTTGGTGGGGCCAAGTTCAGGTATGGAGTTACAAATGAAATTACTTAAATGCTTTGTTAAATATTTGAAACTTAAGGGTCGTTTAGAGTATTCAACTATTTTCAAGTCAAACTAAAATGAAAAATATATTTTTATATAAGAGTTTATTATCATATTTAATTTTATTGTTATTATTATTTATTTAATTTTATATTTAATTATTAATTTTAATCTTATCATTATAATAAATAATTTCATTTTTCATTGTTATTTTTAATTTTATTATAATTAATTTTTTATTTATTTAAATAGACTTTAAGTAATTGTTGTATTAGTTAAATTTTGATTACTCATATTTGGATCAAATTAAATTAATTTTACAATTAAGTTTTAGTTTTAAATATTGAGTTGTTGAATTTTATTGATTAAATCAAATTGAGTCGAACTCAAATTTAAATGAAAAATCAAATCAAGTTCTACTAAACATAATGGTATTTGTTCAATATTTTCACTTAATCAAACAATCGAACTATCTAAACATCTTAACATCTCTTTTAAAATAAGCTTAAACCCTTATAATTTTTAAGTTTTGAGAGCAGTTGGAAACTACTATCTGTTTGCTACTTTATAGTAGAAAATAGGAAGTGTAAATTACATGGTCACAGCTGTTTTAATGTACTTTGACTGAACCAAATACATTGTGCTAAAGCAATTGGGTTAGTAACAACTAAAAATATATTTTAAAAAATTGCAATTAGGATTAGTTTTTTAATGCTATTCAAACTTTCTACACATGTTTTCATGTGCGTGCATATGTATTGTACAAAAATTTAATCTTTTTCTATCAAACTATCACAACATAAGTAGTTATATATATTTTTATATGATTCTTTTTCTTTGTGATTCATGAGATTTTTTTTTATAAAAAAAAATTATAATTTTATAAATAAAAAAATAAATTATAAATTTTAAGATTTAAACTCTAAACTAATATCACCTCAAGTTTAGTGCTTCTTTTTAACTCATAAACAAACCCATATCGGCTTCTAGATTTTTTTTCTCTTTATTTTTATAATTATTAAAACAAAAGTTTGGTCGTAAAATTATTGGATGGGTTATTAAAACCCTAGCCAAAATAGTTTTGAAATTGCACGATTGGATGGTTCTAAGCAAAGGTACTATAGGCAAAATACTCATAGACAACTAATTTTTCTTTTTAGTTTTTTTTCTCTGAGAATTAGTGGTTTTTCAGAGTTCAAACATTTTGGTATCGGGATGAAAAAAAGATTGAAAAATCAAAAAATATATTTAAAACTATAGTATTCAATTCAGTTCGAATCAATTTTTTTCTTATTCAGTTTGATTCAAGTTTGGATATTAACTTTATATATTAGGTTTGGATTAGGAGATGAAAATTTGAAAAAAATCAAATCTAATCGAATTATATATATATTTTTAATTTTTATATATATCTTTAAATTTTATAAAATAATAATAATTTTATACCAAAATCTAATTAAATATATTAAAATTTTATATTAAAATAATATTTAAAAATTAAAAATTAAAATCGATAAACCAAATTGAACTAAACTGATAAAATTCAATTCAGATCGAATAAAAATTTAATTCGAATTCAGATTAAATTTTAAAATTTATAATATTATGTAATATTTAAAAAATTTAAATTGAATCCTATGAACCGTTATCACCCTTATTGGTCCCTTTCACTAATGATTTCTTAGCTTCTAAGGTTGAGATAGGATGTGGGTAAGTGTTGATTTAGCTTTATGTTATTGCTTTCTGGTAAGTTCTGGCTTGCTATCCTAACATGGGCATCATTGAAAAAGAAGAAATAAATTGCAACAATAATATTTGAGTAAAAATCTTAGAGTCGTGCCATAATTTTTCCTTCTAAATATAAAACTAAAGTTATGCAAACAAGTTGGTTGGATCACAAATAAAGCTCAAGCTATTTGAAAAATGGTTGCTATGGATCACAAAGCCAAACATATCTAAAATATGGTTATCATGCTTTAAGATGTTTCCAACTTCCATAATATATGAAAGTAATTAAGGAGTTAAAATTTGAACTAACTCTTTTTATAATAAAATGTAAAGTATTATTAAGTAGTACTTAGAGCATTTTAAAAGATAATAATAAGTAAAGATAATGTTTAGTAATATTACAAATTTAATATATCGAGTAATAAGTTTAAAATCATTAATGAAGAGTTAATTCAATAGGTTAGTTTATTTGTTTTAACTCTCACGTTAGCATTATTCAAAAAATGTCATTTGAAATTTATAATTTAATGTAATTAACTCATATAATCATACTTAAACATAACGTTTAGTATGTCTTAAAATTAAAATTACAACATTTACAATTTCTTTCTCTATCATTAACTATGATTTTTTATTAAAAAAATATATAAATAATTTATAAATTGAGAAATTACATTTCTACAATGCAATATGAAGTTTAAATAATTTAGCTTCTATTTTATTAATTTTTTTATAAAAATAATCATAGATCAAAGATAGGAAAAAAGATTATAACTATTAGAATTTAAATTTTAGTTCATTGAATACGAAAAAGCTGAATTAAGTCTTGATTTGTTTGATTGATTTTTGTATCATTTATTATATAACAATAATAAATAAATAATCAATAATCAATCACATGAAATATTACCTGTCCTTTTTTTTTGTTAAAAAAAAATAAAAAACACGTATGGGTCAAGGACCCTTGTTGGTTGCAAAGACAAGTGTCAATCGAATGGGTTGCAAGTCAGGTGCATGCATAATCATTTTCAAGTACATGTGACCCTACGGAAACGAAAGCACCCCGCACGTGGACTCCTCTTTCCTCTTCACCAATTAACTCTTTCAAAATCCCTCGGGCCCACCAGATTACCACACACCTCGTAACACCTAATCATCTCTTTGCACAGAATTTTTCGTGATCTCAAAAACAAAAACCCGAATTACCGGGAACAAACCTTGCGTGTCGGTGCCGACACTTCAAGCACCGACAGGGTGACTGGGGGGCGAGAGAGGTGGTACCCGGTTGCTTAACCGGGTATAAAATGACAACAAACAAAAATCATAGATGTCCCGGAAATTCATAAACGAGAATAAGATGGGAATTTTCAACGCGTCGGTGTAGGGATTATTGACTCTCGTGGTAACGCCGTATCCGTAACGGTTTGCCGTTTGTTCCCCTGGTTTTTGACCATTGACGTTTGTGAATTTTTTAAAATTCATTTTATCTTGGATTTTCAATATAAATAAAAACAATTTCTTATTATTATCATTACTAAAGTTAAAATTAAAGGATTGGTTTATATAAATTTTTTAAATTAAATTTAAAAAAGCAATTTTTTGAAGATGCTTTTTTTTTAAGAGTATGCTAACTGTTTACGAAAATAAAAATTGTTTACATTGATATTACTGATCTTTTCATCTTTTTTTTTTAATTTTTTATAATCTTAAAAATTTTAACACCTAACACTTTTTTTTTCTACATTTTATGCTAATTTTTCATATTTTGTACTTCTTAGTACCGTCAATTATATATCAAGCCTCAATACATATTTTTAATTTTAATATAATTAAAAAGAGTTTGATTTTTTACCAAAAAAATAATTTACATAATTGACTAAAAAAATAATTTACATATTTTATACAATATAGCGTAAGTATAAAAGAAAATAAAAAATCTGTAATATATCTTATATTTTAATTATTTTTTTATTTTTAATATATTATAAAATGTATGTGTTATTTTTTAAATTTTACTTGTGAAATTTAAAAAATTTAAAAATTTTATTGATTGTAGATGATATAATTTCTTTAATTAAACTATTCTAAAATAAAAAACTTTTCTTATTCAAATTATATAATATATATGATTAAATTTCCTTAGATTATACTCCATAAGCATAGGCTTGTTTAGTATTGATATTTAGACTAGAGGTGTTCATGAATCGGATTCTAATCAGATTCATACTTGATATTAATAATTTATATGATTGTTTAGGTCAAAATTTCAAACTTCAAATTTTTTTTAAGTTTGGCCTAAATTAAAAAAATAAATCTTAAGCTTATTTATTAAACTTAATTTATATAATAAAAAATTAAAAAGTATGATTAAATTAAGTTTAATGGAATTAGATTTAATTTATATATATAAATAAAAATAAAAATGATATATAAATTAAAATAAAAATTATATAAATAAAATTATGTAATAAAATATATCAATTTTATTTTTATTTATATATATGAATTAATTTATATATAATTTACATATATATAAAATAAAAAATTTATTTATGTAAATTTAGATTTGGTCAGTTAAGTTTTAAATTTTTTATAAAAAATTCGATCCAAAATTTAAGCGAATATAAAAATTATACCTAAATTCATTTAATAAACTTTAATTTTTATCTAAACTTTTTCAAAAATTAAATAACTTCTAAATGTAGACGAATTACAATTCAAATATAGACCTTCTACCTTAACAATAATTTGTAGATCTCGTAGCATGTTGTGACGTAGAGAGCAAAAGACAGCAGCATGTGATAGTGCCACGTGGACTTAAATATTTTACTCGTGCATGACAATCGTTGCACGCACGATGTGACTTGGAAAACTTATTAAAAATGATGACCAGATGGACAATTGAAAGCGATGCTTGCATGTGAAAATTTTAACTAAAAATTGTTATATTAACATCATTAAAAATAAAAAAGAAGAAACAAACAAAATTTATTTGATCAAACATAAGGTTAAAAATAAATAAAGAAATAAAAAATATTTCATTGTGACCCTATGCCATGTGGTTGCTCAATAAAATGACACAACGTGGGACGGAGTTTCAAATTGAATTTTCAATCCGCAGAATGATGATATTTTATCGTGAAAAGAATGTAATTAGAGATAGATAAGATGATTTGTATATTTATATCATGTAAAATAATAAAATTTATATATTTATATAATATTTTATATAAAAATTTCGTGTTATAATTCATGTCGATACAAAAATATAAAATATAATTTTTTTATTTTAATAAATTTATATATAATTATTGTTATAATTTTAAAACGTATCATTTTTGTATCATATTTTTATATCGTATTCATGTTATGTCAACATGTCGTGTTAGAATGTTGAGTTTATTTGAGAGTGCCTTGGCCAATTTGGAGATATTTTCATTTTCATTTTTGAATTTTGTTATTTTTTTTTACAAGAAACATCATAGTTTAAAAATAAAAATTACAAATATTAAAATTTTAACTCAAAATATGTTGATATTATCTCTTAAACATAATTATATAAATTAACTTATTTAAGGTTGGAATTCGGGTTTTATCATTCTAAAGGTATATATATCAATTAAAAATGGTGTAGTTTTGAAGTGTGGCATCCCACACCTTTTTAAGTTCAATGGGATACAACTTTCAATGGTGGGAAACAATGTATCTTTCAAATGAAATTGAAGCATACTTCCTCACATATTTATGGCTTTATTATTGTTTTGGCTATTTCCTACCCAAATTAAATGCTTAAAATTCATAATTGATTGGCCACTAATTTGTATGCTTCTACTTCTAGTATACAAAACATACATGGGTTTTCTTTCCATTCTATTATTCATGTTATATTTAAGAATTATTAAATGAATTATCTTACTTTAATGAAAAATATTGACATTTAATTTTGGAGGGACCAAGTTATACATATTTTTATTTTTTATTTGCTATGCTATTTGAATTCGGAAGAGAATGGCATATTTGACTGTTTAATGCAAATATGCTCTTTTTAAAAATTTTTTTTTTATGTAATTGGACCGTTCAACATTTATATTTATATTCATGGCTTATGTTTTGAATATGGATACTTCAAAGAAAATGAAAAGTCCGAAAATTTAAAATAATTTATTTCAGATTTTATCAGCAGGAAAAAATTTTGAAAACAATCACAAAGATACGAGAAAATAAGCGTTCGGCTAAAAGGAAAAATTATACACTTTTAGTCCTCAGTTGAATATTTGAAACTTTGTTGAAAAAACTACCAAGTTAATTAATTTATTTTTTTAATTGTATATGAGTGTAATTTAATATTTGTGACAAGTTCATTGCTTTTAAGGGTTTGTGAATAATAGGTACAATAAATAAACAAACTATAATATGATTTTATTTTATTTTTAATTACAATGCATAAATTAAGTTAAAGATTAAAAATAAAATTAATAAATAATAATTTTAACACAAGTCAATTTAATTTAATTTAAAAGAAATAATTGTAATATATATATATATATATATATATATATATAGTCTAGTTAATTCAAAATGTTTAGGAAGTCAAGCCCCTCCGGGCCATGCTTATGATCCGCTATTGTCTAAATTAAATTCTAATTCAAAGATTCATGAATTGACAACTTGTTAATGTTAGCTTGAGAATTCAAAATTTAAGATTGCTGAATTGACAATTTGTTAATGTTAGCTTGGGAATTCAAATTTTAAGATTGCAAGATATTTGACTAATAGTTATAATTATCGGAGTAATTATCGTTCAGTTATTCGACCAAACTTTGAAATGTCTTACAATGGTCATTAGAAAGAATACGGAAATTAGCCCATTGCCTAGGAATAATAGCCCATTGGACTTTAATCGTGAGCATAAAAAATTTTCCTTGGATCTATTGGGTTTTTTTTTTTTTTTTTCTTCAAAATTTTTAAAAGAAAAAAATGGAAACAAAGCAAATGGATGGAAAAAGGAATTATATACTTAAAAAATTCTGTTCCAACAAGTTTTTTTTTATATAATTTGTATATCCTTGAGAAAGAGGGGGATAATTCTTTTCTTTTTTTTTTTTTTGTAAAGCTGAATTTTTCATTTTGAGAATAATCAATAAAGTCCTCAAAAACATATTTTTCTCTAATATATAAAAAAATTTCATTTAGATTTGACGATTCATGTATTTTTATTATATAAAATATTAAAATTTATGTATTCATATTGTATTTTTGACAAAAATATAGGTCACAATTCTTGTATATATAAAAATATGAAATGTGTTTTTTTAATTTTGTTAAACATATATATAATTATTAAAATTTTAAAACTATATCACTTTAATGTCCTTTATTTATAATGTATTCATATCATATTACTGTATTGTATTTTAAATTATTTAATCTAATTTCACTATATTTTAGGGGACAATAAACTCTATTATTTTGCCACTCTATTTGCAATAATTTCTTATCTTTCATTGTTAGGGTTTGAAAAGCAAAACAGACATGCTTAAATTTTTATTTTTTTTATTTTTAAGGAAATTAGTATAAATATAATATGAACCGTTTATTTTCATTTATGTTATTCATCATTTCAGTACCAAACATTAAATATCTTTTTCAAAATCCAATCTTATATTTGGTTAAGGATTCAATTAACAGGTGTTTATAAATACTGTTTAAAGATAGTTAAAATATTATTTTAATTTTTTTACTTTTAATGCATTCTTTTCATAAAATTCAAGATCATACAATGCATTAATAATATATTTCTTTCACCAAATATCAATTTAACCTATGTCAATAGATGCTAATTTAACATTTTCTTTTAATTAATTACACCCACCAAATCAATAAAAAAAAATGTTGAATGATCAATGAGATATATGATAAGATATTATTGTTACATGTGTCATCAAGTCCAAATGAATTGATCTCTTTAATGGTTTTATTTTCTGATAAGAATGAAACCATCAATGCATGTGGCAAACATGTGAAAGAAAGAAATAAAGACTGGAAAATATTAATGCAAATAATTCTGCAAACTAATAAGAATTCTTTTAAATTTATTAAACTCTAGTTTGATAATTTAATTTTCAATGAAAAAAAAAACCAAAGGAGTGAAATACTTATTAATATTAATGTCGTGATGTTTCATAACTGTGATTTGATGTTTTTCACATGGTTGTAGCCACGTGACATACTTGTCCTTAAGAGGACAACAGTGCAGTGAATGTGAAAATACTTGTCAATACCTTCCTAAACCTAACCTAAGGAGAGAGATGACAAGTAAAGGATTAGCAGTTTGGCAAGAATCTTTTTCTTTTTCCAACAATTTTGGAAAGGAACTTTGTGATTTTTTGTCATGGAAATTGTGAGAAAATGAATTTGTTATATATATATATATATTACCATTTTTTTAAAGTTATAATTATAATTAAATATTATATTGATATAATTAATTATTTTAATTATTAAATAATCAATCAATAAATTAAAATATAACTATAAAATCAAATTATATAGAGTAAAACTTGAATCTTGGATCTCAATTTTAATCTTTTTTCTTAGCACTAAACCAAAGCTAAAATCAAAACCAAACCTAAAGCCTTGTTGATAATTTATATATGTTTGTCATTTTCATTTAAAAAATATTAAATCTCCCATGATTATATTGTTTAATTACAACAAAAAATAAATATTTACAAAATAATTATTTATAAATTTCATATCATTTTTGAGCAGTTAAGCTTTGATTCATTTGATTATAGAATAAACTAACCCTACTCTTCAAAAATGATTAGAATAATCTTTTGAGGAGATATAATACATTTTTTAATAAATTTTCTGTCAAAGTTCAAATAAAGATTTGCTTGGTTGATTTATTGGTAAAATGTTTAACTTTTATTTTTAATTATCAAAATTCAAATACTGATAGGTTCAAGCATAAAAAAAATATTTATTTGAAAACTTGTTAGACAAAATTTAATTGGCAAACTAATGCATTTTTAGTTCACTGATCTTGAAGTAAATCGTAAAATTAAAGGTTTTGAGTTTAAATCTAATTATAGCAATAAAAAAAAATCAATCAGCAATTACAAAAGTTATACTATTATTTCTATTTAATTGTGCTATAATAGATATCATCATTCATCTTACAGATTTTTCAAATGTGAAACATTAGCCAATGATTATGGCAATAACCACTTTACAGATTATAACAACCCCACCAAAGAATCAAGACAGAGGACTCATATTTTCAATTTCAGCTTGATCGAACTTGAATGGTAGGGGGAAAATAGAAAAAACTATACATGATTTGGTATTTTGACTCAACCTTTCCCTCACAGAGAAACATGAAATTTGTTGTTTTTTTTTCTTGGTCATGGCAATGCCAGGCGTGCTTTCGACAGATCGAGATGATTAAGCCGGCAAGTTCCAAGAAGGGTTTCAGGCAGCTCCTCCTGTGTATTACCCTGAACAAGTAGTTTGGATGACAGGATACAAGCTGATTAAAATCTAGTTTAACATGTTGAATATAGCATTTGCATTCAAAAGCTGTTTTTAAACTAATCTCAATGCTAAACAACAAAAAAAAAATGAATTTTTAATCTAAAAATTTGATTTTCAAACACCCCCCCCCCCCCCCCCCAAAAAAAAAAAACTGCTTTTGTGGTGAAAAAGTGTATTTGGGATAAGAAATCATCAGATATTTTATATATAAATTTTATTAAATATTTCAATTACTCGTAAAACTTTTTCACAGCAATATCAAACACGTAAAGTTTCTAACGGTACTTTTTTAAAATGTCCTTTCAAATGCATTTTTCTCGGCTAAAACATTTTTCAACCTCAATAATAAAGCTAAACTAACTCTAAATCATTCTATTTCTTTTTTTTTTTTTTAAACTCAAGGAAAGTCCACATTTTCAGATAAATTTTGCTGTTAATTTTTCTTTTCATTCACTGGGAAAAGATTGATAATTTGGTAGTCAATTTAGGATGTATCAATGGCCTGCATGCCTATGCATGTAGGAAGAAGTCTTACCTGTATCACAAATGCCATTTCTGCGACCAAGTTGCTAAGATATCCAAGAACAAAATTAGATACACCCCGTGCCACTGTTGAAGAACCAACATCAATTTCAACCTGAAAATTTGAACACATTTGAGTGTTAGCATATGGTAGGACAATAACAAATCAAAGATTCACAAAACAATTTCACTGAGAAAGAACAAAGTGCTTAGCTCAGTTGATTCATGTAGCCACCGTTAAGAGATGGCAACCAACAGGTTTGGGATCAAATTTTAATACCCGTAACCCTTCTTTTGTTCTCCGGTTGTAAAAAAAGAATCACAACCAAAATTATTATAGCAGTGGCATATTACGATCATGGTAAAATGTTTAGCAAGTTAACAAGTAACTTTCCTCTGTTCTAGAGACTTGAATTTATCAAACAAAGAAAAGTTTTAGAGATTTGATACAAGCAAATCAGCATTAGTAATACATATCAGCACCAGTTTCTTACAGAGAGTAAAAGCATTTGCAATAACATATCAGCAAGTATAAACAATAAAACAATCATCAGTTGCAAATTGCAAGTCATACTGTCTTTAGTTTTTAGGATTTTGAAATCTACCTCAAAGTAATTTTTCCCACGAAAATAATGAGCTTCGAGAGCTTTACCCAATAAGCTTGCTTTCTTTCCAACACTTCGCTTGACTATCCATGATCCCTGAAGAGGCAGATTATTAGGCAAAACATAGAGTAAAAAGCATGCAAAGTAGGAAACCTGAAAGGCTGAAAATGCTCAAGTATAGTTTTTATGCTATATATTACACAGTTTCTCACCTTAGAAATGCATGGAATGAGCTTAAATCTTGAGTTCCTATACGCATCATCTCCATTTACAAAGTTGTATAGCAACGGATGATCTTCCAGTGGAGTTTTTATCATGTAATACATTGCTAGGGTATGCATAGGCGATCCCGGAATCTGATTCATAATAGTGGGAGTATGCAATGTAATTGTTGATGAAAACAGTGAAAGTAATTGAAAATATGTAACAATCAAACATACCTGGAAATTAACAATAAAGAAAAATTCTGGTCCACCTTTTGCTGCATATTTCTGCAAGAATATGTTAACCAAGTTAATTTTCTATCTCTGATCTTTTTTTTCTCATATTTAGAAATCGGCACATAATGCACATAATTTAGTTCAAACCTGAACGATACTGCCAAGTCGGCTGCCCAGATCATCTTCTCGTTTGTCAGATATTAGCCAGTCTGCCCCTACCATTTGCATCAAGGTTCCATTTGCCTTAATCTAATACAAAGAATAGAAATTTAGCACACATATTGAAGCACTTCATTAATGAAAGCAATGTAGGACTTAATGCTGCCGTCTTCCTAGTGACAAAAATTCATCTTACATGCATTTTAACAGTCTAATATATCAATTAGACACTCCTTTCTTCACAAAGTTTATCAAGTTACATAGTAAATAGATCATGTAAGGTCTTTGAATTTTTCGTCATGTTAAAACCTAGATTTACTCATTAACATCATGCTTCCTACCGATGAGCAAGAGCCCAATCAGCAAGGCCTTGCTTTAATACTAGAAGACTGGTGCAGCATAGAGTTTCTCCTTCCCTGTGGAGGTAGCAAAGCCAACTTTATGGCTACCTTTCCACCATTTACTTTACACATATGAAAGCAAGAATCTGACTTTACCAGAATATTTATGTATGAACACATGCATACATTGTATTTATGCATGTATATATGTATATATATGCATGTATTATTGTATGCTTATATGTCTGTGTGTCTGTAGTTAATACAATTGAAAAGTTGGAAGGTTTGTGTGAAAGAATGTCAATTAAAAAAGGTTGTGGAAATTTTAGATAACCTGTCTACATTTTGGAAACAAAAATGAAGTGAAAGAATACCTTTTGGTTGTCTTTTAGGTAATTTTTACCACGTATCAAGAACATAGAAGGATCGCTAGTGGACCAACTGCAAGGTAAAGTACAGGTTGGGTCCTTTTGGAGAGAGGTTCCATATGAGTAGACTATGCTGTCTTCCCTAGCCACCTCTCGTAAGTCCATGTAACCCTTCTTTTGAACTGCAGCATGAATAAGGTTCCACACTTGATAACCAGAATATAATAATTTAGAAACAGCTAAGATGCATTCGATCCACCAATTATCTCAAGAACCTTGGCTGGCATAATTGAACTCACTTGCAAGATCATGCAACTTTCTCATTAAACCAGCTCCTGTTGTTAATTTCGACTGCTGCACATTCTGCATGTTTCATTATGAAAAACAATAACAGTTAATAAATTGTAAAAGTCAATAAAAATGGGAAGATCAGGGAAGTCTCCATGATATAAAGCTCCTTTGCCAAGTCACATTTAGCACATGAAGACACAAATTGGTTTTGTAGCACTGATTAAGAATGACATAAGAGGGAGGAGAAAGTCCTTCCTACTTAAAGCTGCTTGAAACAGTTGGGCATGGCAAAAGTTAATTTTAAGAGAAAAATCCTATCTCAGAATTCCAGTGCTAGATTGACCAACCAAGTTTCTTGCCAAATATAACAGGATTTCTAGAATCTAGCTAGTATGAGTATATTTTTTAAGAAGGGTGAGATTTGTAGACATTTGAGGTCATCGAATACCATTGACAGTTACATGGAAATTGCAGGAAAAACAGGCTCCCTATACAGTTTATGCCGCCACTAAACTATCAACTTCAGCTTCCAAATTTTGGTATTTTACAGGGATATATGAATAGTTAGCATAAGGTCAAGTTATTGTGGTTCATATGGAGGTAAATCATTTAAACATAGGCCAAAACCATTGAACTAAGAAGTATAATTACAAAAAGGAAAGAGTAGCCATTACTTCAATGGCCTCTCTTCCTCTCTCCATTTGTGTGCATTATAGCTTTACATTCTTCATTTACATAAGCAGACACTATAATGAAGAAAACAAGCCAAATTCCACATGTTTCAAGTTAGGTAGGCAAATAAAACACTGAACCAAATTCCACATATTTCATAAACAATACTTGCAAAAGCAAGAATTTAATCTTAGAGACTAAGTAAGTACCGGGGGATGCAGTTCTGAACTTAATTCAGTGGACCACTCACTCTCCAAGTGATCATAATCTGTGAATTCAGATGCTTCAGGTACATCAAAGAACTCATCAGGTGCTTCATTCAGGCCCATTAGAGTAACGCGACCAGATGGTGGTTTTTCCAACTCATTCTCAATTAAATTATCCTCCTCAATCTTTATTATCTGCTTTGGACTTTGTGTGCCAATCTTGATATCCTCTATTTCAATTTGAGGTGAGTGTGTATCCCTTGGCCACTCCCTAGACAAGCATTCAGAAGAATAATTTCGTTGTTTGGCTTTGAACAGCTCTCTTAAGGCTGCAAATTATAAGTGCAATAAAACATTTTACACAATATCGATGAAAAAAATATTAGAAATGAAGTTCAACTTTTATTAATGAGAAGTGGAATACCTGCAACTCTCTCAAGCATACGAATTGTCAAGGATCTATCAGCAGATGGGCGGAGATATAAATTCCAGAACTTCCAATCAATAGCAAGCATGTGCTTCACAAGTGACTGTTTTCCCTGGTTCACGGGAGTTATAACATATCCCCCACCTATATATTTTCATAAGCAACCGTTCAAAAGGCAGAACAATATCCAAACCAGATAAGTACAATCATGTTTCAGACCATGGCACTGAGAGAGGAATAATGAAGTGAGCTACGCAAAAAACAAAATGAGTACAGTTTGAAGATTAGTCAAGCAAAAAGAACGGCCACCATAGCAGGCCTTGAAGTCATGTCTATTTCTGTGATTTCTTCCCACCATCCATTTCTATAGTCTGCATCTTTACAAGCATCTTAAAGTTAATGGTGAAACTTCAGGTAAGCAGTCAGGGAATCAGGTGTTTGTCAATCAAATTTATCAACATATATGAATGGGCATAAAATTATAAAAAATTGAGTTCTATATGGAAGTTTGTAGCTTATTATTGAGCATAAATGCAGGAAATGAGAGCCACAAACAACCTTAACTGAAAAGCATCGAATTTTCTATGGATAAACATCATCTGTACAGGCATTCATGATAAAGAAGCAATATATGAGAGACTATGAGGAGTGAGTTTAGTTTATTAACTGGGTCAATTTTGAAGAAGAAATCTCTTTTAAAACTATGTTGCAAACCAAGCAGCACAGATACAGCTTATATTAAAAGAGAAAAACGAAAAGTTAAAAGAAAAGAATTGGCTCCTCCAATTTCCCTTTGCAACGGCTAGATTCTAGCTTTAGCATCATTCATGATTTACCATTGACAAGGACATGAGGATCAAGAAAACCAAGTATCCATATGACATTATAAATGGTGCATTTTTCAAACTATAGATGTGACTTGTGAGTATAACATCCAGTTTGCATTATCCAAAAAAAAAAAAAAATGAAAAAGAAAAAGAATATAATTTATTTGTAAATCTTAAGCAGGGCCAACATATGAAGATCAAAGAAGCTGAACAAGTAAGGGCAGTGAGTAAAGATGATGATTCCCTAGGTTCAATCAGAAAACAAATTCAAATGAAATAGTCAAAGGAGAATGAAATGAACATTTTAAGTTCCCAATCTAAAGCATACATTACTTTTAAGGTGAGCACGGACATAGCCACTTTGAGGTGGACATTTCTTGTGTAACACGGAGTGGTACAGAATTACTGTGACAAGAACAGATATGGAATGTTAGGTTAGAAAATAACATTTCCAAAACTTCATGAGTTTCCCTTGGAATTCAGTACCATATGTGCCATCATCCTCTCTTCTCCAATAGCGTTGAAGTAATAAATCTCTCCGTTTCATTCCCCTGCAACAACTTCTGTAATCAATCCAAAATATAAAATGTGAATTCTGTTCAAAGCAGGTATTAGAATCTAACCAAGGTAGCCAATCACTGTATAACTTCTTGTGAATGATATCTGTATGACCATCAAGGTGCTCAACCACACTGCCATGATAGAGGCAGAAGTCCCATCTGCAAGACATGTTAAAATAAAAAAAAAGGTCTTCCCTTGTGTTTTAAAAAATATCAAGATCCACCAATGACATGAGAAAGCAGGAATAGTTGAATGGAGTAGTTTATTTTTACCTAATTCCTTGGGGGATGTCTGAGGGACAAAAAGGATATATATATATATATATATAGCTTTTCATGATAATGGAACTCCAATGAGAGGTAAATTTGCAGCAATCTTACCCTGATCTTGAGGAGCCAAAAGACATGAGCATACTGAAAATGGCCTCCGAGGTCCCATTCACCGCACCAACAGCCATTATTGCCGGATGATCATCCCAATGCTGAGAACAAGAAGTTTCTTCAGCCAAGTAAAAACAAAAAATATAGATTACAACAATCATGAATAGTGCCCAAAGAGCAATCTACCCCTCCACGCGAATCCCAATCTTTTGCTTCTTTGAAAAGCCGTAACCCTGTATTAACAGCACAATTTGTCAATGATGCATGCATTTATCCACTTGTAATGTGATTAGGACCTTAAATTCTTACCATTTTGACAACCAAATATTTTCCAAGGTGAGGGTGCAATAACATCAGATGTCATTGCCTCTGCATGAACAGATAAGTGAAATGGCCGATTGCCCGAGTTCTTGCTGCGTTTTGTCTTTGTACTACCCAATCTGTTGGTACGGGAATAGGCTATTTAAACTATATACATACTAACAAACTAAACAAGGCAAATACAGGGTAATTACATACTTCACACCTGCTGCAAGATAAATTTAACTGTACTTACTAGTCCATTAAAAGTTATAACATATTTCAAAACATAAAAACCAGAAAAATCCATGATCTTAAATGAATTTGTTGCCGCATCATTCAGGATACCAAACAAAAATACATGTTATAACAAACAACAATACGCATACGTGCTAACGGTTTGAACTTGTTTCTGCTTCAAAAAGTAGGAATCAATTCTGTCTATATAAAGTTTAGTCATTTGAAAAATAAACATTTTGACATTTTCTTAGACCTAAAACTCAAAAGATACTGTAATTAAATAAGGAGATTATCAACTATTATTACCTCAGAGATGGCCATCTCTTCTTAGGAGAACCTACAAAATTCTTTGCTTGACGTGGAGACTCCTGAAAAGAAGTTATAAAACATAAGGCTTTCATCGTGAGGATAACCATTAAAATCACTGACTGTAAGTTAATAGCGTTAAACCTTTAATGCAGCATCCTTCAAGCAATGAATCCATCTCGCTGCTTCCTCTGAACTACTTGCTCCTAGCTGTATAGTTTAAATATTAGAATGGCTTGCTTGCTAATAATTTTGATATCAAAATAAATAAAACTGTTTACACACCTTAAGCTGATCATTATTATCTGAAGTGCTGCAAAGGGTGAAAATGAAGAAGACCTGAATGTGGTAAACACTTCATAAGCATTAAATATTGATGTTGCAGCACTAAAAAGAAATATACATTGGACAAAAACTAGGGATTTAATAATTACACCTTTTTGCTAATGTTCTCCCTTCCATTGTCTGTAACCCGAATGCATGAATCTATTATGGCACTTCTAACAGGCTCCTGCAAAAGAAGAGTTTTCAATAGTCTGTAACTTAATTAATTTTACACAAATATCCTAGCTGAAATTGCCAAATTACGAATAATCACACTTTGATTCAGCTGGTATTAGAAATTAGCTGGGACTGATATAGGTTGATTTCTTGTATTTCAGTTACAGAGGTCTACTTAATCTAGATAGAAAGGTATTTCTATGTGATTATGGAAAAAAAAAAATGTTTGCGAGTGATACTTGAAATCAAGAATTAATCATTTCACATATGTTACTTGCAGTCTTTCCATCCCTTCATCCTTCAAAAGCATCCTTTGCAATAGAACTCCCTACACACTTCATCCTCACGCTTTTTTCTTATCTTCAATCATATATGCTATGTTATAGCATTCCATATTTATCAGACTTCTACTTGTATGCTTTCCTGTTTGATTTTGGATGGTAAAGTTTTCATGATGGGAGCAATATTCGCCAGCAAGCCTCTTCCTACTACTCATCCATGAACTGAAAGTAGTTGTTAGTTGGTGCAAACCAAGGTCTGACTTTCTGGCCAACTAAGTTCCTGAGATGAAGCTAAGGTTCTATGCATGCAAGGCCTGAAAACATCAAATCTCAGTGGCACTTATTAAGCTATTAAATTGGAAGACGACTGCTAGCCATGTATAGCGCTTAATCCATGGAAATTGAGCCATCTATCTGACATTAAGTCCCTCCAGACCTATATCCATTATACTGATGTCAATACTATTATAACTCTGTAGGATTCCTTAAAGCCTTCAGCAGAATTTCAAAAGATTGAAAAAAAAGGTCCCTAAATTGGCTCAATACAGTTATCTTTTATAAACTCATAGTTCCTCGTACTTATTATTACTCTGTAAATGGTTGGTTTTACTGCTTGTCGTCAAGAGACCAGCCATGAGGATTGGATTCATTATCCTTTTTTTTTTTTTTAATTCAGAGTGAATTGTAAATAGACAAAATCATTAAACAAAAAATAGGCTAAACCACTCAAACAAAGTTGAAATAATATCATATATATATATATATGAATGTAAGTATGTACGTATGAATGTATGTATGCATGTATGCGTGTATTGAATGCATAAAATGATCAAATAGACATACATTGGCCTCATTAAAAAAAAAAAAAAACATAATTTTCATCAAACCAAGAACATGTCAAATCCTCACCAAAAAAAATTCATAACATTTTTACACTCTGCAAACTGAGTTCTTTCCAAAACACATCAAAATCCATAATTCAACCAAAAAAAAAAAAAAGAAAAGAAAACAAAGAAGAGAAAGATAAAAAAGAGAGAGAAAAAGAAGGCTACCTCTTTCTCAGAAATGGGGATTACTCTATAGCTCTCGAGAACATTGTTACGAAGAATGAAGTAACGTTTGCGTGAGAATTGTAAACCAAAACGATTGGAACGTATTGTATGTAACCAACCTTCCATTTTAGCTTCATTCTGAGAGATACCCATTTCTTTGAATCATTCAAAAACCAAACTTTTGCTCTTCCTTCTTTATTATATCTTTGATCCTTCCCGTATTCTTCCTTCCCAAAGAAGTTGTTTTTCTTCTTCTTATAAAGTCTTCAACTTCAATGACAAGCATTTATTGTACGAGTATGATTTTTATCTTTTTTGGGTTTTGAATGAAGATTTTGAGGAAAAAAAAGTTGATCCTCTGATCCCAACTAAGGGGTTCAGAGAATCAAATTGAGGGAAAACCAGTGTGCTTTCAAATTTGCCCAGGAACTAACTTTTTTTTTCCTTTTCTTTTGAGTTTTCTCTTCAAACTCCTTTTCTTTTTTTTCTATTTTTTTGCTTCTTGTTTATAAGAAGTGGTAACCATTTTTGGATGCCTACACATTATCTTTATGTGTTAAATTACTAAGTTGCCCTTTAATTTTAAGAAAATCTTATTTTGATAATAAATTATTAAATATCTTTATTTAAAATCTTATTAAAATTTAATGTAATCTTCTTTAACAAACATTTTAAAAATTTATGGTGTTGGAAAGAACTTCGGCCGTTTTATCAAATTGTAAGTGTCATTTTCTAATTGAATTTTTAAAAATTTGATTAAAATAATATTTACAATACAATAAAAATCTTTTTCATCACGTATTTAAATGAAATATTAGAAGTATTATTATGGTGAATTCACATCATAAAACATTTGTTCTAATTTTAAGTTTATCTTAATTTAATATATGTTTTATATTTATTAGAATTTCTTTTTTTATATCATTTTAATTCCACGTGTTATCTTAGGAGATGATTCAATCATGCTATGCTCTTGAATCATTTGATTCCAATTTTACTTTAAAAAAAAAAGAAATTTGTAAAATTATAATTTTGGTTTTACTCATTTAGATAAAAGAAAAAAAGCAAGAAATGAAAGACTATAAAAGGGTAACATGGAAATTTCAAGAAAGAAATTCAAAGTTTTGGTTCAATTTCTATATTGATTTGGACACATTGTCGAAGGTTACATTGGGTTGTTAAGACTTAATTACTATTGATAAATGGGTGAAAATGATTGCTATCCATCTTCGTTGCAAATCTTTATTAATTAATGCATTATTTTTTTGGTCAATCATCGTATTTAATATAAGAATAATACTATAGTTCTATAAATAATTATTTAAAATAATTTTAGAAAAAAATTTATGCAATTCAAGTAATGATTATTTTTTATTATGTAATATGCATATATTCAAAAGAAATTAAATTTTAATTTTAATTTAATTAACTTATATAATATTTTTAAGAAGTAATATTTAATAAATTTAAATTTAAAAATATTTATGATTTTTTATATAAAAATTAAATTTTTTATTAAAAATTAGTAATAGCATTTATTATACAATTAATTATTTAATAAATTGAACCATGTGTTTTGTCTTTTCATTAGTTTGGACGGAAGTGGACAAGTAACTGTCAAATCCATGCGACCCAAAGAAACGACATATTACTTTTTGTTCAAAAAAAAAAAAAAAAACACACTGGCAGTGAACGCATCCAAGTGGATGGTCTTCAATCTTTTTTATTCCTTAGCCCTTTCCGAACATTGCAAAAATTAAAGTTTTTCTGTCTTTTCCTCGTGTAATTAGCAACACAATTAAATAAAAAATATTTTCTTTTTTTTTTTATTTAGATTTGACAACGAATAAATTATCAAAACAAAATAAATACAAAAATATTTTTTGAGTAAATAGCATGTGTAATTTTTAAAATTTTAAAAATTTAAATTAAATTTTTAATTATTTAAAGTATATTAATATAGTTTTTTTTATTTACTAAACCGTCTAAATAGACAAAAAATCTATCATGACATAATACATATCCTTACAAAGTTGTATTATATATAAGGTTAATATTTTATCCTTAATTTTAAACAAAAGAATTTTTGGCCAAAAAAGAAATCCAAAATCATTCATACTATAATTGATAAGTAATTATATTTGATAATTAACCATTAGTTAAACTAGTTTGTAAAAAATTAAAGTATTGTAAAAAAAAGATCTGACAGCAAAAATCTTCAGAGTTTGGTGGTTCTTCTAGGTTTTACAAAAAAAAAAAAAGAGGCCAAAATCGTTGAGATTTAGGTTATAGTTAGGTCTTCGTCGATAAAGAGAATAGGAGATTCGAAAGAAGTTTTTGGTATAAACACGAAGATGAACGGTGATCACTAGTGAGATCAAAGGTCAGCAACAAAAGCAGTGGATGGTTTCGTGGTGATAGGCTTTAGCTTTTGGGTTAATATTGTTGATATTGATTGGGCTTAAAAAAAAAAAAAAGGGAATTTAGAGAGAGGTTGGATAGGGAAAGTAAGTTTAAAATGAAAGTTAGAAGCTACTAACTTTGAAGTTTTTTCACTCGATGCAAAAGGTACTGTTTAGAGTTAAAGAGAAGGAAGGGGTCACACCCATGTGAAAGGCCTATAATATATCTATTCTTGATTGTAAGTTATATGTATGTCATATTAAATTTTTCATCAATTGTAGATGATATAGTAGACAAAATGACTATAATGATACATATTTAGATAATTAAAGACTCAATCAGAATTTTTTAAAGTTTATAAATTACGCGTGCTATTAACTATTTTCTTTAAGTTAGAGTTGATTTTTGAAGGTTGAAATTGAAAGTTTGAAGAATATATACATGTAATTATTTTAATTAAGTATAAAGATAAAAAAATTTATCAGTAAATTAAAATTTCAAAAAACAATTAAAAATAAAAAATGATCCAATTAATTTAAGTGCCTCATTTTACTTATATTCTTAGTAATTAATCAAAATAAAATACTAAATTATTCAATAAGAACTAAGTAGTGAGATTAATTTGTGTTTATTAAGAACAATTACTTTTAATGTTGAAAAATAAGTTTGAAAGAAATTAAATATTCATCTTAGAAAAAGTAAAATGCTAATAGTTTATCAATAATCGTGTAATTTTAACAAAATATTAAATTTTAATTTTAGTGATTAAAATTTAATTTTTGACAATTTCAATTCTACAAAATATTAATAATTTAGTTAATTTAAAAAATATAAGATAAAATGAGTTTCACTTTTTTACGTAAGAAGTAATAACAATCTATAAAATTAATAAATCCGAACACCTTACATATATTTTTAATAAACATCTTATATTAAGAAACCAAATGTTGTTAACATATAAACTTAATCATAATTTCATCAATCGAAATAAAATATAAATGAAAACAGTTAGATTTAAAGCAAGTAAGACAACACATATTTACTTGACTATCAATTAAAAAATTTAATAACTAGCGACAGCGATTAGAAATATAATTATAAGTGATGTTTAGCAATAAGCAAGTGTGGTATATTAAAACAAAAACATAAATTAAACTTAATGTTTCTAAATGATGGCATTAGTCAATGTATAAACAAAAAAAAATAATATTATGAATGATCTATAAATTATAATAAAATATTTATATGCTATTTGAATTGTAAAAATTTTTAACGTGATATCTTTAATATAATATTTGAATTATATTTATTAATTAATATGATACTTATCTATAATGTGATTGATTTAAAATGATAATAAGTGATGGACAAATCATTTTTCAAGCACCACATTAGTTAAAGATTTATACATAGTTAAAACACTATGTTAGAGATTTTAAACTTCAAATATCATATTAAATATTTTATTATAATTCAAAAATTATTTGCAATTAAACCTAATAATTTTACACAAGATATGAAAACGATATGAAAAATATCGTGTATGAGTTTAGTGTAATTGTGTTTCGTGTATTAATCGTATCAACACGGTTAAGACACGATATTATTAGTGTCAAATAGTAACGACACGTTTAAGACACAGTACTGTTCATAACATAAAAAAATTTTAAATTTTATTTTAATTTATTTAAAAAATAAATTAATAATCGTATTTATTAATTATTTTGGTTTTTAAATAGATTATACATTTTTATTTTTAAATAATTTTTGTTTAAATACTAATTTAAATAATGTTTTTTGTTTAAATAAATAGATTAATCATATCTAATAATTTATTCGTATATAATCATGTTAATTATGTCATATCTTGTTTTGTTATTTGGGTAATTAATCATATCTAATAGTGTTATTTGTATGTAAATGTGTCAATCATGTCGAACTGTGTTGTGTTAATTGGGTATAAATTAAATTTAAATGTATTAATCGTATTATGTCATGTGCAACATGTATAATAAATTTGTCAGATTCATATTTAAATTATTCATAACATTTATGTATTCATATCGTATTTATTTCAAAATTATTCATGTCGTATCTAAAATCATTTAACCCGACACATGTCTAATTAATTATAGTTGGCAATTCGTTAATTGCCAAAGGGGCAATTAATTATAGTTTCTTAAATTTCAAGTTTTATGGATTCATACATGTTTGCTTTCTAAAACCAACTCTAATAGTATGTTAGGCTTTACCCCACAGCTGACCCCATTCCAATTTATTCATCAATGTTCTTGAATCCTTTTTATGCTTCTCAAGATTTGGAACTAAAATAAAAAAAAAAAAAATTATGGGATAGTATTAGATGGATGTAGATCTATCCACTGACCAAATAAATTGGAATAATTTTAAATTAAAATAAATTTAAATTTGAATTGCTTAGAATTATAGTAGCTTAAACACAATTATCAATTTTGAACCATTTCTTTATAAAAGAGATCGTAAGTTTATAATATAAAAATACTATAAAAAACTATCGATATTAATATTTAAAATTTAAATCTGTTGAATGTTAAAAGTAACTTATAAATCAACTGTTCAAGTTCGGATGAATTTTACTAACCCTAATTCCACCAAAGGAATAAGATAGAGGAATGTGTGAAGAGCAAGGGGTAGACTTCAAGATACTAGTGGCAAAGTGCACAACTAAATCATTTATTTATCAAATAATTTAGCCCATGATAAATTAATCAGAGAAAATGGAAACTGCCCATTTCTCACTGAAGATAGCAACCAAATTTAATGTCTAAATTATTAGATTTGTGAATTTAAAAGAGTGACACAAGTTAAATTTTAATAAAAATTATATATAAATTTATAAAAATAAAAAATTTATATTTTTTATATCGATATAATTATATTATATAATTTTTATATAAAATATAATTAAAATATATAAATTATTAATATTTTATGCGATATAAATATATAAATTATTACATCTACAAATTACAACTCCACATTGAATTGAATCAATAATGTAATTAGTAGAATCACATGCTTTCAAAGTAGGATTTTGTATAAATGTTTTTCCTCTTTGCAATCTGCATTAGCATTTATAAAACTAGGTTGGTTTTTGGCACATCAAATCAGGGAGCGGTTGGAGCTTAGGATCAAGTAAACCCCAAAATCTAACATCAATTTTATTATTATTTTTTTTCATTTGGTTGTATGATATTAAATTATAAAATGAACAGATGTCATACCAAGCACATGACATCTTATAAACTTTCTTGTTGAAGTATCAAATTTTAACCTTGATAATTTCTTTAAAAACATAAATTTTTTTATATAAAAGAAATTATAATTTGAGAATAAAAAAATTGTGTTAAATTTAATTTAAAATTTATTAAACACTAAATTTTAAAAATAATTAAATGAATGAATTAAATTAAATTTTAAATTTATAAATTTATAAATTTTTTCCTTATATTAAATTTATAAATGATATTATCTTTTGAAATTGTCTGAGACTGCAAATCTTAATTATTTGGATAGGGTTTGGAGGAGACGGGCTTTAAATCTTCGGTTATAAATACCACCAACCTTGATTAATCGGTCGGTTCCCAACCACTTCTTCCAAGTCGTGAGTAGATGAGAAATTAAAAGAGCCAGTTGGGGATGTGGAAGACTTGCCTCCACCCCCCCCCCCCCCCCCCCCACCATAAAAATCAAAGGCATCTATGATTCTTTGTCCCAAATAATATCCATTTTTCCCTCTGCCCTTTTATTTTTTATTTTTTATTTTTAAGACATGAGAATTGATAGAAAAATGAGATAAAATGAAAGGGACAGCACTAAAACTCCAAAAATATATTTGGATGATTTAAATAATAAATATTTAAAAATATTATTTTAAAAATTCTATCAATTGAATATTGTTCATAGTATAATTTCAATAAAATAAAAATTCATAATCTTAATTTCATATAATAAAAAATTAAAAGTTTGTTTGCATTTTAAAATAAAATTCAAGAGCTTATTTAAGTATTAAGCCATTAAGGCAAGATTGAATCTCTGGTCAGGAAAAATGATTTCAGAAATGGGGGTGGGGAGGGAGGGGAAACCAAAATGTCAGAAAAATTGAGCAGGTAGCTCACTGTTGAAACTTGAAACAATTCCATTCTGAAACAAGAGCTTTAACAACAAAATTTCTAACTGCAATCTATTATCATCAGCGAAAATTTCAGAAATTTAGTACACAAAATAGTTACTAACAATGTCCTAGCTCCAGAATTGGTGTATGTTCTAATCAAGATAAAGTGGCATCATTGGAACCTGTCAAGTGACAGATCGCTAATTTTCCATTGTGAATAACGCCATGTTTCACTTACGTATGGAAAGATCGATGTGTAGGTAAGCGACACAAGCCACGAAAAACAAGAAGAATGCGGATGCCAACATCATAGGCTCTGCAAGCATGAAGATAGGCTTGAAGGTGTAGTAAACCTGCCAAGAGGGGGAAACAAAAAGAAATGAGATTGAAGAACATCTTGTTCCACCAACTACAATGGACACAGGTTTCATATTATTCATGTCTCATTGCAAGGACATAGATAACAAGTTTAAGATAATGGCATTACGTTCGAGAGAACTGATCAGTTATATAACTGAAGATTTGTTTACAGAAAGAACCACATTTTAATGGTTAGCATCACTTGGCTTGTCGCCTGGGTTTGACCAAATTTTTAACCTCAAACAGTCCAATAACAAACACATTAAAGTGCATGAATCAACTACTCACAGCCAATCCAAATCTAGTACATATAGTTTAATAAGAATGAAAATAAAGTATCTTCCCAAAATTCCCCAGAAACTGTAGCAAAGAAAAGGTTTTAGCCAGAATAGTTGCATCAAGTAATGAATCCAATAAAGCACAAGCAACACAAGTGATTGTTCCGATAGAAGACAATCTCTAGCATCTTGATCTTATCCTAGGATTTGACTCCATATCTTTGATAAATTGGTAGAGTCTAAGAAGTAAAGAAGTAAAAGATAGCAGTCAATAACTGGCACTCTTAATTATATGCCTCCTCTTGTTATACGTGTTCTCCTGCAATGGTTGGATTAATTAGGGCAGAGCCGAACAGCCCTCCAGAAAAGTACTTATGTATTTCAATCATCATCACTTGAAGGTTTCAGTTAGCATAGTGATCTATACACCCATGTATAACATCCTGAGGAGATGACTCATTATGGACAACAACACCCATGTATAAAATCCTGAGGAGACGGACTCATTATGGACAACAATAAAATTGATACCAATGCAAAAACGCATAAAGCAAGTAGAAGAGGTCACAAATTACCTGAAAATGAGTGTTGTGCACGGGAACAACATTTTTCTTTTCCAAGACCACCACAGTTCTCCCCACAACATCAAGGTAAGAATATTTGGTCTGCAAGATTCAAATGGAGCACATCTCAGTTGACATAGAAAACAAAGTCTTGAGCAACTGTATGCATAAAAGCAAAGCCTTCATATTGTAGGAGAACTTTTTTTGATGTACTACTTCAAAGCAGTCCCATAATTTTATAAAAAGAAATACTGATATCATCTTCATTGTTAATAGGCACAATATATACATATACATATACATATACATATACATATATATATATATATATATAAACACATATATACATATAAGCAACAAAAACTGCTTTTGCATGGGCACTAAATTATGCAAATGAGCAAGAGATAGAGATTACTATATTGGGAATAACTACCTCAAGATGCTGCTCGACAGGAAAGGGAACCACAGCTGAAGGGTCTTTTGATCCCTCGGGTAGCACAACCTGAAGAATAACATATTAGTTCCAGTCATAGTAAATTTATATTCCACCATTTTGGACAAAAGGATTAAAGAAACAACTATAAAAAATTAGACTTAAACAATATGAGTCCAAGGTCGTTATACTAAACTTACTTTGAAGGTTAACTTGTCAACCACTGTCTCAAGAAGGGGGCATCCAAAGGTAAAGTTGAGGTATCGCTTGTCATTGGATGACTCAAAAAGAAAGTCTTGTAATGGTAGCCCATAACCAATGACAAAAGTTGCTTTCCAACCTCCAAATAAAGGATATCGTGGTTCAATTTCCAGCTCTGACTGTAAGAACACAAATTTAGTCAATGTACACGAAGTCAAAAACAGCATTGATAGAAGCATATAAAAAACACTCATAAAACCTTTCATATTATGCTAACCTTTGCCTAAATTGGAAAAATGACAAAGGCTGCACTAAGGCGTAAATGCATAATCACTAAATTGGGAAAACCTTGTTGTATATTAACAAAATATAACTAAACCAGAACAATAAAAACAACTTGCATTTAAAACACAAGATGCAATGGACCTCTTTCCATTCTAAATGCATATTATTCTATTAGAAATCAATGTGGAAATGGAATAATACCCATCTTTCCAAAAAAGCATGTTCCCTCTTTCTTTCAAATAGAAAGTTACATGCTGCTTAGGAGAATTACAATACAAGGGTTTTAAACATCTATCTGGTCACACATCCAACAAACAGGAAAAAAAAAGTACTTATTTTTAGGAGTAACTTATAAATCACAAAAATTCCAGAGTTCACTAGGCAAGTGATTTGATTGTTCAAAAACAACTTTTTGCAGCAAGGAAGAGAGAGAATGGAAGAGAAACACATTTGAATACCTTACGAGAATCTGTACGCAGGTGTGATGACGAGATATTTCCTATTTCATCCCGATAGTAGACAGAATGAACCCTAGGTGGTAGTCTTGCCAGAAGGTATCGGAATGAGGACACACCATTCAAAGATGGCCTGGATTGGTAATCAACCCTGAAAATAGTATGTATTAGAAAGTGACTATTCAAATCAATCTTAAAAAAAGTGCTTCTTTTCTTGATGAACTTTCAAGCTGAATC
This sequence comes from Durio zibethinus, assembly GCF_002303985.1. Next base: position 15,544,184 of record NW_019168492.1, read on the forward strand.
ATAGCAGGCAGTAGCTACTCTACCTTGAAAATACACCTTTGTGCCGGGCACCAGCATGAACCAATGTGTACTGTTCTGTGACCTGAAGGTTGCCCCAATGAGATATTTCAACTTCACGAACAAGCTCCTCAACAACAGCAAATGGGCTATTATTCTCAAAATGTACAAGAATTGGAGAAAAAGAGTATGGAGGACGATCCTCGTAAGGCCCATACTTAATTTCAGTACCAGCACGGTTTGTGGGTTCCACCCTTGTGAATGATTCCACTTTATTACTTGGTGTCTTAATAAAAGTTGTTTGTTGCCTAACATGATACGGCAACAATATTAATGCATTATCACGATAAAATACTAATTGAGATTCTGATTGGGCTATCTCTGCTGGAAAAGGTTCTAGCGAGTGCGTCAACATGTATAATACTTCTAGTGTTGTGCTTTCTCCAGAATTTAAGGGACTGGCCAAATAAATAGTAAAATATTTAGCATCATTAGGTGCATCAGGCAGTTCTGTCGGTTTTACTTCAAGATGGACTAAAGTAGTCTTCTTCCGCTTTCCTTTAGTTGCTAATGCTTCAACTGTTGCTAGATGGTCAACTTGAGCGGGTGGGAAAGCAAGAAGAACTTCTGAAGCAGGCGTACTACCAGCATTCTCAATCTAAAAGAGACACAGACATACACATACATTATATACAATTATTCATAATAAAATACAAGTAAATATTAGATATCTAGATATTAATAATTCAATTCCTCATATTATCAGCACTAATACTTTAAAAATGACTTGAATTTGTTCACCTGTATAAAACCAATAAGAAATTATAGGCTCCATTTTGATGCTACTTTTCCTACTTGATTGTTTAGCTATTTACATCTTGCTTCCTCATAAGTGTCTAAAAAGCAAAATGCTATTTGATTAAAAATGAATAAATACCTAAAAATAATTCATTGAAAAATTATTGTTTCATAAAAAAGTAAAATTTTGCTATTAAAAAAAGTTTAAGTTTTTTAATTTTAATTCTTCAAAAATAAAAGCATCTATTTTATAACTACACTATTTGTTTTTCTTTTACTTTCAATAGTAAAAGGCAAAACCTTTTCTTCTATGATTTAAACAATAATTCATTCATATATATATATATATATATATATATATGAATACGTATTAATTAAAAACTAATAAATTTACAGCAATTAAGAGAGAAATTACCTTCAAAGTCAAGTAAACTTTAACAATGTGGGAGCTCAAGTCAATCTGCATCAATCAAAAACAATATTTAAAAAAGAAAACAAAAAAAGAAAAAAATTCAAATAAATAAGCTCAAAATAAGCCTAAATTAAACAAAAAAGAACAAAATATTAAGATCAAGCATAGATTTTACAATTTTTTTCACGATTGGAGATTTTAAAATATAAGTTCACATATACTCTTACTTAAAATAATTTCCTTAACCGAAAAAATTAGAATTTTTGAATCGCATACCATAATTTCGACAATTTCGAATAAAATTAAGATTAAAAAACGGAAAGATCAAGAAAAAAGAGAGCTTTGGTGCTTACTCGACGCTCGGCGTTGGAGATCAGGAGATGATGTAGAGGTGAGGATTTGCAGATGAAGAATAGAAGAGAGAACAGTGTGAGAGATAGGGTTTCCCTTGATCTGATTGGAGTCTCCATTGCAGTTGACGAGAGACTGAAACACTGCCTTGGGCTACGGCCAAGGTCGAGGGGATTTAGCAGAGAGAGAAATGGTTGGTTGGGTCAACTCTTTTGGGCTATTGGGTTTACTTCTTCTTCTTATTTTTATTTTTTTAATATATTTTGAAGATATGCATATATTAGATAAATATGTATTTATATCATGTAAAATATTAATAATTTATATATTATTTTATACAAAAATTATGTGATATAATTATATTGATATAAAAATATGAAATATATTTTTTTGGTTTTATTAAACCTATTTATGTTAAAATTTTAAACTGTATCATTTTTATATATTTTATTTTAATTATTTTTGTGTTATATCACCATGTTACGTTTGAAATTATTAAATCTTTTAGATCTGATATTTATATATATGAATTTATTTATTTCGTATTAAATACATATAAAATATGAAAATTATTATATCACAATTTATTTTCATACATAAAATACAAAACATATAAATTTAAGAAAAATCATATATTTTATTTTTGATTAATTCATAAATAATTTTATTAAAATTTAAATCATATTATTTTGTATATTTTCTTATATCATATCACCATATGTTATTTAAAATTTTCAAATCTAATATCAATCCTCCGGCATAGGTAATGCCTCAATGAAAATTTAAAATCACTCAACTTTTAAGTTAGAATACATACAAATATACTTAATCTCTTATCCACTGATCTAATCCCTTGTTCATTATCTAACTTTTATAGTTAATGGTTAAATATTTAAAAGGCAATTTTTTTTTCTAATGATGGTGGCAAATGGTTTAATTGAATATTAATAATCCACGATTATGACATCATATCAAATATAAACTAATTTAAAATAAAGGTGTATTTGAATGGATAATGAGATTAAATTTTATGGGATTAAAAAAATTAATTACTTTAATAATGAAATTAAATTCAATGATGAAATATGTATTTAGATGAAAAAATAACAATGGTGATAAGATAATTGTATAACAAAATTGTGCATTAAAGGTATTAGAGTAAAAATTGTATATAATAAATATTTTAACTTATTTAAAATTTATAAAATCAATAAATAATAAAAAATTATTAAATCATTTTTATATTAAATAATAATTTTATTAATAAAAATAATAATATACTAAATAATTTTTTATTATATTAAATTAATAAAATTATTTTATAATTTGTAAATAAAAATTAAAATAACAAAATCAAAACAGAAAGGTAAAAATGTAAAAAAAAAAAAAAAGCTTAGTGGCCAACTGGACCAAAAATGATCAATGACCAACTTTTCTCAATCGTTAAATCTGAATAGCCAATTAATTTTTTATTTAAAACTCAATATACAATTTATAAGATAAATCATCATTTAAATCTACTCTTCAAAATTACTATGTTTTTTTATTTAAAATTATTAGAGATTTTTCATTAAAAATAACTATTAGAGATTTAATCATAATTATTGAAAGGGTTAATGTGTAATTTAGCCTAAAATCTATATTATTTTTCATGATTAATATTCATAGAAAAGAATTCCCTGAGTCACTCCAACTAGAGAATCCCCTCGTTGCAAGCAACACAAGAGATGTAGAATCCAAATAAGACTAGAAAACCATAAAATCAAGTATAAATTAACCTTATTAGTTAAATATTTTCATATTTTTACAGGAACTCATATTATCATCTCTCTGTTTTGCTCTTATTTTATTGTTTTTTCACCCCTCCTGATGCCTTCATTGACCAAGGAAAAAGTTGCCTTCATTGACCAAGGAAAAAGTTGCTACAGACTTCGTCGTGAAGAACTACTGCTTCCACCTCTACCAATCTCCGGAAGATATTCACAAGTTTTATAAAGATTCAAGCACATTAAGCCGGTTGGGACTTGATGGGATCTTGCACCAATGGACCATATCGGAAGCCATGGATGATGCTCTTGTTGTTAGATTTGAAGTAATAAACACAACAACATAAAAGCAATATATCATAATAAATTCATAGTAATAGCTAACAATCAATAATGAATAATATAGAAAAAATTAACTACATCAAGATTATGTGAAAAATCCTACAATGTAAAAAGGAAAAAATCATGGATCATCAGAAAAATCTTCACTATCAAATAATTGATATATAAATTTTTTCTCTAACTAAAACTAGAACTAATCAATAACTAGGAAAAATCTCACCAAATAGGTGACTCAATAAATACACCTTGAATTTGTTCCTAAAGAGTTTTAAACCTGATCTTTATCATTCATAATGTAAAACTTGAATTATAAACCTACTGACAAAATTTAAGCTCAATTGGATCACAAATCGAATTTCATTCAACCAACTCTCCATCTTTTCTTTTCTTTTCTTTATATTTTCTAGCTTTGCTTTTTCTCTCTTCGATGCCTTCTCTCTTTCTCCATTTTTTTAAAACCAAAAACTAGCCCTCACCTTTTATTATGGAGGGCTCTCTTAAGGAAGCCTAAAAACATAAGGCCTATGGCCTTTGAATAGTCGAATAACCTATGGGGCTAGACCCCACATTCCTAACAATCTCTCATTCCAGTCCTATTAAAAGGAGATTCATCATCATAGTAGTTTTATTTAGAATTTACCTTGGCCAAAGAACCCATTTCGATTAAGTTACTGCAGAGCTCAAGCTTCTTCCTGAGAAATGTCTTAGTCAACATATCTACTATATTTTTATCAGTATAGGCTTTCTTCAACAGTATTTACTGTTTTTTAATCATTAAACATAACCGATGATATCTAATATTCTTGTGCTTTGTTCTAAAATGATACATGATATTCTTACTCAAATCTAAAACACTATGGCTATCACAGAACATCATATTCTTTCTAATTCAACCCTAATTCAAGAAAAAAATGTTTCATCCAAAGCATTACTTTACATGCTTTGGTTGCTACAAGATACTCAGCTTTTGTAGTTGACAAAGCAACATACATTTGTAACTTAGATTGTCAAAACACAGCTCCTCATGTAAAAGTGAACAAATATCCTGAAGTAAATTTTTTACTATCAAGATTATCTGTTATGTCAACATCAATAAACCTTTTTAAAATTGATTGTGAAACTCTATAACTAAAGCATATTTTTGAAGTGTCTTTTAAATATCTGAAAATCTATTTCACTACTTTTTAATGAACCTTTTTCTGGATTAGAAAGAAATCTACTCACTACACCAATTACATGAGCAATGTCAGGTCATGTACAAATCATAAGATATATAAAAAAACTGACTGTAAAAGAACAAGAAATACTAGATATAGCTAGTTGCTCTTTCTTAGTCATCGGATAAGATTTTTTACTCAAATGAAAATGATTGGTAAATAGACTACTAATTGATTTAACATGTGCATGTTGAATCTACTAAGCACTCGTTTAACATACTTTTCTTATGATAATCATAGCTTTTCAGCTTTTTTATCTCAGATAATATCCATACCGATAATCTACTTTGCTTGACCTAAATCTTTCATGTCAAAAGGACTTAGACAATTATTCTTTCAATCTGCTAACCATACAATCATCTTGTCCCATAATCAATATATCATTAACATATAATAAGAGAATAATGAAGTTACCATCAGAGAATTTTTTGACATACACATAAGGATCTACTGTCATTCTTTTATAACTATAGCTGACCATAAAAGAATTAAACTTTTTGTACTATTATCATGGAGCTTGTTCAAGCCATACAAGCTTTGCTTTAGTTTGTAAATTAAGTGCTCTTTCCCTTTCACTTTAAAACCCTCAGGTTGATTCATATAGTTACCATGTAAAAATGCGGTTTTGACATTAAGTTGCTCAAATTCAAGATTCAAACAAACTACTAATCTCAGTACCACTTGAATGAAACTCATCTTCACAACTAGAGAAAAGATCTCAACAAAATTGATACCTAGTTTCTGATAAAAACTTTTCACCATCAATCGAGCTTTGTGCTCACTAGCTTGTCATCATTTTTTTTCAACTTGAATACCTATTTATTTTTCAACGGTCTCATTTTTTTTAAAAGTTTAACAAGATCATAAGTATCATTTTTTTACAATAACTTAATCTCTTCTTTCATTGTTTTTGATCAGTGCTCTCTATCCGGAGTAGCTTACATATCTTAGAAGCTCTCTGGCTCCTTCTCACTAGTAATTAAAATAAAATCTGAACTTAAATGCCTAGTAGATGACCTGTGTTCTCTACTAGGTCTCTTAGGTTAAAACTCTACACCACATACTATCGAAGGTAGCTCCTTTTGCTTAACACTTTCAGATAAAGAGAATTGCTCCCCTTGCATAAAATTGATTCATCTGGCTCATCACTAACTGTGACTAGCTCATTCATTTCATCAAGTTCTGTTTCTTGCTTATTTTCACAATCTGTGGCTCTTTCCTGTAGAACTCCTATCAATGTTGAAATATCACATTCAACAGTAACCCATGTAATCTTCTTATTTTTTTCGAGGTCTGTTATAGTTCTTTTTCATAGAATACCACATCTTTGCTTTTGATATATTTCTCTTCACTAGATCCTATACCTTATAGCTAAATTTTCATCACCATATCCTACAAACACACATTGTATGGCTTTACTGTCAAGCTTTGACCTCTACTCTTTCAACACATGTATAAATGCTTTACACCCAAAAACTTTCAAATGAGAGTATGAAGCATCTTTTTCTGTCCACTCTCTTTATGAAATGTCAAAGCCCAAAGGAACTAATGGTGATTTGTTAAGTAAATAACAAGCTATATTGACTGCTTCATCCTAGAATTGCTTTAGTAATTTTACCATCCTTAACATACATTTGACTTTTTTCATAATAGTGCAGTTCATCCTTTCAGCTATATTATTATGCTGTAGTGTTTCAAGTTCTGTCATCTCATACCTAATCTTATACTTTGAACAATACTCTTCAAAGTATTTGGATATATAATTTTCATCATTATCAGTTCAAATACACTTTAAGGGCAATCTTGTCATCCTTTCCATCATGGCATAACATTTTTGAAAATACTATAATACCTGACTTTTATTTTTCAACATATACACCCAAGTCATATGTGAAGTATTATCAATAAAAGTAACAAAATACTTGCTACCTCTTAATGACTCAATCTTCATGAGACCACATACGTCAGAATAAACTAATTCTAATCTATTTTTTTATTTGAGAACTCTTATAAAAAAAACTCTACGATGTTTATCAAACAAACAATGATCACATAAATCGATAGATATATCTTTAGTCAAAAGAATGAAAGACTACCTTGTCAAAACCTGTAACCCCTTCTCACTTATGTGTGTCAGCCTCATATGCCACAAGTTTATTAAAGCATTATCCTCAATGACATTTATCTAGTTGCTATTCAATTACATCAATGTCTTATATATTATGTAGCATATTTTTCCCTTGCAACTACTATAGATCTTTTGAAAAGCTTTTACTGTTCATTCTTTTGTCGACTTAAATATCCTTCCTTATCAAGGACATTAATAGCAAGTAAGTTCATTCTCATATCTAGAATGTGTCTGACATCCGTCAAAGTCAACATGCAGCCTATACTAGTTTATACAACAATATCATCAATCTTAATAATCTGTGACACATTTTTATTTCCTATCTTGGTGCAACCAAAGTCTCTTACTTTGTAAGTTGTAAACAACTCTTTCTTAAAAATACAATGATATGCTACTCTTATGTCAACTATCCACTCAATGTTGGGATCACTAACATAATTACAATCATCATGTGTACAAATCAAAGTAATTGAATCATTATCTAAATTTACTACTACAACATTGTCGTCATTTGAACTATTACCTCTCTCATATTTTCGTTCTTGCTTCAAGATTTTGTAGTATCACTTTATATAACATGTTTTACCATAATGGAAGTACTTCATTTATCTTTGGACTTAGATCTATGTTTAGGCTTACTATGACCTCTAGAGTTCTAACCTCTGTTGATATTTTTACTTCTGTTCTCTGTGATTAGAGCTTGATTTTCAAGGTCTAAATCTTTTTTGTCTTGCTTTTTCATTAAACATGTTGTACTTTATCATCCTTAATGTTACGTTGTAATTAGAAGTTAAATTAAGAACAGTCACAACTAGAGTATTTAAGCTATCTGGCAATGAACCCAAAAAAAATAACACCTTCATTTTATCATTCATCTTAAGCTCTATAGTAGTTATCCTATTAAATATATCTTGAAAATCACTCAAGTGCTCTATAATCGATCATTCATTCTTGTACTATAAAGTTGTGAGCTTTTTAACAAGTAAAACTTTATTATATTTGTTTTTCTCTTATACAATGCTGTCAATTTTTTTCAAACAATGTGGGCATCTGTCTCTTGCACTACATGATGAATATGTTGATATCAACCCATTTTCTAATTGTAGCCAATGTTTTTCTGCCTAACTTCTTTCAACTTTCATCTTTCATATATGTTGATTTAGTCGAATCATCCAATATCGACTCATACAAATCTTTACAGTATAAATGATCTTCTATCATATGCTTCCAAATTAAATAATTTAATGCTGTTAATTTTATCATGAAATCTATATAACTCTCTATAATCTCAAACATAATTTACTTCTATCTTTGGTTGCTTTTGTATCAATATCTCAAAATAACTATTGCTCTGATATCACTTGTTGGGCCTGAAGCAATAAACACAACAATGCAGAAGCAATATATCGCAATAAACTCACAGTAATAGATAACAATCAATAATCAACAACGCAGAAAAAATAAAGCACACTAAGATTTACGTGAAAAACCCTCTAGTGTAAAGGAAAAAAATCACAGACTATCAGAAAAATCTTCACTATCAAATAATGGATATACAAAGTTCTTCTCTAGCTAAAATTAAAACTAATCAATAACTAGAAAGAAAATTAAAGAAATCTTACCAAATAAGTGACTCAACAAATACACCATAGATATATTCTTAAAGAGCTTTAAACCTGATTTTTATCATTTAGAATGTAGACTCTGAATCATAAACCTGCTGACAAGATTTTAACTCAATCGGATCATGAATCGACTTCTGTTCAACCAACTCTCTTTTCTCCTTTATCTTTCTTTTTTTTGACTTTCCTTTTTCTCTCTTTGACGCCTCCTCTGTTTCTTCCTTTTTTTCACTAAAAACTAGCCCTCATCTTTTATTATGTAGGGCTCTCTTAAAGAAGCCTAAAAGCACAAGGCCTATGGCCTTTGAATAATCAAATAACTCATGGGGCTGAACCCCACTTTCCTAACACTTTTCTCCAACCTTGATTGCAAGGAGTGTGTTCCTTTTTCTGTTGATGCTCCAGCTATCTATAGGCCTTGGAGTTCATGTTTTGGTCGTTGGTTCCATGAAGAACAGCACCAACATCAAAAGAAATTTCATCCAATCTTTCGTCTTGGCCCCTATGAATAAACCCAAGTCTTATTTTATCTTGAATAATGTTTTGAGGTTTCTTGATGACGAAGATACATCAAAGACTTATGTTCAAGGAGTTGATTCAACTGCTGATCCATGCCTAGATCCTGTGTTAACTGATAATGCCTCTGACGAGGAAGTTCATAATGATGTTACTGCTGATCCAAGTCTCAATCTCTAACGAGGCTGTTCAAGAAGAGGATGCTAATGCTACTGCTGCTGCTGCAGCAACTTGCGTTAATGGAGTTGATTCGACTGCTGATCCAAGCCTGGATCATGTGGGAGATGATATTGCCTCTAACAATGTCGTTGAACAATTTGAAAAGAATGTTACTGATGTTGTGAATGCATTGAACGAGAATAATGATCCGCATAAATCTGTTTCAACAGCAACCAAGGAGTCTAATCTCCATAAAAGCAGAAAGCAACAGAAACTAATCTCCAAGAAAGCAAAAAGTCAAAATTTGTTGGGAACTTGCCCATGGATGTAAAATTGCTGAAGAACTTCAAGAGGCTTTTAAGAAATCTGATTTTTTTTTTAATTTGTTTAGAAGAGTGTGTTATTTACTTATTTCCATTTAATCAAATAGTAAAAGTAACAGAATTTTTTTTTTCCTCCACAAGAAGGCTATTGACTTTTTTTTTTTATTTTCATAAATGAAGTTATTAAGGATTAACTCTAGATTTGGAACTTATAAAAGTCTATCACTCTATCAAGTCTATCATTTTATATTGCCCTTATCGTACAAAGTTTCCTAAGGTTGTTCTTCTTTTATGTTTTTTTGCTCCTAATAGGGTGAAGGGGGAAGAATTGGAATTTTAAAAAAAATTTAGAAGGTGAAACGTCATTAATAGATAATTTTCTTTTCTGAGAATATAATTTTGCTTTCAAAGCAATTCGTGTATTTGTAAGCTTAAACACACGATACATTTTTCAATCATATATATAATTTTTTTCAAAATTTTAACCCGTATGGTTTTGATATCATGAATGCTATGGCCAAAATTGTCGGATCCACTCAAAACCCCCTTTCTGGAGGTTGATGACATAATAGAGTGGCTTTCTGAGCTTGTGAAAGAGTGCGAAAGAGTGCTTGAGCATGAAAAAACTTGAAAATATGGTGAACACAAAGGGTGGTTGGAATATTTTTTGAAAAATTTTGGTTTTTGATCAAAGTCTACGTTCTATGATCTAAAAACAGAAAAGTCTTCTGATTTTTTTTTTTTTTTAAAGCCCCGTGATTCCAAGTTTAAACATTTTTAGGTCATGATAGATTCTTGTCAGTGATTTTTAACCATTAAAGCAGTCATTGTCTTTTCTTGCCTACTGATATTTGAAATTCCATGGAGCTCAAAAGCTTCATACAGATTGTAGTACTTTGTTTAAGCACCCTGTAATTCCTTCAGAACTGTAAGAGTTAAAAATTTTTGTTTCCTCACTAAAATTTTCTATTTTTTGTCGCTTCTTTCCCATTATATAAATTCATTTCCACAATTTAGAGAAGCCATATATATGGAGCCTTGATTTCTTTCAGAAGATGACCTCACTGCTTCACGACCCATAGATGTCAGAATCGGACTATCATTAAATCGTTTAAGGTTTTAGATAATCCGAATCAATTATTAGTTAAATAAAAAATATTATGAAAAATATAAATATTTTTAAATTTTTAACTCAAATTATAGTTTAATAATTCAATTATAAAACCATAAATTTTAAGATACATCATAAACTACAAATTTTAAAATAAAAAATATTTAGAATAATTAATTACTAGTTAAAAATGAAATTAGTTAACATTTTATTAAAATCATATTTTATATTTGAATAATTAAAAATAATAGTTATATTTTAATAAATATAATAAATTATAAATTATAAATAATTATAAATAATTATTATTTATTAATATATAATAATTAATCTTTATGTAATAAAAAAGAAATATCTATATATAAAATTAATAAAAAGTAAATATTTATATTTATATGAAAATTAATAAAAAATTAAAATCATTTTTATATTTTTATATAAATATAGATTTTTTATAATTTTACATATATACATTTCATTTATTAATTATTTTCGATTATGATCAAATAATTAATTATTTTTATTAACATTTTATTTTTATTAATTTTATATATAATTAATTTTATAATTATTTTTAATTGTGGTATCAATTAGTAAAATTTTTATTTGATCATCTTTTTTTTTTTAAATTGCTTATTTTCACAAGTGTAAGTTTTTTTTTTTGTAATGTCATTATAGTTACAAAGGTTTTGATAGTAAAAAATAAAAGTTGGAAGACTTATTTAGATGAAATAGTAATATAAAAGCTTAATTAAATTATTTTAAATACTTAAAAGGATTTTTTTCATATTTTACTTAAACTTCTTAATTGATATTGAATCAATTCAATTAAAACAAAAATCGTTCGGTTTACTGATTTATCATATAAACTATCGATTATAATTGTTTAAAATAATTTAATTATAAAATTAATATAATTACAGAATCAGAGCAATTTCAATATCGATTCATTGATTCATCCGATTGAACTAGCGATCTGATCCAGTTGTGATATCTATGCTTAAGGTAATACAAAACGTAGCAGTATTGCGTAGTTGCAGCCATTTTATCCACGAACTCTTTAATGAAACATTTTCCTTTTTTAAAAAGAGTAATATTGGAGGATGGGCTAGAGGGGAAGGGGTTGCACCGGTTCGAACCCGAGCCTACATGCCTCATAAACCTGCAATACAGAGATACAGCAGAAAAATGCAGAATGCATAAAAACTTTGGAGGAAAAAAAGGGTTAGGAAAAGATTAAGAGGAAAAAAAAAGGTTAGGAAAAGATTCAGTGCATCCCATGGCAGCATCTAAAAAGAACATGTTTCATTTGCAGTTTGGAATAAGATCCCACCAATTGCAATATCTGAATGTTAAGTACAAAAAAAAATTAAAATTTTGAATATTTTATCATATGCCAGCAATTTAGCACTTGATTCAATACTTCAATTTCCATGTAACAACAGACTTAAGCAGAAAGTAACTAGTAAAAATCTATGGTAGCGGACTAAGTTCTGGTACAAAACCTAAGCACCATGTCACCAAAAAGATATCATCTCAAAAGCCATCCCCTCCATATCTCAGAGCTCTCCTCTCCTCTTCATTTGCTCAACACTTTTCAATATATCTGGATTAAAGAAACGGTCATGCACAAACTTTCTCTCTTGTGCTTGTCTCTCCTTGATGGCACTAGGGTATGGGTTTGGTGGTGGTTTCTTTCCTTAAAGACCGGCAATTTGTTTCAAACGAGCATGTCTTCTTTTTCTCCTTTGTCTCCATCCGATATGCCAACTAGAAGGGATAACAATAGTTAAATAAGTTAATATCAGACAGGATACCAATTAACATGATCTATTATTTGTAGTGGACAGATAAAAGTTGCAGTTAGTTACCAAAAACACTTCCTATATGAGGAATATTTCCTCAATAGATCCATACTAAGAAACACCAAGGAGTTTCCCTTATAATTGTGTCATGCTCTGAAACAAACTCAAGTTTTTCCTCCTTTTTTTGTGATAAAAGAATCATTCAAATTCCATTCATTTCAATATTCACTATGCATGCATCATATCTGAACACATGTACAACGGCGGAACCCTTAAAACAAAATGCAAATTTAGTTCCAATATTGAAGATAAAAAAATTTTAAGTATAGGTGTATCTGAATGAACAATTTTCATAAGATCATATTCCAAATATTGATATCGCATCATCTGCAGTTAGCTTCCATAACACCAAACTTTGAAAGCTTGCTTTCTTTTCTTCAGTCCGAAGATTAAAACATTAAACACCAAATTTCATTACTAACGGAGTGATAATGAAAACCGAATTGACTTTAAAAGTACAAGTCTAAAGAGCTTCATACCATGATATACACAATAATGAATAACGAAAGAAACATTATGTCGAGAAAATTATACATGATGGCATCATGATGTTTCGTCACCGGACATTTCTGGAAAATTTTTTATGTAAACATCCCTGCGAGACTAATCTGCTTAACTTTTCCATAAGCACGAGGAAAGGTTTTGAGCTTGAGCCTCTCATTTTAACCTGCTGGCGGCGGCCCTATCTTCTTTTTTTTTTCTTCTTTTATCTCTCTCAGAGATGAAACGTTTTCTTTAATTTTCCCTTTTTGTGGTCTGTTGAAATCAAAATTTTAATCATAAAATCCCAAGGACATTCCAAAAGCTGAATACCTATCTCAAGAAGCAAGGAAAATTTTTTAATTTTGCAATGAATATTACATCTTTAATGAAGAGCCAACTATATTTTAAGTCCTTTTTTGCTATCAGCAAATGGACAAGTTAAAACAGCATGAAATTCTCTTGAAACTGACACTCTTAAACAGGTTGCTTCATGGCTTGCAAAAATGGAATCCATTAAGGGAAATAAGGTTCAACCTCAGAATACTACTAATCTGGCTGCTATCACTGATATGGTTCAGAGTTCAGCTTCATCTTTCAAAAGGCGGGGTACGAAGAATCGTTTTGTCAGATATGCGCTTCCAATGATTTCATTGACTGTGTTTGGCGCAGTCGGCCTTGCCGCCTTGGTCATCTCTAGCTAGGCAGGTTAGTTTTGGAACCACTTTAGCTTATGGGACTTTTGTTTCAGCAGGGAGTGAATGTTGGTAGTTTAGAATGTGGTCTATCCCACATTAGTAGAAAAATCACTTATATATGGTTTAAAAGAAATTACTTATGTTACTTATGTAATTGAGTTAAGTGTTGGAGTGTACTAAGTCATTTGAGTTTATTAGAAATTTTTTTAATAGGTCAGATAATTTTAAAAGTCAAAGATGGACACTTGAGCTAAATTTTTAAATCTTTTTATTATTATTTTTTATTTATTACTGATTCTGAGTAAATATGTTTGAACAGTGAAAAATATGACTGTTTAAATAAAGTTTATTTAAACAATAAAATATGACTATATAAAATATCATGACTTTTTAACTTGGTTTGATTAATGACTATCATTTATTATAAATAGATCTTACTACTTGATCAATTTCATTACTTCTGATTTAGAGAGTTTTAAAGCTTTGTTGTTTCCTATAGGCATAATTGCCTAGTGTTATTCACACCTCAAAGCTATATTTTCTTCTTTCTTACTATTTTTATTTTTCTTAAATTTACTAACAATTTAAAGGCAATTATGGATACTACATCCACTATTGTCCCTACTGCTACTATGGATTTGGAATCAAGCATGAAAGTTTACTTTCAAAATCAAGATGTAATTAGACTTGATCGTTTTAATGGATCAAACTACACTAGGTGGAAGGACAAAATGATTTTTCTATTGACAGCATTGAAGATGTTTTATGTACTTGATCCAAATTTGAAACCAATTCCAAAACCAACTCCTGAAGATTTTGATGCTATTAAGGCAACAAGAAGCAAACGTGAAGAAGATGAAATAATATGTCGAGGTTATATTTTGAATTCATTATTTGACCATCTATATGACCTATATAGGAATATGAAAACACCAAAAGAGATATGAACTGCTTTTGAACACAAATACATGAACGAAAAGAAAGGTAAAGATAAGTTTTTGGCTTTGAAATACTTTGAATTTTCAATAACTGATGATAAACCAATCATGGACCAAGTGCACGACTTGCAAATTCTGGTTTCTAAGTTGAGTGAGCTAGAAATTAAGGTTCCTGATTCACTTTAAGTTGGAGCTAATTTGTCAAAACTTCCTCTTTCTTGAAATGGATATAGGAAGAAAGTTCTGCATTCGACAGATACTTTCACTATTGAAGAATTTCAGACTCACGTACAGATTGAAGTAGAAAATCGTGCAAGCGATGCACTCTTTCTTGGAGGTTCAAATGTGAATTATGTGAGTAGACAAAATTCTGAAAAAACTCACAAGTCTTCTACTAAATTTTAAAACAATTTTAAAGTCAAGAAAAATGGATTTAAGAAATCCAAATTTAACAAGAATAAAATGTGTTTCCATTGTGAAAGAAAAGACATTTGATTAAAGATTATAGATTTAAAAATACCAAAATTAAGATTGGTTTTGGTTCTAAAAGCAAGGCAAATCTGGTTGAGCAAGAAGTTAATGAACTTGTGGCAATGGTGACTGACATGTAAATTGGAATGATCACCGAAGTTCATATGGCTATTACAAATAAGTCATCTGATTGGTGACTAGATTTTGGTGCAATTATTCATGTTTGCAACAACAAAAGCAGTTCAAGACTTATGAAAAATACAAGAGACTAGAAAACATCCTTATGAAAAATCATGTTCCAGCTAAAATGATTGAAAAATAAACAGTTGAATTGAAATTCACCTTAGGACAGAAACTAACTTTACTTAATGTTTTTCATGTTCCTGATATTAAAAAGAAACTTGTATCTACAAATCTATTATGTAAGAAAGGCTTTAAGATTGTACTAGAGTTTGATAAAGTTATAGTCTCCAAAAATGGTGTATTTATTGGAAAAGATATTCCAATGATGGTATGTTTAAACTAATTATTGATGAAATAAATAATGTTTTTGCTTATATTGTTGAGCATTCTTCTTTTTAATGGCATGCTAGATTAAGACATTTAAATTATCAATATATGAATCATATGACTAAGCATGGCTATATAACATACCAGAAAAATCATGACATTAAATGTGAAATCTGTGTCAAAAAAAAAATGACTAAGAAACCTTTTCCTAAAGCTGAAAGAAATACAAAATTATTAGAACTCATAAATTTTGATATTTATGAGTTAAATGGTTTATTAACAAGGGGAGGAAAAATGTATTTTATAACATTTATAGATGATAGCTTTTGTTATACTTTTGTGTATATAATGAGAACAAAAGATGAAGCTTTTGATAAATTCAAATAATATAAATCAATTGTTGAAAATCAAAAGGAGAAAAAAAATCAAAATTCTTTGAATTGATAGGGGTGGTGAATATTTTCCAGATTCATTTTCTCTTTTTTGTGAAGATAATGGAATTATTCATCAAATGACAGCCCCTTATGCACCCTAACAAAATGGTTAGCTAAAAGAAAAAATAAAACCTTGGTTGATATAGTAAATAATATGTTGTTAAATGCTAAATTACCTTTAAATCTTTGAGGAGAAGCACTTTTAACAGCATACCACATACATAATAGAATTCTTTCAAAGAAATTTTTAAAAACACCATATGAACTTTGGAATCATGGCAGAAAATGAAATTTGAATTATTTTAAAGTGTAAGGGTGCATTGCTTTTTATAAAATATCTTATCCTCATAAATCAAAATTAGAACTTAAAGGTATTAAATTTATTTTTGTTGGTTATGCACAGAATTCAAAAGCATATAAACTTCTTAATTTAAATACTAATGTTATTATCGAATATATTCATATAGCATTTTTTGAAAATAAGTTTATATGTGATACTGAAACTAATATGGAAAAATAAATTGAAATGATTCCTACAACTAAAAATAAAAGAAAAAAAAGTAATGATTCTATTGAAATTAGAATAAGCAAAAGAACTAAAAAAGAGAATCTTTTACCTTCTGATTTTGTTTCTCCAGATTCTATAATATTCTTAGTAGAAGGAAATAGAACCAAAGTGCTTAAGAAAACACCAATTCTACTAAATGTAGATGAAGACCTTAAAACATTTAATAAAGCTATGACTTCAATAGATATTGCTTTTTGGAAATAAGCTATTAATGATGAAATGGACTCAATCATGTCCAATAATGCATGGGTCTTAGTAGATTTACCTCCAGGTTTTAAACTTATAGGATGTAAATGGGTGTTTAGAAATAAATATAATAGAAACCTTTAAAGCAAGATTAGTTGCAAAAAGTTTTAAACAAAATGAAGGCATAGATTATTTTGATACATATGCTCCGATAGCTAGAATAACATCCATTAGAGTTCTTATAACTTTGGCTTCCATTTATAAACTACATGTGCATCAAATGGATGTTAAGACAACCTTTTTAAATGGTGACTTAAAGGAAGAAATATACATGGAACAACCAAAAAGTTTTATTCTTCCAAGTAATGAGAATAAAGTTTGTAAATTAATTAAGTCACTTTATGGGCTAAAGCAAGCTCCTAAACAATGGCATGAAAAGTTTGATTCAATCATAGTAGCCAATGGTTTTAAATATAATGGAGCATATAAGTGTATTTACTCAAAATTTACTAAAGAATATGAAGTTATAATATGTCTCTATGTGGATGATATGCTTATTTTTAGTACTAATATGATTGGCATAAATGAAACCAAAAGGTATTTGATTTCTAATTTCAAAATGAAATATTTAAATGAAGTTGATACCATTTTGGGAATTAAAGTTAAGAGATATAATAAGGGTTTCGTTCTTAATCAAAGTTATTATATTAAGAAACTACTTAATAAGTTTAAGTATCTCAATATAAAAGAAACCAATACTCTATATGATACAAGTATAAAATTAACAAAAAATCAAGGTTATATAATTGCACAACTTGAATATGCTAATGCTATTGGAAGTATTATGTATGTTATGCATTGTACTAGGCCAAATATAGCTTTTTCTATTTGCAAGCTATTGAGATATACAAGTAAGCCTAGTATAAGTCATTGGAAAGCCATAGGAAGAGTTCTCGGTTATCTTAAAAGAACTAAAGATTTTGGGCTTATTTTATTCCGGAGACCCAACTATTTTGAAAGGATATTCGATGCAAGTTGGATCATAAGTATAAGTGACAATAAATCCACTACAGGATGAATGTTTACCCTTAGAGGTGGTGCAATTAGTTGGGCATCCCAGAAACAAACTTGCATTTCACATTCAACTATGGAATCTGAATTTATAGCTTTAGCTGTAGCAAGCAAGGAAGTTGAATGGTTAAGAAATTTATTAATGGATATAGAGTTGTGGACACAACCAATGAAAACCATTTCATTGTACTATGATAGTGAAGCTACTATGTCTAGAGCTTATAGTGAAATTTATAATGGAAAATCTAGATATATAGTCTAAGACATGATTATATCAAAGAATTAATAAAAAAATGGGGTAATTAACATCATATATGTTAAATTTGCTAACAACTTAGCATATCCTCTTACCAAGGCGCTACCTAAAAATTTGGTAAAAAGCACCACAAGTGGAATGAGTTTAAAATTCCTTTTAAACACCAAAAATGGGAACCTAACTTTGAATTAGTAACCTCTAATTGCAAAGTTTAATAGGTAATAACAAGTTATTGTTATGTGTCTGTAAACACTAGTCAACCCATTCTAAATATTTGGAATACTAGTGTAAGCCATTGCATTAAAGGAGGATGAGATTGAACTCTTAATGGAGTTTTTAAATGTTTATAGCAATGGAGACATAAATAAAAACTCCACCTATGTAAACATAGAAGTGGTACCGCTTCAACAAAAAAATTAGAAACTTTCTTGTAAATGTTTATAAATAAGGATAAGCACATAGCCATAATAGTGCTAAAATGATTATAAACCTTTTGCAGAATATTAAATAAGTATTATGTGTATTATATCTTAAATTTTAACACTAGAAGTTGAGATTTAATCTGCGGACACCATCAACTTTGTTAGAATACTAAGTATATACGCTATTGAAAGTTTAAATCAAAAGATACCTACTTGTATTCATAATATTTATTTTTGTGAAAGGTTAAAGATTAAACACCAACATTCCAAACTAATAGGGGGATTGTTGATAGTTTAGAATGTGGTGTATCGCACATTGAGTAGAAAAATCACTTATATATGATTTAAAAGAAATTACTTATATTATTTAAGTAATTGAGCTAAGTGTTAAAGTGTGCTAAG
Organism: Durio zibethinus; assembly: GCF_002303985.1. The sequence goes on from NW_019168492.1 coordinate 15,563,227, forward strand.
TCATTTGGGCTTGCTAGAAGTTTTTCCAGTGGTTCAGACAATTTTAAAAGTCAAAGATGGGCACTTGGGCTAATTTTTTAAATCTTTTTGTTGTTGTTATTATTATTTTTTATTTATTACTAATTCTGAATAAATATATTTGAATAATGAAAAATATTACTATTTAAATAATAAAATATGACTATACAAAATGTCATGACTTTTTTAATTAGCTTGATTAATGACTATTCATTTATTATAAATAGATCTTTCTGCCTGACCAATTTTATTATTTTTGATTTAGAGAGTTTTAAGGCTTTATTGTATCCTATTGGCATAATTACTTTTAAGTTAGTGTTGTTCATGCCTCAAAGCCATATTTTTTTCTTTCTTACTATTTTTGTTTTTCTTAAATTTACTAATAATGAATACATATGTTGTTCTCTGAATAGCATATGCAAATATAAATTATAGTGATCATGGATATCCAAAAATTGAAAAATTCAAAAAAAAAATTCAAAAATTCTTTTAGAATATATATATTTTAATTTTTTGGCCACTCTACTCACTATTACTATTTAATATTCGGTCATAACCCACAGTTAGCCAACACCCGACATCCAACAAACATCCTCTACAATAATTAAATATAAAAAATTTTGAATCCGCCATTGAGAATAGCATAAGTTAACTTTGAGAGGCATACCGTGTTATGTTATAGATAATTGGCTCAGTTCCGTTTATGATGCATGCCTTATGGTTGGAGTGCGACCAATGTATTCGAGATGCTAATGCTGGAATGCAGAGTACTTGTTGCTGTTCAGATTTTGTATACGAAGACTTTACATGAAAACTCTATGTTTGCATCCTTCATTGATGCTTCACTAGAGAATATCTGATCATTATTTGGATCTTTTAATTTAGTAAGAATATCTGTTTCAATTACTGTTGCAACACCTCTAATCTGTAGTCATAGTTATTTTCATCATTTTGCTATGGATTTTCCCCTTCCTGCTGCTCTTTTCCATGTTCTTCTAAAATGTAATGGTACATTGTAGTTCAGCAAGGATATTGCAAAGGTGAAAAATGATCAAGAATGGGAAATTATTGAGACCAGGAAAGCATTATCAAGAACAGGAGCCATCGACGCAAATTAGCCAAAAAAATACTTCATTGGAGGAAGAGTTGAAGATATTTATCTGAAACCTCAAGCTCATGTCAAGTTGTGAGTGACTTGCCATTTCTTCTATTTTCTAGGATTTGCAAGAGAAGGTTGACACAAACAACTATGACTATAAAAGAATTCCTAGGCCAAATGAAGGCAAGTTGGGCTAGTTTTGGGCTCTTTGTTCGAAAGGTTGTTTTTGTAGCTGTAGTAACATTGGCATTTTGAACTCGAAATTTAGCTCACTTAATTCATACAATCACATTTAAGAAATAATATCTAGTAAATTTTGATTTCAAATTTTCACACCTCCAACAGTTCTTTTATCTGCAGTTTGCTATCTCTTTTGTAAAAAAAATTAATATTTTGGTGGAAAATCTCAGGGTTTTTAGTTTTGCTACATCTTGATAAATACTTGGTTTAATCTAGTCTGCTAAGAATATGTCACTTATGTTGCCCTTGATTGTTGCAAAACCGGCACGCAGTTTTGATTGTTGAGATTGATGTATGTAGCAAATGATTCAGTGTTCCATTTAAAAATTTATACAATTATCAAAGCCTGTTGCATGGTGCATACGTTATCCAGAGAGGGAAGCTCATTGTACAAGGCAGCAAGAAACAGAAAATTGTAGGAGTGCACCATGTTAATCTACGTTTCCCAAATTCATTGCCCGATGCACTGGTTTAGGATATTGCCTGCATAACCAAAGATGTCACAGGAGAGGAGGGGGTCATGGTGGGAAAAGAACAAGAAAACAGCTCGTGAATATCCCCAAACCATTGCAAATGCACCGCGGGATGCTATCCCATTTTAATGGGTGGTCTCAGCTTTTCCTGATAGTCTTTTTCTACCAAAAGCTTTTAATGTAGTAATCTGGATTGTCAAATGTGAGATTTTGTTGTGAATTATGTTTTTTCAGTGTGCAAACCTCTCCACAAGTGTTTAGCAATGGGCTTAGCCATTTGGGTGACTTGAACTAAATTATTTCTACACATGAACCTAACAGAAAACTGTGCTAATAGAGAAAATTGGATTAGTGCTGAGATGCCAAGAACCCCAATTTGCAAAAATTTTTAGACTTATAATTTTAGACCTTATCACGATATCCTAACATGAAAATGATATAAAAAAAGATTAAAAAAAAATAGTTTAAAATTTTGACAAAAACTAAAAAATATCTTTCATTACAAATTACAATATAATTTATACGTGTTTAATACAAAATAAATACAACACGGATACAAAAGGTACCAAGTCTAGAAGTTTTAGTATACTCCTTCAAACTTATTCTCTCATCTCTGTAAAATTTTCAAATTTCAGCCCAAAAAAATGGAACAAATTTACTGATAAGGCCTTGATTTAACAAAGAAATTAAAGGTGCTCTCTGACCAGGCAAGACTCTGAAGGGTAGACAGTTCTAGACCATTTTTGCTTTCATTGTTTGGTGATTACATCATAACTTGGCACAAAATCTTGTTAACTAAACTGCAGTTCAAGGACTGAATCAACTTCCTGTAACCTTGGATTCTTGCACTTCTGGTCTTGACCTTCACTGAACTGAACTTTTTGCAGTAATCTTGTCTTGTATATTTTTGAGTCCATGTTCTATCCATGGTATCCTCATTATGTTTCTCAGACTTCCTACTAATCTTGTATGTTCTGCAAATTTACGTCAGTTGTATGATCATCCTGTTTCTCAAACAGTCGTCCATCGTATCTCAACATGTATCACTCCATTCTTTGAATTGATCAAGTGGTATTTTTGGTTGATTCGTCCATTATGAACAACATCAGCGAGGTTGATATCCACATTTCCCAAACATTCCTACATAGAAAATTATTTAAGAAACTAACATTATAGAGAATAATCACATTTTTAAAATGGTTATTAAATTATTAAAACTTTCAATTTAGTTACTAAAATTTGAGTGCATGATTTTTTTTAGTCACCCAACTATTAATCTTTAACAATGTGTTGATGTGATAAAGACATATCAGCTGTCAGGTATCACAAAGTATTTGCTATATCAGCAAATTTATTTCTTCTTAAATTTATAATACCAAGTCAGCAATATTATGCGGCATATGTGGTAACATCACGTGGTACCTTGACAGCTAACGTGTCATTGCCACATTAAAACACAGTGAGAGACTAATGATTGGATGACAAAAAAACTTACTCAAATTTCAATGGCTAAATAAACACACTTAATAGTTGGATGATCATTTTAAAGGCATGATCATAGTTGAGTGATCACTAATGTATTTTACGTTAGATAAAATGTACAATGAGAATGGAGAAAGTTGCATACCTTGGATCGGAAACTAATGCCTGTCCTCTTGCTGATAACCTCAATATGGATCTTCTCATTTAAAGGAGGCTCCTCAAGCATGAATTGAAACTCTTCATTCCAGAGAGGATCGCGGGTTCTCTTGATCATCTGAAACATACCAGTTCATCAGCAATGTGGCAGAACTCATAAAAATTAGAGTAATTACTATTGAATTTTAACTGTCAGTATTCCCTAAAGCAATTCAAAAACAGCTAGTCACATTATGGTAATCAGGGAAGGGGAGACAAAAGGCTCAAAAAAGTTTAAGAAAATATTTTAAAACATAAGAAACCTATAATTTAAAATATATTTTCAAATATTGAAATATTCTCTCTTGAATGTGCTCTTCTCTTTGTTGTCCAGGTTCAAATTTGTTGAAAGACTGTGAGAAGATAATTTTTCATGAATTCACTAGATCTGATGTAAATAAACCTGCTTAATCGGCCTGAAAAAGTGATGTAATGGGCAAAATTTAAAAACGGGCTTAAAACAAATCTTTATTAGGCTTGGTTTAGTTTAAAACACAATTTCAAGCTTGGAGTCCCTTAAACTACTGAAACCATTCAACACAAAAACTTAACCTAGCAAAAGATGGGTCCAATTCCTAATGTGCAAGCTTTGAGTTGGACCTAGCATGTCAAGCCAGGAACAGAATTTGAAGTTCTAACAAGAATAAAGGAAGCAAAAAAGAATGCAGATTAACTAGCAAGCTTTGGGTCTTTCTCCTTTAGTGAGCCTTGAATAGACTTATCGTGACATGATATGAAAATAATATGAAAAAAGACATGAAAGCAACATGAACTGTGTTTGATCAAATAAAAAAAAGAGTTTTGTGTTAAGCGTGTCAATACAAATTGTAACATGATAATTTTTGTGTTTTACATGAATTAAACACCAAATAGACAGATACAAATTTCTGTCTATCCTGATGCAACAACTGTGAATCTCTTTTTCTCTATATGCGCATATGCAGCAATTATTTAAAGGAGAATTAGAAGAATACTATGCATTTAAATGAGAAGTTCACCTTTGTCTTCTTTGTTTCTCCTCTGAAAAGGACCACAGCATAAGGATTATTATGGCGTTCACCCTCAACATCCTCAGCTCCTTGAACCATAACTGAAAGTAGACCTGCTCCACTAAAGACCTCACTGTCAGATGGCCTGTCTAATCCACTTTCCTTTCTCCCATATCCATCCTGAACCCCATCTAAGTTCATGCTGTCTTCTCTAAAAGGGGCATATGTCAGCTCCACCACAATTTTCCCTCTTTGCTTCGTATCTTCAGGATCATTTACCTTTGTGTGTTTCAGCAAATTAAGATTAAATTCCTTTGTCTCATAGGGTGTAAGAAGTTTCAAGGGGATGAACTGCATTCCCAGCTTGTCATGAGCACCAACCTGTGGAGAAAAAAAACTCATTTGTTCACCCCAAAAATTTCATTACATTATCAAGTAATTGGAAGGTGAAAAAACCTTGTCCCAGTCAAAGACTTTCAACTGAAGAACTTGAGATTGGGGATCCTTTACAATAAGCTTGAACTTCTCATTCCATTCAGGATTCAAGTTCCTCTTCTTGATGGTCGTTTTCTTTGCTGGCAGCCTCTCTCCAGTTAGCTTTAATTTGACATAAGGATCTGATGTTCCTAAGATGTCCTTCTTTAAGAGTTTTTGTGCCCGCACAACTTTTACATGTAGAATTCCAACAGGCTTCTTCACAGCCACTCTATAGAAGGACCAAAATATGTACATAAAAGTTCTAGAAAGTTCTGTAAGAAAAATGTAGTAGATACTAGCAAGGCATACTAAGAAACTTACGTTGCAGGATCAAGAATAGGTATCTCAAGTGTTTGTGGCCAAAGGTAGAGGCTTGCGACTTGCCTTTTAATTGTTTTCTGCAGGCAACTAGAATAGTTAGTTGACTCATCTTCAGACATAATTCTATGTACTAAGTACATAAACCCTCCATGATTGTCCAATTCAGACAGCCAACAAAAATCCTACTTTCCAATATAAAATTACCAGTACAGCACCTGGACAAACTGATAAAGGCCTGGAATAGCCATAATATCTCCTCCAAGTATACTCATCCCAAAGTCTACATCAGGCTGCAGGTATGTAGTAAATATCATTAATGGAAAATGATTGGAGAATTCATTTAAATTTAGAAGAGGATAAAATCATTTTAATCTTATGATTTTCGATGTTTAAAAAGTTTTGATAAAATACATCATTTGTCACTTGACTATAGTTACCTTTTTAAAATAGTCATTTTAACTATTAATCTTTTTAATTTATCAATTTAATTACTTAAGTTTGAGTAAGTGCTTTTTTGTCATCCAATTATTAATCTCTAATGGCATATTGATGTAACAATTTCACATCAATTGTCATGTGTCACATGACATTGTTATATGGCTAATCAAATGATGTGATGGTGCCATGTAAATATGGCATTGCCACATAACATATGATCCATCCAATGATGTGACAATGCTAGGAGACATATGACAAATAACGTGGCATTGTCACATCATGACAAAAAAAACCCTTACTCAAAGTTAAATACTTAAATTCAAAAAACACTATTATAATTAAATGACCAATGCTGTATTTTACTCAAAAATTTTACTAACCTTCTCCAGCAGAGATACTGCAACAGTTGCAAAACATGGTATGGTAGGTACAAGAGGTTTCAAAGTTATCCGTGGTGCCACAAATATTTGTAAATCCACTAACTGTGAAGAAGCATAATCAAACTCTTGGAAAACGCATCTTTCTTATACAAAGAGAAAAGATATATTCTTCTGTCAATTCTGTCCCTAGATTCTTCTGACCTGAACTGTGATTCGAAAAGATAACAACTTCAACACCAAAACTATGTTTGGATTGCCAGCCCATCTAACTGCTGGTTCCAGGACTAGTTCTTTCTCATTTGTTTCACAGACTTTTAGACCTGCAAATGGTGAATTACAACAAAATGAGAAAAAAATTAAGAAGCAATAAAAGGCTCCAGAGGCAGATTCACATATATAAGTAGGATGTCTATCGACACCTCAAAAGATTGGAAAAACAGAAGAATTTGAAGGAAATTTTCCTTGGACACCTAAATTTTTTTAGATATCTTTTTCATTCATAAAATTGATAAATCCGTCGACAGTTTTATATATATTATAAGTGAATATTCCAAAAAAAAAAAAATCTTAGATCTGTCATTGATAGGGCTGGATGCTCAAGATTTCCCGTGCTTAAACATTTGCTCATACCATGCTATGATTTTGGAGAATAAGTAAACATCCATTTCGTTTAGAAGAATCCTATCTTACTCGCATGTTTTTCAGTCAAGGAGCATAAGGTAATTATATCACAATAAAATCTTGGAGAGTGTGAGTATGATGGGAAATTCATGAATTATTTAGAAATAATTATTCCATGGATTTTCTGACAACAGCTCAAAATCAAAAACTGATCTCTTTCTCTTATCCAAAAATTTTACCCCAGCTTGTGATTAGATAAATATGCCACAAAAAGTTCAATGGGAATGGGCTTTGCAGGTTTTTCTAATCTTCCATTGCTTTATGCTATTAGAAATTATTTAGAATCCTAGTTGTGACAATGGGCTTTGGTAGTTTGTGCTATAAAATGTCACTTTTGTGATTTTCATGGCATCTTTCTTTTATATACAAATGGGGCTGCAGTCAAGGGATAAGAAAAGAGATTATAGGTGTTGGGATTTAAATTCTATACTTGTGGATGCAATCAATTGAGCTAAGCTTTGGGTTCATTTTCATGGCATTTTATCAGATAATAAGATGCAAATGAGCTTGGCTTTCATAGTACCAAAAAAGTGAACTTGGCTTTCTACCATAAAGTTCAGTTGCAGACAGAGTATATTTGGTGTTATCTGTGGCATCAACTCTCATCACAGTGAATAAGGTAAGTACTGCAGACAACTTACCATGAATTTCTGGAGGAAGAGTTCCAAGACTTAGATTATCAAACTCAATGGCTTCTATCTGAAACTTTCCAATATACTCTGCAAACATGGTTTCTGTCATGCTTCTTATTCTAGCACAAATTGCCTGTAGATTAAAATCAAACTCCAGCTTCATAACTAAAATAATATAACATCTCAATACTCTTTAAGACATCAAACTACCTTATCAAGGTATGGCCACATATCAGTAACAAACTTGTTGAACCAATCTACCTGCATCATCCACAGAGTTACCATCAATATACATCTATGGAGAAAAAAAGATCAGAGTTAAGAATCTAAATAATCCGAGTCTACAACACACTCACTCTCTCATAATCAGGGCATTTCACCCATATTGGAATATCAGCAAGAAGATCCTGCAATGCACTGTCATCTAGCTCGTAAAGTGGCCTAGTGATCAGTTCCTATACCAGGTACTTCAAATAGGTTAGATGGAAAATAACATCACTATCAACTTGGAATTTCAAATCTCTACAAGCTAGTGAGTTAATATGATGTTTCATAGAATACAGAAGGAAATTCAACTATCATTAAATCATCCTAAGAATTAGACCCTCCATCCTATCTCATGTTGATAATTCATTTTTTCTTTTTCAAATACTTGAATGAGTGTACCATAATCAATATTGACCGTGAATAAATTATGACAAGTGCATGCATGATTAAGGATTTCCCTGGAATGAACATTAAAGGAAAGAAAAAAATGGTCCATATCTATTTGTACAAAACTTCAATTACTTCACCTTTTAGCTTGAACCCCCACTGGCAGAACAATTCAAAACCCCAAATTTTTTACCATTAAAGGAAATAAAAGTCTCACTTTGCTTTTTCCTCTAAATACTTGACTTTGATAACAAGAATTAATTCATCCAAACATCTTAAACAAGTTTTTCTCTGCAAATTAAAATATATAAACTACAATAAACATGAAATTATTCTTTCACGCACACAAAAATGTACAGCATTAAAAAATTGCAATGAAAAATAATTGTAATGCATATTATTTCAGTCACAAGTCACTTGGCTAGAGACATAGGTTCGAGCAGTAATAATCCTCTTGTAAAAAAAAAAAAAGGTGTATATTATTACAATTGAAAAGTTTCTGTCTGTAAAAAAAATACGGCAAAAACGGCAGAAAACCAATAATGGAAGAGTAATTCCACTTTTCCAGAAAAGAAGGGAAAAGAAAACCACATTTGCCAAGGCTTTGAAGAAATCAATGAATACCCAGATGAAATCTAAAACTTTACTACAAAACACCATGAAGCTCTTATACATTGTTATATCTGAACCAGTAATGGAAAAGCATTAAACTTTGCTAGAAGTAAATGAAAAAGATTAAAAAAAAAAAAAACTAATAGACAAATCCAACAATCAGATTCTGATAAACTCAAATAAAATAAAATAAAATAACCATTTTTACAATAGCAATGAAGAAACTAATAATTATCTGGTTGAAATCTTAACAAAAATAACCAGAAAGTTAGGTGCAAAAGCATTCAACTTCGACAAGACAAAGTGAAAATAATGAAAAAAAAAAATTTTGTTTTGCAAAGGCTATAATGAAGAAAATAATTAACAAATACCCAGAACAAGAATGATGAAAAAAGAAATTAAATTCTTTGTTTACCTTCACAGTTTTGGGCTTAGAGTAAATGAAGAGAAGGAATCCAACCAAGATTCCAAAAGGAACTCCAATTCCAAAGCCAAAAATTCCCAACAAAGTGCTCAACAATCCCATTTTTTTCCCCTGTCAGCTTAGTTTTTTGATAAAGAAAACATGAAGAAATATGGGTTGGTTTCACAGACAAGGAAAAAAGATTTAGAGAACAAAAGAATTTTCCTTTGGTGAGAATGTGTAGAAGCTGATGTTTCTACGTGTTCAAAAACGTAACAAAGTCTTTGTCTCTAAATAAAACCGCCAAAAACATATACAGGTGGCCAATATTTATGTTTCCGGTTCAAATTTGAACTTGTTAAGGTTACGGCTGCTCTCAAGTCTGAAAGCAATCTAGTTTTACATACGAAATAACGTTGACAAGTTTTTAAGTGAAAAAGAAAATATGGGATAAAGTTGAATTTTATCGATATATTTTGACTTAAAATTGATGTTATATCATTATAAAGAGTTTGAAAAAAAATGTTTAAAAAATATTACAAACAAAAATAATAGAATCCGAATCAAATGGACTACTATTCCAAATTATTTTTATATTATAAAAAATTATCAAATATATTAATAATAAAATTTGTTAATTTTATAAGCGAAATTAAAATGATTATATATATATCTTTTATATATATAAAAATTTTAGTTTAAAAAATAAGTAAAATATGTACCATAATTTTAACCCTACTTGTTAAATTAAAAACTTCACTATAACATTTTATGATTTAAATCTCAATATTTGTAATTTTTTTTATCTATTTTATTAAAAAAAAATTCTAAGTTTGTTAGATTTGTTGAGGATTTAAATTTCGGATCTCAATGCCCTCAAAAAAGGGTAATAAGTAATAACTACAAAATTATCCTAAGTAGTTAGTAGAGATATTATTTAATAGTTGCTTAATATAGGAGTTTTTTTCAGTTAACCTTTTTATTGTTTTCTTTTCTTTTTTTTTTATGCTTCAAATTTGTAGTACGTAGATGATAAAAGTTACAAAAAGAATTGTCTATAAGTTTTGTTTTTTCCCTTAATCTAACTCACATTTATTTTTATTTCCTTATTCTTCTTTGATTGGCATGCATTTTTTTTTAAAAGATTTATTAAAAGGCAATGTTTAGGATTTCTTGTTTGTTTTTAATGTTTTGATTTTATATATATATAAATTCACATGATTTGCATGTTTAGATTATTATTAATTAATGTTTTTGTTTTTATTTTAAATTATATAAATTTAATTATTTATGAATTTAATCATTTATAAATTTATAGTATTATAAACTCAATTAATTGTAAATTAATATATTTCATATTTCATATTACTTAAATTTTGAGTCTAGATTTATATCCATTATCGAGTAGAATAAATAATAAAGAATCATTGCATGAATTTAACCATTCATGAATTTATGGTATTCATAAACTCAATTAACTTCAGATAAATATTTTAATGTAATTTAAGTTTAACATATATATATATATTTATTGAATAATATAAATATTCATGAATCAAATTAAGAATATTGATATATATTTTAGTTTAATTTTTTTATGTTTCAATATGTTGTACAACTATTCTAAAAAAAATTTAACTGCAAAAATTGAATTGGTTTTTCGTAAGGATTTGTTAACAATTGCTTTAAAGACATTCTTCAAGATTATCATATTAAATAATTAATTTTTTTTAATATATTAAAATTCATAAGATTAATAGTCAGTTATCACATTTAATATAATTTAACTAATTAAAAAAATATCAATTAATCTTTAAATCAATTGACATGAATTAAAATTGACATTTGAAGATTATAAATTCAAAAGAATTTATGCATATAATATCAATTTCAGCCAAATAAATATAAGAATAAAGAAATCAAGAGTAGATTAATAATTTTAAAAAATACCATTACAACACTAATTAATAAAATCCTTGATTTAATTCCCATTGCTGGAGAAATTAATTATAAGGGCGTATTTTTTATAATTAATTAATTACTGCTTTATGCCTTAAGTTAAGGTTAAGAATGTTTTCAATTGAGGCAGGTTATACCTGAGACCAAATCTAGGTTTATTCTTTACCTACTATAAAAAAAAATGTTCAGTCTTGGAGACAAAAGGAGGAGGCATATTCATGTTGAGATGTGCTCTAATCTCAATTTTCTGTTTGTTTGATATCTTGGGCAGGCAACATTTGTCATATGTAGATCCATTTACAGTTGGCCAACCCCATTGTTTCCAATCAGCTAGTTGTAAAGCATATATTATAAACTATATACACATTTATCAAAAAAAAAAAAAAAACCATATACTAATTCCAAAGTTTAAAGAGATTGTACTTATTGTCTCCTAACAAGACAAAGGAAAGAAAGAAGCAAAAAAAAAATCGGATTAATAATCGTATAATTTATTAATAAAATATTAAATTAATTAATTTTAGTGATTAAAATTTAAATTTTATTAACATAAAAAATATTAAAAGTATTTAAATATTCAAAGAATAGAATTTAAAATTTTTATTCAAAATTTTCTAATTTGAATTTTAATTCAAAATTTTATAAGTTTTGTACATAAATTAAAAAAATGAACATATTTAATTTTTGAAATTAACTCAATAACAAAATAGTTCAAGAATTTTTTAATATTTTAGCCTCTAAAATTTTATTTTCAAATTTATAGTATTCGTAAAAAATTGAATCTTAATTAGTAAGTAAAGAGAACTTTTCTTTTTATAAAGTAGACTAAGATAATTCTATTTTCAAACTTGATGTACTCTTAAAAAAATGGAATCTTAATTAATAAGTAAAACGAACTTTTCTTTTTATAAATTAAACTAAGATCATTTTTGTTGCATATTAGTTCGACCGAGTGAAAGTGATGGTCATTCATAGTATTAAGATGTGAAATAATCAGTACTGGCTGTTGTTGAATCATTCCCTGTTAAATTTAAATTAATAATTTTTATTAGATTTTATAATTTAAAATATGATATTGAAATATGAAATAAAATTTAAATAAAATTTCATAAATGAAATTTGTGATATTTTCTATGAGAAATGAGTAAATAAAAATTTTAATAAAAAATGAAACTGATAGATTGATATAAAATTTAATATGAAAATCAATAATATATAAAAAATTATTAAAAATATTATTTATAATTCAAATATAATTTATACTTATTTAAAGATAAAAATTTTATTAATATTTTTACTAAAATATCTATTTAATAAATATATTAAAATTTATTAATTTTTTTAAATTTTACATATTTAATTTATGTAATAAAATCTTTTAATCTATTCATTTTTATTTTAATTTTAATTTATTCATTTTTAATGAAAAATTTCATGAATTTTACCAATACAATTTAATGTAAATTTTTTTCTAAAAATATGAAATAAAAATATATAAATGATATAAATTAAAATTTTAATAAAAATTAAAATATATATTTTATAATTTTTATATCAATACAAATTAAAATACCTAAATTTTTATATAAAATATAATATAAATATATAAATTATTCATATTTTACACAGTATGAACGTTCAAATATTAACAAATCACAGGGCCGATGGGGAATTGGAAATGATGATTGGGTACCACATTCTCCCAAATGCTTTTGCAACTTTCCCAGCACGTTGGTCCTGCCTCGTGGCTATGTGGACTGGCGGCGTCTGTGCAATTCTTTTCAAAATCATGATTTCGATTCCTTTTTTCGCGAAGAGTTTTGATTTTAAGAATTTGATTTTTTTAATTATTATAAAATTTTAACCTGACTCAATTATAAAATTTTTATTCGTATCGATAGATTTTATTTTAAATGCTTTAATGAAATAAATTTAATATTTTTAATTTATAATTTTATGTCACGCAAAAATTTTATTATAATTTTTACAAAATTTGATCTCATGCGATCTTAAATTATTTATTGAAACTTTATCACATTAGAAAAAACAAATATAATAGGGTCAAATAATGTTAAATTTTTGTTTATGAAATCATGTGAGAATTTTTTAGAGGATTCTTGTTAATAAATTAATCAAATAAGGAGGCTAAACCTTGCTTATAAGCTATATATAAAGCAAAAATAAAGAGAATATATATAGGAAAAGGTTTTCTTTTGTTAAAAAATATCTAAAAAAAATAATGTATAGAAATATATTATTAATCTGCTGGTCTTAACATGATCTGAGCTGTGATGTATAATGTACACCAAGAACGACTAAATTATTGATGAAGTCAGACCTAGATCGAGTTTGATACGAATATATAAAATAAATAAATAATTATAATATTAGTAGCTCATGTTTGGTTTGGTGTAATAATCATTCCATGCAGGGTTTATTCACAGTTGAAAGAGGATTTCGCCATTTGGTTCATTTTTAGACACAGAATAGCCATCCGATTGAATGGGCTGTTCCTTGAAATTATTGAATAATCATTCTTGGCTCCCAATCAAGAATTGTTATTCATTGACCATTCCAAGTAATCCCGAATAGAATATAATATATATATATATACTATTTATTTATTTGACCATCTTAAATTTACAAAATTTTTCTAATTTCATTTCTAGTCAAGTGTTAGGAAAGAGACAGGTACCGGAAAATTTTACCATGCCCTCAAAAAATCGCTGACGATTATTACCTGACTATATTCTAGTCGGATTAACTATTTAAAGGCCAAGTCTGATCATTGACTGTGCCAAAGAGGATCGTCAGTGGCTAGATTTTCGCTTTAAAACCATTTAAAAATTACTAGTAACGAATTTGGAGTTTAGCTCAATTTATTTATATAATTTTTTTAAAATAATTATATTTAATGGATTTAAAATTTAAATTTCAATATATTATCAGAAATTTAATTATTATAGACAAAAATTTTCTATCATTAATTATCAATGAATTATCGATGAAATTTAAAAAAAAAAATTTATTGACAGATTATCAATGAAATTAAATTTATCGATAATTCATAGGTAATAATTTGGTACAAATTGCAGTGAATTTTACAAATAAATTTTTTGATAAATTTGTTGTCAATAATTACCAATGAATTTCAATTATTATTGATGGAATAACATTATCAATATAATTACCATTGACGAAATTTTTCCGTTGCTAAATCCATTGCTAATGCTATTATCGATGAATTTTCAACTTTTACAAAAATAAAATTCCATTGATAAAACCAAAATTTCTGCTAGTGATACTTGCAATCGACAATCTCTTCTCTTATCATAATTTTGCAGTTTTATTTTGTAAAAAAAAAAAAAAAATTGCTAACAGCCACGGTTTTAAAAGAAAATTGGCTAGAGGTGCATTGAGTAAAGCAACAAGGCCAAATTAAAAAAGATTTCCAGATGTATTTGTTTAGATTTCTCGTTTATACAGGATTTAAACCTATATCTAAAGTTGAAAATGTTCATGCACGGTGGGATATACAAGAATAGAACAAAACCATAATTTTTTTGGATGAGATTCATGAAATGGGAGACAATTGATTATTATCATACTCAAGTTTATGTTAGAAATTAGGTTTTTTTTACAACTTTATATACATAGTGGAAAGATACATCACTGCCAAGAATCCACCAAAATGACCATATATTTGCACATCCATTAAGTCACAATAACAATTCAAACTTAAGGATAGTAATCATAGTATTAGAGCCTGCTCATGTACAGGATCTATCCAAGCCCACGACTCATGAAATATAATGGACCATTGCTCTCCCCACTCTTGCTAGCTCCTATTGGTAGGGCTCATAAAATTGAACGCGGAGCTTACTTACTCGCAACTATTTTAAGTAATATTATCATATATTGATTAAAGTTTGAGCATGAATTTTGTGATTTTATATTCAAATTAAATTTTTATATTCATATTTTCAATTTGGTAAAAATAACTTAAATCGAGTGGGTTGGATTTGGGCTTAATCATGTGGTCCTATTTCCTTTGAATTTAATTTTGTGATTGAGATGTACTTATATGCGCAACATCATTGGAGTTTTTATTTACTTATGGAATTGTGAGATAAAAATGATATTGCTAGGGATATTTTTAGCTTCAAAAGACAAAGTAGATTTTTTTTCATTAAAAAAAATTAACAAATAATTACAAAATTTTTAAAATTTTTTATCGAACTAACATATCAAACCAACTTGAATTTATATGTTCACGTCAGTTCAACCTCCTAATCAATCTATAGGCTAAACTCCCCTAACTACTAACTTGTTATACCCTGAGTGGATGCTTAGCCTCCTATCAATAGGCTAAACTCCTCTTAACTACTAACTTGTTATGCCCTGAGTGAATGTTTAGCATACAGTTCAGCTCGTGCCCACTAAGTCGTCCTAGCATTAGGGTTAACAAAATCTCCATCTTACAAATATAAATAACACTATCCAAATATTATTTTCTATCTTGTTTTCCTTTACTTTCTTGCTATTTCTTTTTTTTTTTTTTGACCGATTTCTATTTTGAGTATTAGAGCATAAACTCTGAAGCCAACCCCAACATTTAATCTTAACCCTTTTTTTTTCTCTCTCCTTTGATTTTTAGGTTCTATCCTTCAGTGACAACTCGACACAAACAATTGTTATTATTATTTTTATTTTCAATTAAGGTTCTTGTATAAAACCACAAAAGCTATTCAATTTTATTAAGAGTAAGGTGTAAATTTATCACTTTACTTAAAGTATAAATCAAATTTATTATTTATTTCTTGCCAATAATCAATCTTCTTACAGTTGGTATAATTTTTAATTTGATTAAAAAATTATCAAAAACACAAAAATAAAATTCTATACAATATTCTTCTGATTCTTTACAAAATATTTTTTATAATACTTAAATTGTATCTATTTAAAGATGAGTGATAAATTTGATCTATCATTCTAAATAGAATAATAAATTTAGATCTTATCTCATTTTATCAAGATTGTTAATTTGTTTTTAATTAAATTAAGCGTTCTTCTTTACATTTTGAGTGGCATACAAAACTTAATTAGGAAGCATTGGAAAAGTATTTCAAACAATTATTTTGTCCTTTTATAAATTCTAGAGAGTTTGAACTTTGATGGGGATTTTGTTTATAAATTGAAAGCCTGTTCATATTTATTTTGTCAAAATTTTCTTTAAATGAAGTTACATGGTAGGCCATAGTCAATGTCATGTTTTAATCTTCCAAGATTTTATTTCGTCAACATTGTTGAATGAGTGTTCAAGTTAACTTTATTAAGTAAAAGCAACTATAAAATTTTAAAACTCTTACCTAGAAGAGGGTAAAGTCATACTCGCAATCGATTAGAGTCTAATCTCTAAAAATTATTCGACATTGCATATAGATATATTGAATAATTTTATATACGATACAATATAATATAAAATATATATATATATAAAAAGATATAAGTTAAAATTAATAAATATTATTTGAGAGTTTAGTGAAAACTAAAAAAATATATTTCTTATCTAACTTATCGAGGCAATAATTTTCGTATTTATATATATTTATTGACACGGATATATTAATTTTCAAGTTTAATGAGATACATCTCTACTTAAAAGAAGAGAAAATGTGAAAAAAAAAATGAAACCCAAAAAAAGCAGGCCAAAAAGTCTAAGTTCCAATTTTTGAAATGGGCAGAAAGAGTGAAGATACCCAATTTAGGTATTACCCATTACATTCCTCTCTTGGATCATGAATATTTTGATAAAAGCTAACGTTTTCGTTGGCCCATTGGGTTTCACATGCCTATATTTGTTTTTTTTTTTTTTTTAGAATTTAATAATAATTGTTGAATTAAAAATTTTATTATATTGATAAAAGATCGGTAAAGTTAAAATATTCAATAGTAATATGGGTTGATGGGTGTATGTATATAGAAGCTTTCCAATTTTTTATGTTGAATCAAGATAAAAATATAATAATAGTTAAATGGTAAAAAATTTTAAATTAAATGATGTTATGACTTATGATTAATTAACATATGATATGATAGTTTGGGGTTTATGTTTTATTATTTTTTCATAATTCTCAATATGAATGATGGATATTAACTATAGTCTAAATAAATTTTGATATTCCATCATTATTTTTTTTTGGATATAATTTATGAACTTTTTTTATTAAAATAAAAATATAATAAAAAATAAATTTAAATCTAAAATATCTATTATAATCATCTATATTATGATTTCTAGTTTTATATCTCTAGAAGGCAAATTGCTATAACCAAAGGTTAGGTCCTCTCTCCTATCCAAATACTGAACCCTATAAATATAGGAGAAAGATTTGAATAAAGTTTTACAAGTGAAGTTTGATAAGTTTTATATTAAAAACATTTAAATAAAATTAAAATTCATAAATTGAAAACTTTTATTATATAAATTAAATATGTAAAATTTGAAAAAAGTTTAATAAATTTTGATATATTTTTTAGATAGTTATTTTTTAGTAAAAATATTGATAAAATTTTTACTTTGAATATGTATCAATTAAATTTGAATTATAAACAATATTTTTAATTTTTTGTACATATTATTGATTTTTATATTAAACTATATCAATCTATCTATTTAGATTTTTTTTATTAAAATTTTTATTAAATTATTAAAAAAAAATTTCACAAACTTAACAAAATTTCATCTAAGTTTCTTCTATAAGTATTATATGAAAGAAGTATCATGCCCAATGGGTTATACTATACAGATTAAGAGAAAATGGAGGAAGCCATAAATAAGTTCCTACTTTTCTCAATTTTATTATTATTATTTTTTATGTCTATAGATAAATCTGTTTGAATGATCTGAAAAAAAAAATGCATAGAATAAAATCTAAAATTCCTTATCGTTCAAAACAATTGAAGAAATTATCGATGAAAAATTAGGATGGGTTTTCATCAATGACAACCAACAATGATATGTACGATTTATTTATATATTGATATTTTATTTATAGCTTAGGTTTTTATATCATTCATCATATATAATTTAAGCAAATTAAGGAGTTCAGGATCTCTCTTATAAAGTAGTAAGTTTTTACATTTACTTGGGTCTTGAACAATTTGTTTCTTCCTTGCCTCTCTCACATACCCAATTTTAATACAATTATTTTACATCAAATTTCAATGCTCAATTTCATATTTTGATTAGTTCAAATGGAGTTCCACACCTGCTTTTACCATTTAATTAGATTATAGATTAATTCATTAAATTAAAAGATTAATCCCTTCATTAATTTTGACCAAGCCAAAACTTTCATACACATTATAGACTTAATATGCATGGAAGATGTCAAGTTTAATTGACTAATTAATTAATTAATTATAAATTATTAACAAAACACAACAGCAAGCAATGTTGCAGTCAATTATTTGATTTAAGAAAATCCTCCATCTTAACTCATACTCATCATTGACTTAATCTAGCTTAGTGTTTTTTAATTTACCAATAAAACTATTAATAATTAGGTTTATCAATAAAAAAAAAAGTTCTTACATTAAATTTAAATAATCATCCAAATCCTATTACTTTCGATTGGACGAAAATTAATTAAAGGCTATTATCAATTTTCATTCAATCAAGAATTTAATTTGGTATTAAAATAAATATTTTTTAGTTTAATTAATTACAAATAAGAGTTTGAATTATTATTTAATTTTAATTCAATTTTGTTTTTTCATTTAAGCCTAATAATTGATTAGCCAGGAAAAAATGACAGTGAACAATTGTTATCCTTTCTAAGAGGATTGAGATTTAAAGTTCGAATCCTCTATTCCTTTCGGTCTTCTTCCTATCCATGTATACCAAAAAAAGGTTAAAATTCCATGAAAAATTTTATCACTTTAATTTCCTCATATTTATATTATATTAATAAATAATAGTTTTATTTAATTTTAATTAATATATTAAAATTTTCATATAAAAATATTTTTAAAAAAATCAATCTTATCTGATCTAATGTGATCCAAACATTAACACATTTAGGCACCGTTTAACATTGCTATTAAAAGTAGCTTTTACGTTCAAAAACTGTTTTGACCTAACCTCAATGTTAAGTAAAAAAATATATATATTATTTTTTAATTTAAAAATATGATTTTATAACTTAAACAAAAAAAGTTACTTTAGAAGTGATTTTGTGGTGAAAAAAATAATTTTGAGATAAAAAACACTATATTATTTTATATCAATATAATAATAATAATAATAATATTATTATTATTATTATTATTATTATTCAATTTAAAAAAAATTTTATATAAGTAAATTTAAAAAAAGAGTTTTTTAATAGACAAAAATATGTAGTTTTCTATAAATGGATAGTTGAAAAATGAGCAATTGCAAAAGTGACAGGAATATTTTCATTTGAAAAAGTGAATTTTCGTATATTTTATAATTTAATAAATTATTTTAGAAATTTATTTGGTTAATTAATAATTTTATTAAACTGATGTTTGATTAACTAATGGCCCTAGCGTTTGGATCTGGTCAGGCCATTAGTTATTGAGTGAGTCAGAGGTGACTGCTGCATTATATATTTTTACGGTCAAAGGTGTTGTTTACAAGTTTATATAGGCAACATTGTATGATGCAGAAGTTCGAACAAATTTTATTAAAAATAATTAAATAAAAATTGATAAATTAAAAAATATTGTTATATAAATTAAGTATATAAAATTTTAAAAAATTTTGATTAATTTTTAACATAGATATTTTTAATAAAAATATTGATAAAATTCTTACCATTAAATAAATATTGATAAAATTTGAATCATAAATAATTTTTTAATAATTATTTATAAATTATTAATTTTTATATTAAATTTTATTAATTTATCGATTTAAATTTTTTATTAAATCATTTTTTAAAAAAATTATAAACTTTACTTAAAAAATTTAATGTAAGTTTTCTTGTATATTGGTTTAGTTTTTTTTTTTTTTTTTTTTTTGTCTATATATAGATTTGTTTTCCATATTAAATATTTGCAAGTTTATGCAACTAACTTAAGGAATCTAATAAAAATTAAATTTTATTATATGGTTCAATTGAATTATTATATAATTTAAAATCTAGAAATAATAATAAAAAAAAAAAACTCTTTCTCTCTCGTGTGTGTGTGTGTATATATATATATATATATATATATATATATATATATATATATATGGTTTTACTCTTTCACCTTTGACTTTATAAACTATGGAGTAAGGAGATAGTACATTTTAATTTTTATCATATATAAAGGAAAATATCTCTCTTTCTTTCCATAGGAGCTTCGCTCTCTCCACCTTTTTCAAATATAAGACTTTTAGAAAACCAATTCAAGCTCGATCTAAACCAATTAGGTGTTTCCATATATATATATTTATCTAACAACCTTATACATCTTTTTTTTTTTTTTTAAATATATATTATTATTGGTGATTAAATTTGAGAATTCTT
The DNA here is from genome assembly GCF_002303985.1 of Durio zibethinus. Next base: position 15,583,825 of record NW_019168492.1, read on the forward strand.
ATATTCGTGTTTTATTTATTTCATATTAAAAATTATCTTATCATATTTTGTGTCCACATGCAAATACACAAATATGAATCACAACTTTTTATTTTGCTAAATTCATAAATAATTTTTATCAAAATTTTAAATCATATCTCTTTTATATCTTTTCATATAATTTTGTCAATATTTTATATTTAAAATTATCATATTTATTTGTGATACATGTGGGATTCATTGCACACAAAAAAATGTGAGATTCATATTTTACAAAAGATTTCAACATATATATATATATGAAAAATTAATGACAATAATCTATTATCGACATAAAGTACAAAAGCAAAATGGTAAAGGCTTAGGTCCAACACATAAGATAAGGCTAAGTAATTTGTGATTAATCTTATTGGATAGTGGCTTTATTAACTTAATTTATTATAAATAAAATAATCCAAGTAAATTATAGAAAAGACTATTTCTTTGTTTAGAGTTTGCTTGTAGTTTGCGTGGCATTTGTTGCAAAGTAGGTTGCTGAAAAGAGTCTGTCCACACGAATAATATCTATAATAAAAAAAAATAATAAAAGTTATATTAATCACAATAATATATATAAATAAAAATTATTTTATTTGGTTCAAAATTTTTGTCTAGACCTTCTGTTTCTGTGATTCTTCTCTTTTTATTTTATCTTATTTTTGTTTGCTCTGTGTCAAACCCCCCTCATCACCTTCATCTCTCTCGTGAGATATAGGGTGATACTTTGAATTTTTCCAGTTATACAAAAAAAATTCACATTCAAACAAAAGAAAAAGGGTTGGCGAACAACTTTTTTAATTACTAGAAATCTTTTTATTATTTTTCATTTTTATTATCATATATAATACTCAAAATAAATTAAATATTAAGAGATCGAAGCTACGAATGCAATTAATTAATTAAAGGAATAAGGGAAATAAATATATATATATATGTTTGAAATTTGCTTACTCAAAATTTAATTCAGTTAGTTTTAGTTCTTACAATCATATTTAAGTGATGATATCTAATAAGTATATGATTTAAATTTTAGCAATTGTAATCTCTTTTACTATTCCTAAATAGCAACTTCTTTTATATAAAAAATTTATTAATATGATTAAAAAATATATTATTCATTTTCCTATTAATTAGTACATAATAACAAAAAAAAAATTTGCTAAATGGAAAATATTGTAGCTAATTTTTTTTTTCCTATATAAAGTATTTAAGAAAAGAAAAAGCAAAGAGAGAAATAAAAAGTTAAAAATATTCCTTAGTTTCAACATAGTTAGTATATTAAAAACTTTAAATTTTCATTTGATCTAATAAATTTTAATTTGAATTTGTATAGTATAAGTCAAATCCTTTTCTTCAATTTGATTAATCACCTAAAACTATATGTATACAACTATAAGTAATTATCATCAGTTAAGTAGTTAATCAATTACAAACTATAAAAAAGTTCTCAATTACATATCTATTGGATCCTCAAAATGCAATTAAAAATATTATAATTTTTTTTATAAAAAAAAAGGTCACAATCTTGAAATTAAAAAAGTTATAAATATTGAAATTTAAATTTTTATTAAATTTGATAATTCGAATTATGATACAATGATACGATACGAAAATTATATGAATAATGGACACGAAAATAGTTTGACTTACAATTTTAAAAATAATCATAAATAAATTTAATAAAATAAAAAATTATATTTTATGATTTTATGTCGACACGAAAAATAAGATGTGATTTTCATATAAAATATAACATAAATATAATATTTTATATAACTATCAAATCTAATTTTTATGAACTAAAATTAAACACAATGTACATATGTTGGGCTTTTTTTTTTTTTTTCTTTTACAAGAATCAAAACTAGGCGAAATCATTTTGACTTAGATCTACTCCAATTATTAGCAATAGCTTAGGCATACTTAAATTGACATACTTGGATGAAGTGCCTCATGGATAAGATTGCGCACTTGCCCACAGATTATCTGAAGCAATTTCTCAATGGTTTCACCAACCCCTTCAGGCAGAAAACGAGTGGTGGTGGGTGATGACCATGACTTGCAAGCTTAACAGCCCCTAATATCTTTGTTTTTGTTCATACTTCTTTGACTTTCATTTGTTTCATTTTCCCCTCTCACCTTTAATTTCTTTGGATAATGCAAAAATTTTTGTCATTCTTGTCCCTAGCTAAAACCATGCTTTTCCAAGAAGAAAGAAACTCTTCAACAACATTTCTCTTTTTGCACAAAATTAAAAGAAATCTTTTTTGATTGTATACAAAAAAAAAATATATAGCAACAATTTACTTGATAGAAAACCCACATAGAAAATTATATTGATTTTCCATACATAATTGTAATGGATCGGCCAATGAGGGTTGGTAGAAGTGGTATGAGGTGAATGCTGTCCAAGTTCAAATCCCCCATGGTTCTTCATTGGTAAGCAATTTGTAAATTTGAAAAATTTATAAGTAAAAGTCCAATGATCACGTAAATCTCAATTGGGTTAACGGCATACTCTAATCTTAAATATGGAATAACCTCTCTTGTTGCTAAATTTTCCCGACCAAAACAAAAAAAAAACTATAATGGACCTCGAATCTGAATTCGAAACCTTTTTATATAAAATATTATCATTATTGAGTAATTATCTCAATAATATTAATTATAAGTTGATATTTTAATATCAAATAAAGAAAATTTTATAATCAAACCACGAGTTAGAGAATATGTCATTTATAAGTGTAAAAAAATTAGAATTTGAGAATTAAATGAGCAAAAACAAAATATTAGAGTTAGATGAGGTGGATACACTTGTTTATAACAACCTACCAACCATTGAGCAAATGGGGTTGGTAGATTTTCCACGTATAAAAGTCGATAATAAAGGGTTGAAAAATTCTCAATTGCCAAATGAAAAGCAAGAAACTGTTAATAGCTGCCGCCATTGAGACCTAATTCAACATGTTTTAATTAAATTAAAAAATGTCATATTATAATATTTGTAATATTATAATGTCATTTTAGATTTCTATGCTTTTATATATTTATTGTTTTTTTCTGACGCGAGATCTTGTCATTCCATGCAAAAAGTAAATATGGGAAAGTGGATGAGATTTGAGAGACAAACATAAAGACAGAAATCTAACCAACCTCTAAAAAGGACATTAACAAGTAAAAAAAAAAAAGAAATCAACTTTTAGAAGTTTTTGCTAATGAAAAGTTGGCTTATTAGATAGGTTTGATGAGTTAGATGAACGAAAAGAACCTAACATGTAATTATTTTAGAAAAATAATAAAAATTTTGTAATTAATATAATAATTTAAATCCATACTTATATGCTTATTACTTAATTAACCTTATTAGAAAAAGTTAAGTTTCTAAGCTAGAGATTAGGCATAAGGAAGACATGTATAAATTAAAGTATAAGAGTTTTTATTCTCTTTTCAATCTCAAATATAATGTTTATATATATGTTTCAAATTACATTTTATCAAACTTAAAATTTAATTCAATTGATTCATACAGTTATATGACATCCAGTTGATTCAAAATTCAAACTTTAGTACATACAATACAATCTCATTTTCTCTATCTTTATATTTGGTTTTTTTGTATTAAAAAAAATTGTGTTTTCTTTTCGTTCATAATAATACTTGAAATCCTTATATTTGTTTATATTTTTACTTTTAAGCTTTCAAAGCTATTGAATTGATCTTCAAAATTTGAATAAAAAATTAAAATCAAATTATTTTTATTTTTATTAATTTGAAATGGACTAAATATTTTTTGTTGAAGCCACTCAATCAATTAAAGCAAAGAGTAAAAAATATAAAGTAAAATGAAGTTGACCTTTTAGCAAATCTTTTAACCTAATTTTGATTCATTAAAACTTTTAAATCTCTTTTATTAAATTCTAGGTAATTTACTAAAATTTTGACATATTGGCATTTATTTTTTTGTAATTAATTTGGTTAAGCAAGCAAAAACCTCACCTCTATTCTCTTAATTACCATTAGGCCTCTGCTCAAAACTTTACAAAGAAATTGTGCATTTCAATAAGTGATCACTAACATTTCAAATCAAAATTTCATCATTCTTCAATTGATCTCAACTTAAATATTGAGTATCTACACCTATATGTAGGACGGTGCCTTTCATATATTTGCTTTAATGCTAGTAATTTAGGTTTGGTAAGTAAATTATATGGTGTCATTTTTAGGATTCTCTTTTAATCAATTGCTTAACTTAATCTATTTAATTATTAGGCATCGACACCCTTTGATAGATTGTTAGAAACAGCAACCAAATTAATCATATTTGTAGATTTTTTTTTTTGTGGTTAGGATTCTTCTTTATTGATGAAAAAAAAAAAAAAAAGGTTGTAATGTGTAACGTCTTTTCCTTACCTAAAATTTTTTTAGGAAAAAAATAAAGAGAAATAAAAAAGAAAGTTATTGACAACCATTAAATTTGAGGTCCAAACATTTTAAAAGTGCACGTGCATGTACGTACATTATTGAAAATATTCATAAATTAAATTAAATCAAATCAAAATAGATTAATATTTAAAAGTTTTGTTTGAAATTTAATTTGATTCAATTTATTTTATTTTAAAAATATTTTAAAACATAAAAATATTGTTAACATATTAATATTTTAATACTTTTAAATGTGTTTTAATTTATAAAATTTGCCTCCCTCTTATAAGAAATAATTTTTTATAAAGAATATTTGAATAGCATTATAAAATGAGCAAAAATTTTCTCCGCTCGGTAGAGAACTTGCGTGTGACGTTGCTGCTTTCGTGCCTCCCCCGAGTGCTCTCACCAACCCCCCCTTCCCTTTCAATTTTTCTGTCGTCACCAATCAATGATTGCCACGTGTCATCATACCGGACATCGAAAATCATGAAGATCCGACGGTCAAATGAAGTTTTCAACTAACCCAGCGGCCTACCAAACCAACACCCGATTTCCACACCCCATTTCCCTATTTATAGCCACCAAATTTTGTTGAACAGACTCAGGAATTTTCACAGCCTGAAATTTCCTTCGACAGTGTCCCAAAGCCAATTTTTAACTATTCCGTCCTGAATTTCACTTTTTTGTTTACAGATTTTTGTCCATTTGTAGGCCACCAAGGTGCCAACCAAATTTCATTATAACATTTTTTTTTGTTCACTTCAAGACCCAAGTTGATGGAACCAATGGAAATATTGAATCATTGCAATGGAAATGGTTCACCAGGGTTTTGCGCAAGTGACCCATTGAATTGGGGTGCATCAGCTGAGTCCTTAAAAGGTAGCCATCTTGATGAAGTTAAACATATGGTTGATGAGTATCGGAAGCCGGTGGTACATCTCGGTGGTGAAACCTTAACCATAGCTCAAGTCACAGCGATTGCAAACCGCGAAGCTGGTGTTAAGGTTGAGCTTTCCGAGGCTGCTCGGCCGGCTGTTAAGGCCAGCAGTGATTGGGTCATGGAAGGGATGAATAAAGGCACAGATAGTTATGGTGTAACCACTGGCTTTGGTGCAACCTCTCATAGGAGGACCAAACAAGGAGCTGCCCTCCAAAAGGAGCTTATAAGGTAATTTACTCTGGATTTTTTTACATATTGGAAGTCGTCAGAATTTAGATTGAATATTTTATTAATAAACTATGTAATTGTTGATCTTTTTAATTTTTTTCACATATGAAAATACAAAAAATACGAACTTTGAACTTCGATCTTTTAAATAAAGATAACAACAGTTATATCATGTTTGAGTTGTTATCATTTTGATGGTTTAAGAGCATAGTTCAGTCATGGAGATCTGCTATTTTTCCATCCAACTTTGGTGACAAAATGAGCCTTTAAATTAGTCATAATTAGCCAACACTCTTTCCGCCATGTTTGGTAGGTGGATTCTCAACTATCTGCCTTGGCAATAATTAGGTGAAAGGCCATGCATTTAACTTCTCTGTTTTTTTTTTCACCTGTCCATACCTTTTCTTCAGTCTTTATCAACTTTTACAAAACTTTCATGGAAAGGAACATATAAACAACTCTACTGTTTTATAGATTTTCAATCTTTTTCAAATTACATTTTAGGGCTGTCCTTATAACGTGGGACGTGTTACTTTTAGGAAGGGCACAATTTTTTGTGGGTCACTGGAAAGATATGGCCATTTAAAATGGTTTCTGAGTTAATGCTCCTCGACTAAATGAAATAATTGGAATACATTAAATATTTTTTATCTCAAATTTTTTTATTTTTGCAAAATTTTGAGATATTTTAAAAATGAAAAATGGACAAAAAAAATTAGGATGGAAGGAGTATTTTTTATTTCCAATTTTTTTTTACGAATTCATATGACTTCTAGATTGTTGAAATTTAAAAAATTATTGAAAAAGGCTTGAGTTATACTGGTTCTAATCATATTATAAAAAACAAAATACTAATTCAAATAAACACATAGTATTAAGATGACAGCTTTAGTTTAACTTTTTTATTGTTGGGGCAAACTGAAAGATAATGAAAAATTTAATGGAGTAAATGAAAAAGGAAAGAAGGAAAACAACATTTTTTATTTGTTTAGTGGTGAAGTAAAATCTAAGAAACAATAGAAAAATAATTTTTCCAGGTCAAAATGGGAAGATTTTTTGCCATACAAAGAAAATGGGAATTTAATTACTCTCAATAATTTCTTGCAATAAATATCTGATTTTCTGAGCTGAACCATTATGTTTCTGAATCTTTTCAGACCTCTTGAAATAAATAATCCAAAAATAATAAATTTTTTAGAGTACATGTCAGATAATAGGTGGGAATAACATTTAAAAAAATGTCATAAAAAGATTTTAAATAATTGAAAAACTAAAAATAACCAAACCCTCCACTTAGCGTAAGGAATTTCTGTAAAAATCCATTAAAAAAAACCTTATTTTACGGTCATTTGGTTAAAAAAAAAAAGGAAAAACCTCCAAAAGAAATATGATATATAGAAAAAAAAAAAACTAGGCTTACCTGGTAATAATAAAACAATAGACGTGGTAACAAATTCTTGTTGGAAAATGATAGTACATGCTGGGTCAAGGTCATCCTCTGAACTCTGATAATTCTAAGTTTGAAAGTCAATAATCAATAATAAAACTTGTAACTTTAGGACCTATTAAACATAGTATTTGTTAATTACAATAAGGTTAATATTTTAACTGTAGTTTTTTCCTCTATATTTTTACTGTACTTGGAGCCTGTCAAAAAGATTTGAAACTTAACACTTCTAAAATATAAAAATTATCAAATTTATGTTGTTACGTTTATATATTTTTTATTTTTAACAAATCTATGTATAATATTTAAAATTATCTCATTTTATCCAGTCCAAGCTTTAGCTTAGCCAATGGCTGCTTGGTCTAAGGCTAACCTGCATAGGAAATGACCTAGACATTGAATTTCAGCTTGCTATCGGAGCAACCCAGATTTTGTTCTTAAAGATATATTTTTAATGTGACTAAAAATAATTTTGTTGCACCAGGTTTTTAAATGCTGGAATTTTTGGTCAAGGTACGGAATCGTGCCATACTTTACCTCACAATGCAACCAGGGCGGCTATGCTTGTGAGGATCAACACTCTTTTACAGGGGTATTCAGGGATTAGATTTGAGATCCTAGAAGCCATTACTAAGCTCCTCAACGTGAACATCACTCCATGTGTGCCACTCAGGGGATCAATTTCTGCATCTGGTGACCTGGTGCCACTGTCCTATATTGCTGGGCTTTTGACTGGCAGGCCTAACTCCAAGGCTGTCGGGCCTAATGGTGAGACCTTGAGCCCTACAGAAGCCTTTAGCCAAGCTGGGATCAGTGTTGGATTTTTTGAGTTGCAACCCAAAGAGGGTCTTGCTTTAGTGAATGGAACTGCTGTTGGGTCTGGTTTAGCTTCTTTGGTCCTTTTCGAGGCCAATGTATTAGCAGTCCTGTCAGAAGTTTTATCAGCAATTTTTGCTGAGGTTATGCTGGGCAAACCTGAATTCACTGACCACTTGACTCACAAGCTGAAGCATCATCCAGGCCAAATTGAAGCTGCAGCAATTATGGAACACATTTTGGATGGTAGCTCTTACATTAAGGCAGCCCAAAAATTGCATGAAATGGATCCTCTTCAGAAGCCGAAACAGGACAGATATGCTCTTAGAACTTCTCCTCAATGGCTTGGCCCTCAAATTGAAGTGATCAGGTCAGCAACCAAAATGATTGAAAGAGAGATTAATTCTGTTAATGACAATCCCTTGATTGATGTGTCAAGAGATAAGGCTTTACATGGAGGGAATTTCCAAGGAACCCCAATTGGTGTGTCCATGGACAACACCCGTCTAGCCATTGCTGCAATTGGCAAACTCATGTTTGCTCAATTTTCAGAGCTTGTTAATGACTACTACAACAATGGTTTGCCTTCAAATCTGTCTGCAAGCCGCAATCCAAGCTTGGATTATGGTTTCAAGGGAGCGGAAATTGCAATGGCTTCTTACTGCTCAGAGCTTCAATACCTTGGCAACCCTGTCACCAATCATGTCCAAAGTGCCGAGCAGCACAACCAAGATGTAAACTCTTTAGGCTTGATCTCAGCAAGAAAAACAGCTGAAGCTGTTGACATATTGAAGCTCATGTCATCAACTTTCTTGATCGCCCTATGCCAAGCCATTGACTTAAGGCATTTGGAAGAGAATTTGAAGAACACTGTGAAGAACACAGTTAGTCAAGTGGCTAAGAGAGTCCTAACAATGGGATCCAATGGTGAACTTCATCCATCAAGATTCTGTGAGAAGGATCTCCTCAGAGTTGTCGATCGCGAATATCTCTATGCCTACATTGATGATCCTTGTAGTGCAACTTACCCATTAATGCAGAAGCTGAGACAAGTACTAGTAGACCATGCCTTGATGAATGGCGACAGAGAAAAGAATTCAACCACTTCAATTTTCCAAAAGATTGGAGCCTTTGAAGAAGAACTAAAAACCCTTTTGCCTAAAGAAGTTGAAAGTGCTAGAATCGAATTCGAAAATGGAAATCCAGCAATTCCCAACAAGATCAAAGAATGTAGATCCTATCCATTGTACAAGTTTGTCAGAGAAGTTGTTGGGACTAATTTGCTAACAGGTGAGAAGGTAATTTCTCCAGGAGAAGAATGTGACAAAGTTTTCTCAGCAATGTGTGCAGGGAAGTTGATTGATCCTTTGCTGGATTGCTTGAAGGAATGGAATGGTGCTCCTTTGCCTATATGCTAAGGTGTTTTCCAAGTTTCAAACAACAATAACATTACAAGTTCTTTTATTTGTGCTGATAAGAGACATAACTTGTTTAGTTTTCCTATGAAAATTTGTCAAAAACACAAGCTATGCTGTTTTAAGTTATTGTGTTTTTTTTTTTTATTACTTTTATTAAATGTTTATTTTGTATCAAGAACTTCATTAAACCAAATGTAATGTAAGATAAGAAGTGTTTTTACACATTTACGAAATTACCCTCTCTTTCTCTAATTTGTTTATAATTGAAAAGAATAAGAAATAATTGCAAGCTGAATCATTGAAAATAGCTCCTAAGCTTTATCATTGAAAATGAAATTGATTCTTAATGAAAATGTTTATTTTTATTTTAATACGTGCACGCACATCATTTTTTTTAATTATTCTACATTTATTTATTATGGAAATGTTCATTGTTGTATTGATTTTATTGAATGCTGCCAACCTCCCTGTGATATATATATTTTTTTATATTGCTGCCAGTCCTGCCTTTGGAAATGAAATCTGCTAACCTCCAAAATTTGAAAAAAAAAAAATCATTGTTTGTGTTTTTGACATATTATTTCATATTTTTCGGTTTAATACAAATATATTTATAAACATGCATGAAATTGCATATTATAATACTATTAATAATTTACAAAATAAATATGTAATATCTTCAAAATCAAATAAATAAATTTAAAAGCATAAGAAATAATATAATAAAATTTTCATGATATTTTTAAACATTTAATTTAATCATATGATATTTAAATAAATATTATTTTATGTAAATATTAAGAAAAAAACAAAGAGATGAAAAATTTAACTAAGACTTTATGATTGTTAAACTTTATAAAGGAAACATAATTGCTTTCTTAAAAGAAATTGAAGTATTTATAAATTTTGATTTGAAAAAATAAAATATAGAATTATAAATTTTGGTTTGAAAAAATAAAGTATAAAAAAAAGTTTAAATGATAAATAAAGAAACTCAACTTTCAAATGTTATTTTGTCAATTAATTTTATTTTTATTATGTTAAAAAACAAAAAATAAGTTAAAATTTATAAAATATATTTTATATTCACGTACCGATTGAAACATGTTATTTTACTATAATTCATTGAAACTAATTGAAACCAACGAAAATAACTAATATTATCTGATACTAAATTCGATACGAAAAATAATCGTTAAGTATATCATATTTTGATATAACTGAAGCGTATCAACTGATACGACTAATAGTTCAATGAAATTAACAGTTATGATTGAGATCTCGAATATTTATTTTCATCCAATTAAACTTTTAAACATCTATTTCATTAAATTAAATTTTTAAATATTTTATTTTCACCCAATTGAGCTTTCAATTGGACGAAAATGAGTATTGATGGTCAATTAATTTTTATGTAATAAAGCTTAATTGATGAAAATATATGTTTGAAAATTTAATTGATTGCAATAAAATAATAAGAATTTAAATAATTATTAAATTTTATTTTAAGTTTTTTTTATAGTTATGTGAAAATTTTATTATAAAAAAAATTTCAAAGATAGAAATTATTTTCTCTCCCAAATTTCAATTTATGTATCTTATAATGTACATCGAAGAGAAAAATATAATAGAATCAATAAATGATTATAATAAGAAAAAGAATTATTAAGTTTAGAAATGAGTGGTGCTATTTGCATATCAAGTTTTTTGTTTCACACTCCACTATTGTTAACACCTATTAGTTTTTTTCTTTACACCCCAAATCAAAACACAAATTTACTAAAAAACTAAAACACCCATCTACTCATACCCCCTCTTTTTCAACTGAAAACCCTAAACCCTTTAAGGATTAAGTCCCAGATCAAATCTCAATTACATATTTGATGTTAGATAGCTTATAATAAGAGATTAATTACTTTTTTAAAAAAAAAATTTCATTTGATTTTGTGTTTAGTTTAAAAAAAAATTAGGATTTTAAGTTTTGGAGTGTAATTTGAGCATCCTAAAAATGGAATTTCGAAAATTGTCGAAGATTTCTGAAAATGGATATCTAGAAACTTCTTCAATATTCGAAAATTCATTTTCAAAATCCCTTAAAAGCTTTCGGATATCTATTTTCAGAAACATTTAAGAAATTTCAAAAGTGTATTTATGAAATTTTTCAATGATTTTCGAATATTAATTTATAGAATCCTTAAAAAACTTTTAGAAATGGATTTTCGATACACAATAATTGGCACCATAAAGAATATTGACCTTAACAATATTATCAATAGATTGACAAATCTTACAATATAGACCTTTAATCTTTTGGTGATCAAGTATTATTTGTTCAATAATGTTTATAATATTTTTGTAATTTTGACAAACATGCATTTAAGAGCAATAATTAAGTGTGAAGAGGCGCTTGCACAAATTGGTTGCTATACCATATGTGATAGAGTGTAACTACCTCATCGCATATGGTGCAGTAGTCACTTGGATAAGTGCCTCTTCACAATTATCGATTCATTTTAGATGTACATTTATTAAAACTTGAAAAATGTTACAAACATTATTGAATGAATAATACGGCTAAAAGATTAGAGATTTTTTACTGTTGGATTTAAATAGCCCATATCTCAGAGAAATCATTATAGACTTGTTTGGAGATCACGTAAGGAACATATGATATTCTCGTGTCATATACTGATCAAGAGATGCAACAAAAAAAAGGTAATTTAAAAAATTACTTCCATAAATGGATTTTTGAATACTTGTAATGCTTTTCGAAAATACATTTTCGGATAATATCATTTATTTTCAAAAATATAATTTTAGATAATTATAATATTTTTTGAAAATGTATGCACAATAAAAAATTTTTGATAACTTATTGAGAAGGGGTATGAAGGAAAAAAAAATAATTAACTAATGGATATGTAAGTAATTTTTTTGAAAGTTAATTTTTTAAGATGTATTAAAAAATTATTTTTTGAAAGAAAATAGCACCACTCTTTATAAATTGGTAGCTCGGAGCAAAGCTAGCATTGGGCTTGTAGGAATTCTTATTTACCATTCCCCACTTGACTGGTTAAGTTGTTAGCCCAACCTTTAACCAATCTTTAGAAATTGGGCTTGGCTTCGTGAGATTCGAGGCTCAATATATAAATTTTAAAAGTTCGTAACTTAAAAATAAAAAAATATATATAAATATTAAGATTTAAATTTTAAATTTATTAAATATTATTTTTAAAAATAATTACATAGAATTTATTTTAATTTCACCTTACCGTTAAGAAAATGGTAAATTTCATAGTTATTGTGGTTGAGCCGAAAAGCATTCATGCAGTAAAATCAAATAATAATTGGTTAATTATTTGTTAAGTTAATTTAAGGTTTATTTGAATAATTGAGCGATCAATTTTAATAAAATTAAAAATAATAACAATGATAAATTAATTATTATAGAAATAAAATTGGATATAACTATCGTTATCCTATCAAAACCATTATATAAAATAAATTTCTATTACAATTTTATGTTTAAGATAATCAACTACCCTTTCTCTTTCAATCTCCAACTAAAAAAAATAATGTAGCCAAACTTTTCCTTTTTTATACTCTTTGCCAAACTCTGAAACTAATTTTTTATTTTGAAACTGACATTTGAAAGTTTATACCCACCTAAAATATTGATAAAGACGGGTTTGGATCACATCTGTTAATCTCAGTGATTAAAAAATTAAAATTTTTTAAATAAAATCTTAATTTTAAATTTAAAAATAAAAAATAAATACTGAAATTTTTTTTTTATAAAATTTGATTTAATCTAATTTTGAATTAATCAAAATCTCAAATAACTATTGGACACGTGGGATCTCAACAAATAATAAAAAAAAAAGATGGGGTTGGAATTGGTTGGTGGTGGCCGAATTCACATTTCACCCTTTTTTTTTTCTCCAGCCGACAAATATATAAATTATACAATATATTTATAACAAATTTTCGTCCCATAAAAAAATGATGTTTATACTGTCACTATTAATTAAAATTTGAAAAAAAAAATAGTCTTTCAAATTTTTGAATAAATCAGTTTCGATTATTATATTAGTTAAAATTTAATTTAATTAAATATTAAAATAATTTAATAAAAAAGTCAAACTAATATAATATTTTTGGAACAGAAAAATAATAAAAAATTAATATTGTGACTGCTTTCTATTGCATAATACTCTTTAGATTCTTTTTTGTACACAAAATATCATAAAAACATATCTCTAAAAATCCAAATTTATTTTAAGATTAAAGAAATGAAAAAGCCCACCAACCCCATTGTATATATATATATATCATACAAACATATCTCTAAAAATCCCAATTTATTTTAAGATTAAAGAAATGAAAAAGCCCACCAACCCCATTGTATGTATATATATATATATTCAAGCCGTTGTGTTTTCTTGTGAACTGCGATCTCACTTCCTTCAAACTGCAAATACACCTTAAAGCTAAAGGCTGTCTTTTTTTGTGTCTCTCTAAAACACTTTTTTCAATGGCTTATGAAGGTATTCTCTTGGGCATGGGAAACCCACTTCTTGACATCTCTGCTGTTGTCGATGAAGACTTCTTAAAGAAGTAAGTAATCCCATTTTACTTAAAAAATCCAAAAGCTTTCATCTTTCTGTTTTGCTGCAGAGGAAATGGTGAAAGAGGCAATAGAAAGTTAACATTTTTTAATAATTTTTGTCTTTTGGAGATATTTTGTCTTAGTGAGCTTTCATCTTTCTGTTTTACTATGGAGGCATTGGTGGAAGAAACAATCGAAAGTTAGCATTTTTTAATCATTTTTGGCTTTTGGAGCTATTTTGTCTTGGTGGGTCTTTCATAGTTTTCTTAGATCTGTGATGTTTTTATCGGATAGTTTGTTGCCAATGACAGATCTGTAGTGGCCAAGTTTTCATGTTTGATTGTCTTTGTTTTTGTTTTGTTAGTTTTTGGACTGTTTTACTTTGGATGCGGTGATAGTTTTTGGACTGTTTTCTTTTGGTTGCGGTGAAAAAAATAGGAAAATGATGAATCTTGGATTGAGATTCTAACGTTATGTATTAAAAAAAGAGATGGTTGCAATTGTTAATTTCATTTTTTAGCATTTCTTGTACATAAATAGTGTTTGTTTTTCATGAAAATTGTGATTGACCCTTGAGTTGGTTGGTGGAACAGGTATGATATCAAGTTGAACAATGCCATACTTGCTGAGGACAAGCACTTGCCAATGTAAGTTTCTTTCCGAGTTATCCTGGTCTGTATTTAGCATTCATTTTAAAAATAAAAGCTTATGCCAATGTGGTTCTGGGTGTGTATATCTAGAATGCTCATATTTTGATGATTTATGGAATGAACTTTGCTTGAGATGTAAATTTCTATAGCTAGATGGCGATGGTGTTTAATTTTCTCTAATATGTGAAAATTCTGAGTTATGATAAACTGATTTTATGTGGATGAGTTTTTGAAGGTATGAGGATATGGCTAACAAGTTTGATGTGGAGTATATTGCTGGGGGTAAGTTGGGAAGTTGTTTGATTTGGTGTTTCAATATCATCTTAAATCATAATTGATATTATGTTGGTAGTTTGGTTATATTCCCTATCTTTAAATTTAATGTTGATTTATACTCTTGTGTTACTATAGGTGCGACTCAAAATTCTATCAGAGTTGCCCAGGTTTGCTGTGTCATGGGATTTTCATTTTAGTTGGATTAACATTACTTGGGAATTCATTTTCTTTAATCTCTCTTAATATTGTGTCCCTTTCAGTGGATGCTTCAAATCCCTGGTGCAACTAGTTACATGGGTTGCATTGGTAAGGACAAGTTTGGAGAGGAAATGACAAAAAACTCAAAGCTTGCTGGTGTTAATGTAAGTTCCTATGCATCATTGCTTCTCACTTTTAAGCTTATTGTGTTTGCTTTGAGATTTAATTATGTCTGATCAGGTGCACTATTATGAGGATGAGACTGCACCAACAGGGACCTGTGCTGTCTGTGTTGTCGGTGGTGAGAGGTTAGTTGCTCCTATCGTGCGCTCTGAAATCCTGCTTTGTGCCTGGAATAATCCAATTGCATAGTGCCAACTGTTTTCTATAGAATTTTTGATCAGTAAGCTGTTTTCTCTGTGCATGCGTGGTTGTATAGACACAAACCATCCCATCAATTTACTTTACTTTCCTATTACTCCTAATGAAATGAGCTCCTTTCTTGTCTTCGGGTAGCTGAATCTAAGAAACTTGCATATCTAGTGGTCATATTTTCTTGCTTCTCAGATTGTTTTAGGTAAAAGGAAACTGAAAAGTGTGTCCATCAAGCAGATCTGTGTTATAGATGTGAGGAATGTGGGGAAATTAACCAAATAAACCTGTTTTGAACACACCATGCAAGTCTCAGCCAAAATACTATGAAGTTTATTGTGCTTCCTTTCATGCATAATGCTATGCCAATCATGGTAATGGGATTTTTGATTTTTTTTTTCTTCAATTTCCAAGGAGCTTGCTAGATTTTATTAGTTTTTATTGCTATGCCTGGACATGAATCTCAACATTTGCTTTTATTATTGGGGACAAAAGGCCATGTCCAAAGGGTAAGGTTTTATTGGTTTGCAGATCTTTTTATATATATATCTATATATAGACCATCTTTGTAGGCATGCATGCATGTATATACATAATCATTTAGTTCTGAAAGCTTATAAAAATTCTTGCTATAACTGTTATTGCAGATCGCTTGTTGCCAACTTATCAGCTGCAAATTGTTACAAATCAGAGCATTTGAAGAGACCAGAAAATTGGGCGCTAGGTACCGATATTCTTTCAAACACTTTCTTGTTGCTTCAGCTTCCAACTCTATTTCTTTTTGTTGGCTATGAGATCTTTCCCAGCTCACAGAATTCCCTATTTGATCAGTTGAGAAGGCAAAATATTTCTATATTGCTGGGTTTTTCCTTACTGTATCCCCTGAATCCATTCAACTTGTTGCTGAACATGCTGCTGCAAAGAACAAGGTAAAACTTGTGGACTTAACTTGCAAGTACTTCCATTAGCTTTAATGACCACATATTTTTTACTCGCAATTGGTATAATATTTCATTAGTTTCAACCACCTTCATTATACATTTGCAGGTTTTCATGATGAACCTTTCTGCTCCATTCATCTGTGAGTTCTTTAGGGATGTGCAGGAGAAAGTACTACCGTAGGTTTTATGATCCTTCTTTCTTGATAATGCCAATCACCAGAACTGGAGGTGATGGAGCTTTTTGGTTTCAGGTACATGGACTATGTCTTTGGTAATGAGACCGAAGCCAGAACATTCTCAAAGGTTCATGGTTGGGAGGTAATTATTTATTAATGTTTACCTTGTTTAGTAAGGGTGCTCCACTCTATTTTTTTCTCACAAATTACCTTTTCTTATATTTGTCTTTGATGAACAGACTGATAATGTTGAGGAGATTGCTCTAAAGATTTCTCAATGGCCCAAGGCTTTCGGAACACACAAGAGAATTACCGTTATCACCCAGGGAGCAGATCCTGTTGTGGTTGCCGAGGATGGAAAAGTGAGATTATTCCCTGTTATCTTGTTACCAAAAGAGAAGTTGGTCGATACCAATGGAGCAGGTTATTAGTTATCATCAGTATTTCCCAGAACTCAATGAGCATTAGAATAATGAAATCAAGGAACAAACACAACTTCAATAGCTTTTATCCTGATCATGGCTAGGACGAAATTTGATTCAAAAAGAGCTTATCGGCATTATGCTAGTAATTTATATCGACGCTTCTTTTCCTTTGTGGCAGGGGATGCATTCGTTGGTGGATTTTTGTCGCAGCTAGCCCAAGAGAAGCCGATTGAAGAATGTGTAAGAGCTGGTTGCTATGCATCAAATGTTATCATCCAAAGGTCAGGCTGCACATATCCTGAAAAGCCTAGCTTCAGTTAAAAGCCTAGCACCTCTTGGCTCAGCCACTTATTTTCTGTTAGTTGTGAGAGTTGATCTTATGGCAAATCTGCTCTTGTCCCGTTGCATCCGGTGCAGGAGATTATTCATTTCGGTTTTTTATTCTCTTTCATAGTCATATGATCCCTGAACTTGGTTGAGATTATATGTGATGTTATTTTAGAACAGATGGTTCAGCATTCTTCAAAATTTTCAAAATGAACTAAATAGGGTTCTGATAGGATTCTATTGGAGCATCTTCATGTATGAGTCAGGCTATAATTTGTTGGTCTGATTTCTGAACTTAGTTCATGTTGATGAAGGCATCACTTGTTAATTCAAGCTTGCAGCCAATAAAAAAGGATGCTTCCATCTATAGCTATTTTTCTTTTCCTGTTGAAGTACTTTCTTATCTTATATGATCCACTTCTTGTTGTATTAATTGGTATACAAACATCTTTTCTTTTTAAGTTTTAACTCATTCTTAGTTATATTTTTTCAGTTCTAGTTATTATAGGGGTGAGTATTAGTCTGATTTAACCCAATAAATGGACAAAAAAATTGGAATTCAATTAAATTAGGTTGGGTTTTTTTAGTTTAGCGGAATTTTAGGTTGAGTGGTTGATTTATAATTTCATTAGTCAATTTGTGATTTTGAAAATCATAAGCCGAATCGATAGAAAAATCGAAAATTATGCAAATAGATTGATTTTTTTTGAAAATGGATCGATTATTTTTGCAAATTATTTTTTTGCTTATTCAAAATCGAAAATTGAAGAACTTAAAAAAATCAATTGATTTATTTCGGTTAGGTTTATTTTGGTTTTTACTCTTTTAATCGGTTGGTTTGATTTTTTAATAAATTAATTTGTAATTGAGTTAATTGATAGAATTAATTGAAATCGATTGACGGCTTACTTTTACGTTGTTATATTGTTATTTTTACTTTTGATTCAATAGTGAATTCAGAATTTTTTTAAATGTTCATTTATAATATAACATATATAAATTATTGATAAATTTTTTAATTTTTTTTGACAAAAAAAAAAAGAAAAAATGTTCATAAAATAATTTTGAAAGTGTTCAATATAATTTTTTTTAATTCTTATTTTTGAAATATGAAATGTCCATAAACATCCCATTATACCATATGAATCCACCCCTACTCTGCTTGAAAGGATTTTCTACCGGGGTTTCACTCGAAGTTTGGCAATATCATTGTTGTTGCTGAGACTCTTGGATCTCAGATCAAAGAAGTTCTCCCCAATCAATCATGCAATGTGATTTGTACATTTTCAATCACATTTACAACGCAAATTGTCCAAACATTCGGTAATTTCAAATAAAAAATTAATTTAAAATTAGAGTGTTTGATTTAATTTTAAATTAATTTTTTATTTAATTCATATTGAATTTAAATATTAAATATATATTAAATTCGAATTGAATTTTAAATTAAAAAAAAAAAAATTGAATCAAATTGAATAATATATTTTTATTAATTTTTATATATGTTTTAAATTTTTATAAAATATAAATAATTATTTTACATATAAAATTATTTAAATATATTAAAATAATATATATATAATAAAATTTAAAATCTATGAATCATATCAAATTAGATTGATAAAATTTAATTAAAATCTTGTGAAAATTTAATTCAAATTAAATTTTATAATTTTTTATAATTATATATTATTAAAAAAATTAAATCGAATCAAATTATATCTGAATTATTATTATGCGACAATGATGGGAAGATGGTTATTCCGCCATTTGGTTCAATTTATAGTAAAAATATAACCATTTCATTCCATGGAAAGATCTGATTCCTTAAGAACCTGAAATAGCCATTCCCGATTCTATGAGAACGGCTCTTCTTGGCTCATCAAAAATAGAAAAGTATGCTTATTGAACAATTTTGTTTTTGTATATTTAATTAATTGTAATTGTATCCTTGACCCAAGATAATGAACCAATAAAAGAAAATAACCCAAAAAATAATGAACAAATCAAACGGAACCGTAGTTGCTAAATGTGAGAACTGAAAAACATATGCAGTTATTTTTGTGAAATTAAAATATAAACATGGTTTATACGATATATATATATATATACACATATAAATATAATTTAATTTGGAGGTCTCGTAAATTCATTTATACCTTTTAGGAGATATAAACCCTAGATGTCCCGTCCCATCAAATTTTCTGTACATCTTTTCATGCAAGTGGTCTAATATAATACACCCAATCTGACCTCACCAAAGCACCAAACATCGTACGTCACACAATTTGCATCAACCTGTTGTGCACGTTAGTCTATTTCCACACTCCCCTGCTAACTTGCACAAGGTGAGTTGATCAAAACCTAGCGTTCTCTTTCTCAACTATTTGCCGCTTGTGAAGAGTAATGTCAAAAGTTTCAAGCGGCTTCAAGCGGTTCCAGGTTTTTTTTTTTTTTCAATTTCTTTGATAGAATTTTCACTCAAAAAGTTTCAATTTTTTACCTTAAATTTTGCAATTTTATGTAGTTTCAATTGAAGAAAACAAAGAAACAAGAAAAACCCATGTTGGAAAACTTGTCAGAAACATTGAATCTAGTGTTTGAGAGAATTGGGTTTTTGTTTTTTTTATGCTGTACTTTGAAACTTCCATGAACAATGTATGATAAAGGTTAATGTTTTGATTGGTTTATGTTGGTCTTCTTGTTTTGAATCGTTGTTTTAAATGGGAAATGTGGAAATACCAAAATGGCTTAAAGGGTTGCCATTGGCTCCTGAATTTAGGCCAACAGATACTGAGTTTGCTGACCCCATTGCATATATATCAAAGATTGAGAAAGAAGCTAGTGCTTATGGTATATGTAAGATAATCCCACCAGTGCCAAAACCGTCAAAAAAGTATGTTGTTAACAACATGAATAGGTCGTTATCCAAGTGTCCAGAGTTAGGAAGTGATATGGACGTGTCAATGAATGTTGGTTCTGTTTCAAGTTGTGGGGTTAGTGGTGGTGATGAGGTGGAAGAAAGGGCAGTGTTTACAACTCGACATCAGGAGTTGGGACAGAGTGGGAGGAGAATTAAAGGGATGGTTAGTAGTCAACAATGTGGTGTTCAGAAGCAAGTGTGGCAAAGTGGGCAGATTTATACATTAGAGCAGTTTGAATCCAAGTCGAAGACTTTTGCAAAGAGTTTATTGGGTGTGCATAAGGAGGTATTGCCCTTGCATATCGAGGCGTTGTTTTGGAAGGCGGCTTCAGAGAAACCTATATATGTGGAATATGCTAATGATGTTCCTGGATCAGGTTTTGGGGAGCCAGAGGGTCAATTTCGGTATTTCCATAGGAGGAGGAGGAAGAGGATGTCATACAGGAGGGAAAACTCTGATTGCAAGAAAGATGAGATGGATACTGTAAAGAATTCACATATTGATGAGATTAAAGATACTTCTATTAAAAGCGATTCTGACACATGTTTAGAAACACCAAAGTCATCTACTACATTGTCAACCATGGCATCAGATGAAAATTCTCATTCTAAAAGAAAGAGTGGAAATGCTAGTAATGATATGGAAGGTACTGCAGGTTGGAAGCTTTCAAATAGTCCTTGGAACCTTCAAGTGATTGCTCGATCAGCTGGCTCACTTACACGATTTATGCCTGATGATATTCCTGGTGTTACTTCTCCCATGGTTTATATTGGCATGTTGTTTAGCTGGTTTGCATGGCATGTTGAAGATCACGAACTTCACAGCATGAATTTTCTTCATACCGGCTCTTCAAAAACTTGGTATGCTGTTCCTGGAGATTATGTATTTGCTTTTGAGGAAGTTATCCGCACTGAGGCGTATGGTGGTAATATTGACCACTTAGGTATGTGAATTTTGCTCATTTCATATTAAGTCATTGAGCATTATCTGGGGTTGGGTTTAGGAACAGATTGCATGATTTTATTTCATGGTTTAGGGGTTATAGTAGATGTTTTATTGAACTTTATAATCTGAAATTGCTTCAGTTTTATTGCTTACCAATTGTAGCATATGTTAAATACTGTGTATTTGGTAATTTCTTAGTATGTTTAGACTTAACTCCTTGAAGTAAAATATTTGACACCTATCAGAACTTAGTGGATTGTTGCAACCTTTATATCTTTCTTGTAATTTAGTTTCAGTTTCCTTTATTGACAGCTGCTCTGTCATTACTGGGTGAGAAGACAACGCTTCTATCACCTGAGTTGATTGTCGCATCTGGCATTCCTTGTTGTAGGTGAGTTGATCATATTCTTTTGAAAATTTTATCCTTGGTCTCCCACATCCCCTAATGGTTTTGAAATTCACAGATGTGAGAATGTTAACATTCCATTCTTGGAAAACTTTTGAGGTTTGCTTTGTACGACAGGGTCTGCCATTTGGTGTTTTCTTCTGAATGTTTTGAAGTTCTACTCATGTTTATTCTGTTATTTCTTTAGGTTACTACAGAATCCTGGTGAATTTGTTGTGACTTTTCCGAGAGCCTACCATGTAGGATTCAGCCACGGTAATTGCTTTATAGCTGATTTTAACCTTTATGAGAACCGTTTTGGTTGTCAACCTCCTGACTGGGGATTTGATGCATGCACATTTATGTTTTATTGACTATTAGAACTACCAAATAGAAATTGTGCAAAAATTAATTGACTGTGTGAGTTCTTTAGTGGCATAATTTATTCAAGAAAAAGGAAATTTTAATTTTCTTTCAGGATAGGCACACATTTTAGCCTACCATGGTCTTGTAAAACTGGATAGTGAGGTTTAAAACGCATAAATGATCTGAAAATGATAGGCATGACTTAACGAAACATACTTACACTTAAAAAATTTTGGGGCTTAGTAAGGGATTGATGAGTTTCACTTCTTCTTGCTGTTTTGTAAATTAATGACTACGGTAATTATGAGAATAATAGTTTTCTTTACTTTTTCTCTTA
Source organism: Durio zibethinus (assembly GCF_002303985.1). Next base: position 15,606,048 of record NW_019168492.1, read on the forward strand.
AATTTTCTTCCTTGGGGGGGGGGGGACGAGGGGATGAAGGAGGACTTCATTGACAAAGTGCTTTGATCTGGGTTGTGGGGGGGTATTATTCTATCTAGTTATCATTAGTGAGCAAGGCCTTGCTGAAGATGATCTCATTAACAAGTATTTTTAAAGGTATTTAAAATGAGTTCTGAAGGCGGACGTCTTATTTGCAAAGATCCTTAAAATTTATGTGATGTTAACCTGGAACTGGAATTAGGACTAACCAGAAGTTAACAGTATTTATTTGTATTACAAACACTACGACAATGAGGAGGGGCATTTGGCTGGTCATTATGAATCTGCATCCCAATATTTTCTCAGACACAAACTGTTACTGAAGTCTTTATTCTGCTCTGAAAATTATGCTGGGAGTCTATTGTTTTATTTGTTCATCTCATTCCGTAAACTATAGCTAGGAATTTACTGTGGACTTGTCCTCTCTTTTTAATTCTCATGGTCTTTTTTTTTTTTTTTTTGCTAAGCAGGTTTTAATTGTGGGGAAGCTGCAAACTTTGGAACTCCACAGTGGCTTCAAATAGCTAAAGAAGCTGCAGTTCGTAGAGCTGCTATGAACTATCTTCCAATGCTTTCTCATCAGCAGCTGCTATACCTTTTGACCGTGTCTTTTGTGTCAAGGTCAGATTGTATTTATTTAAGCAAACTACTAACTGAAGTTATGCTATACCTGTTAGTTCCGAAACTGCACCATGAAGATTTATACTATCATTATACTAACTGCGTTTTTTAGTTTTTAGAACAAACTGTAACCAATTTTTGGGCACTTTTTTGTTCAAACGGTTTAACGAACTGCATTTAATCCTAAATTACTCATCAATTATGCTGTCTCTTTGTGAATTTCATCAAACTTAGTTCCCTTATAATTAGTGGTGGTTCTAGTGAACATAGAATTTGGCATAAATCTTTGTAGTGTTTTGCATTATTTTTCTAAATTTTGGTTATAATAATATCTATTGAGCTGTCATGTTGTTTTTCAAGTTTGTTTCACTTAATTTGCATTGATTCCAGGGTGCCAAGATCCTTGCTACCTGGTGCTCGCAGTTCTCGTCTGAGAGATCGCCTGAAGGAAGAAAGAGAGGTGTTAGTAAAGAAGGCTTTTATAGAAGATTTGTTAAGTGAAAATAAATTGTTATCTCTTCTTCTTAAAAGAGGATCAACTTATCGTGCAATAATATGGGACCCAGATTTACTACCTTATATGAGCAAAGATTCTGAGTTGCCCAGTGGAACTGCCACTGTTTCTACAATACGGCAAGAAAATGTTTCTGATATTCATTGTGAAAATAAGTCTAATCAAAACAATCTCTTAGATGAGATGAGCCTGTACATGGAAAATCTGAACTATTTATATTTGAATGATGATGATTTGACATGTGATTTTCAAGTTGATTCGGGAACATTGGCTTGTGTGGGTTGCGGAATTCTGGGTTATCCGTTTATGTGTGTGGTACAACCATCTGAGGGAGCAACAATGGAATTTCTACCTGCAGATCATCTTTTGGTTCAAGGTCCAACAGTCTTGGAACCTAAGAATTCCATTTTTTGTCCTGATCTTGATTGCCGTGTTCAGGGCTCAGTTTCAGGTATTGGAGCCCTTTTTACTAATTTTTTGTTTCTCATATTTTTCATCAGTTCCCTCTAGACTTCATATTCTTCTTCACTCTAATTGTCACATACATAGTAGGATTATTTTTGTATAACTTAAATATCTGTTTCCATAAACCTGGAACATATTAGAGAATGATGATACCAGTTATTGTTGTAGTCATGTTCTGATTTATCATAACGCTTTTATAAGTAACATATAATAGATATTTATCAGAACGCTTTTCAATAATTTGCTTCACCACCTTTTTGGGCATGTCAAGTGATAAGTAAGACTAGTGCTTTGTTCTGCAGACAATGTCAATCATGTTGCTGATTTATCTCCTCCCTCCAAGGATGCACCATTACCATCAATAACCAAGTTTTCCGAAGGATGGGACACTTCTAATAAATATCTGAGGCCTCGGATTTTCTGCCTGGAGCATGCTGTTCAAGTTGAGGAGCTTTTGCACTCCAAAGGTGGAGCAAAAATTTTGGTAATTTGCCATTCAGGTGAGATTGGCTTTAGATCTGTCTGCCCCATTATTCTATACATCAAATTAGTAGATCAGCAAGTACATTCTATATTTTGTTGAATTGTTTTAAATATTGTAAAAGTTATCGCATGTTTTGTCACAGTTAATCAATATCCATTTCAGTACTTGCTGCTATCTGATATTCAACCATTCAGTATGTGTTTTCCATGCATCATTCTGTTTAGTAATAGAGCATTTCGTCATTCTGTTTAATCCTCTTTGTTCTTTACATCTTCTTTCCTGTAATCTCTGTAGATTATCAGAAAATAAAGGCACATGCAATACCTGTTGCAGAGGACATTGGTATTCCTTTCAATTACAATGATGTTCCACTACGTGCTGCATCCCAGGAGGATCTAAACTTGATCAATTTTGCAATCGATGATGAACATGATGAAATTGGAGAAGACTGGACCTCAAAACTTGGTGTTAACTTGCGATACTGTGTCAAGGTCAGAAAGAACTCTCCATTTAAGCAAGTTCAGCATGCACTGCCATTGAGTGGACTTTTCTCTGATAAATATGTTAGGTCAGAGTTATTTAACATCAAATGGAAGTCAAGAAAATCTCGTTCAAAAGGTAAGTCGAAACACCTATCACCCTCTAAAGCATGTGAAAGTGTTGAAATGAAAGTGGATGAAATATTGGTTGAAAAGCGAGATGGCAACATCACTAAAAATGAGCGGAAAATTATTCAGTATTCAAGAAGGAAAAAAAGAAAACCAGATTATTCTACTGGAGCAGGTGGGGGCCTTAAACTGTTGAAGGATGACCTGCCAAGAGAAGATTCTGCTGCTTCAAGTCAACTTTTTGATGAACATGGTGGAAATCAATCCAAGATAAATGCCAGAAGTGAGTCTGCTCGATTATTTTCATCTTTATTTACTAGTTCAATTCAGACACAGCTTGAGATCGAGACTACTTCAGTTGTTGGAGTTGTACAAAAAGATCTGAGCAAAATTTTGGAGGAATCAGAGCTGGATGATGAAACTTGTAGTTTGACAGCATGTGCTAGTTCTCAAAAGCAATGTGAGATCAAGCTGATGGAGAGAAGCAGTAAGAATAATGAGATTTCTCCAGCTGACAAGTGTTCTAAATGTTGTGTTGTCGCAGCTGATGAAAGATTTGTGGAAAATACTGCCGCAGTTAGTGATGTTTGCAATTCAGTTTCTGAAGGACAGGGTGAGGAACTGGCTGCCAGGTATGATTTGATAAATCTTGCTAAGTCAGCAAGTTCACATTCTGCTCAACCATCTGCTGGAAGATTTGATCCAGGATTGGCGGACATAACTGTTGAGAAATTTTGCATGAACGGAGGGGTTTTTTCTTGTATGACGTCTGATGTTGAGGTGCAGCAAGAAACTGAAGCTACCTCCAGAAATAATGAGGGTATTTTATGTGATAATAAACTAATCAATAAACCTAATTTGGGTTCAGGGTATTTCTCCGCTGGTGTATCTTTGGGAAATGAAATGCAGCCGGAAACCGTCACTAGAGGTGGAAGTCAGGTTGAGCCTTTTTTGAGTTCTCCCACCCTGACAAAGGGGCCTGGTACCGCCTCAATGGGAAATAGATCTGAAGTTCCAAAGGAGCCCTGTGCTGCAGCAGATTCATGTGATGGTACAGTTTCCAAGAATAAAGTACAGAAGCAGGAAATCCAGATTAATGCTGGCAAGGAAGGACTTCACTCCAGTTCTATTATGCCAGTGGGAATTGATCAGCCTACTAGTCTCGCAGTGGAAGAATTTTCTGTAATTTCCAAGAATCCTTGTGCCAACGACCAGCGTCCTGATGTGACCTTAGATGTTGAAGTGTTGCAAGAAATTCAAGCTACAAAGGGAACCACTGGCGATGAGGTTATAAGTTGTTCCAATTTGCCAATCAAAGAAAAGCAGCCTACTCGCATTGTGATGGAAGCTTGCTCCGAGGTTCAAAGGGAGAGCAGTTCTCAAAAGAAGTTGTGTGCTGATGCAACTGCAGATGATGACAGCCATGAAAATTACCTGATTAGAAATGAAAAAAATCAGGAAGAATCTGTTTCTTGCTGTGTTACACCTATAAATCAGTCTACTATCTCAATCCAAAAGTACTCGAGAACTCGAATAGAGGGTCATGCTACTGTGAATGTGAATGATGGTGGGGAGGTAGAGAATAGAAATCTTGAGTCTGCTGTGGCAAATTGTAGATCAAGTGCCATGAATGGAAGAAAGAGGAAGAGAGAACAGGAGGAAATACCTGAAAAAGTTGGTGGCAATGGCTTTATTAGAAGTCCATGTGAAGGATTGAGGCCAAGGGCTCGGAAAGATGCAACTAGCGGTGTTAATGTCGACAAAACATCCCAGGAGGAGCTGCCAACAAAAGAGACGAGGAGACCTTCAATTCATACCCAGAGTAAGAAAATAATTAAAAGGGGCTCTCATAGATGTGACCTGGAAGGCTGCCATATGAGCTTTGAGACAAAGGAAGAGTTGAGGTTGCACAAACGCAATCGGTGCCCATATGAGGGCTGTGAAAAGAAGTTCCGCTCCCACAAATATGCAATTCTTCATCAACGAGTCCACGAGGATGATAGGCCCCTCAAGTGCCCATGGAAAGGTTGTTCCATGTCTTTCAAGTGGGCATGGGCTAGGACTGAGCATATTCGGGTGCACACGGGAGAACGCCCATATCAGTGCAAGTTCGAAGGCTGCGGCCTTTCTTTCAGGTTTGTGTCAGATTTTAGTCGGCATAGACGAAAAACAGGGCATTATATGGACTCTTCAGCCTGAAAGTTTGTCATTATAGTTAGGTTCCATCTGTAATGCACTCTGGGGACAAAAGAGGTCTACAGAATCATGTACAAACTCAGAGATTCTGATTTCTGATTAGGTATAGTTTAGGGCTAGACTGATCCTTGTGTAGGTGGGCATTCTCCAATCATTTGAATGCAGTTATAGTGGAAAAACCCTTCTCAGCTTTTGCTTTGTGGATTGTTCTATGGCAATCCCTTTCGGATAGAATCACTGATCCCCTAACAGGAATTATTGGCAGGAGCTCAATCTCCCACTTTTACAAGTGAAGTCTCTTCTTTCCTCATTGGTGGAAGGTCTGCTTGTAGATTTTCTAGTTTTTCCTTTTCACTTTCCTGTGTTATTCTAGCAGTGAACTACGACAATTCTTGTTTAGGTAAAAGAGAAATTATTTCATTCACGTGGGGTAGACAGATTAACATCTATTCCTGGTAAGAGAGAAATTTTTTCATAGACGTGGACAGATTAACAACAAAAGAAAATGAAAAGAAACTCTTGTAGCCTTGACAAAAAATAGTACTTTCCGCATCGAAACAAAGTCAAAGTGTTCGAAAATTTTTTCAACATTTATCCACAGGGATACTTCAAGATGATCATTTCTATGCGGACAGATACTGAGATATGCCCTTTAAGGCTATGGTTTTCAAAGCGAATCAGATTTTGAAATAGGATGAAAGTTTTGTTCCTCCATTTTTTATGCTGGTGCTATAACATGTGTAGTTCTGCAACCTTGGATGGTCCTCATATCATGAACAAATGATTCTTTTACGGTGAACCTGCATTCTGGGGTGGGTTAAATTCATTTTTATTTTAAACAAAGCATTCAGCAACTGAAAACAAAACTACAAGTTCTGAGAAGTTCTTGGATTGGATTGTATGGCTACCAATAAGTTCCTCCAATCAAGAATTGCAAAAATTCAGAAAATGACTCTAAACACTATTTTGATAGCAAAAAATTACAGTAAAACAAACCACAACAACATAGAAATTTGCTATCAGAACTTCTGAAACTAAAAGTTAGCATCTTTAAACAAGGAATATAACTAAAAAAAAAAACCAAAAACTTGAAACTTCTGAAGTTTCAGTTTTTGGCCAACTGGTAATACAACTAAAAACCAGGAAACCCCTTCATTTCTTTATTAAAAACCTCACATAAGAAAAGCTAAAGATCGGCATGTTCATAAGCTTGAAGAGCATCACCAGTCAGCCTACAAATCCTCCATTCAGGCAAAACCTTGGCACCCATTTGTTCATAAAAGTTGATGGCATTAACATTCCAATCCAAAACCACCCATTCCACTCTCCCATACCCCATATTCACCGCTTGTTTCGCCACCGCCGAGAGCAACAACTTCCCAAACCCTTTCCTCCTATAGCATTCCCTGACAAACAAATCCTCGACATAAAACCCTGGTTTCCCTAAAAACGTGGAGTAGTTTGGAAAAAACAAAACGAACCCACCGATTATAACCTGATCGTTTCCATAATGAACCGAGAAGGCATCTTTTTCGGGGTCGTTTATGAGGATGTCGAAGTTAAAAGTTTTTTCTATGGGGGTAAAAGAAGGGGAAGGGGAAGGGGAAGGGGAAGGGGAAGGGAGGGGAGGAATGGGGGAAGAGGAAAGTTCAAGGATGAACATTGTGAAGGAACGGAAAGGAGGGGAGTCGAAAAGGGTGAAAGCGAGGGATGATTCTGTGGCGGTGAAGAGGTGAGTTAGGCGTTCAAAGATGGCCATTTGGTGGATCAGTTTGTGTATGAAAGGGATGTCTAAATGGGTGGCTAGGCGGATCCTGGTGAACAAAGGGTGGCCTAATGGGGTGGTTTCAGGTGGTGCCATGGAAGGTTCTGGGGCGGCGGAAGGTGGTGGTGGTGGAGCTGCGGCGGCCATTCGGCTTGAAGGTGTTGGAGACCGAAAGGTAAGTGAAAGTTGGGAAATTTTCTTGAGTGTTGGAAGCGGAGGATGGAGAAAAGTGGGAGAAGAGAAGAATTTTATAGACGGGGTTTTTGGGGTGGAGTTGTAATTTGTGTGGAAATGGAAGGGTAATTGTCTCAAATGTGGGGCATTCCTTTATATATATAGGATAATTCTATTTATATCTCATTTATTATTTTGTACACTCAATTTTTAAATACATTATAAATTTTAAACTTAATTTTTTATTTTTATTAGATACACTAACACCTTTTCACTTTTCAATAAAAAAAATCTTAAATTTATCAAATTAAACCCAAATCACTTATATTTATTTAGTTTTTAAGTAATTAAAAATAAAATTTATACCTTATTTTCAATTGATCTTGATGCAATCGTGGTTAAAAATTAATGTGAATATAGGTTAAGATTTATGGTAAAATTTTGATAAAATTGAACATATCGAAAATGAATATCCAAGAATTTTTAAGATTTTTAAAAATAAAATTTTGAGAAACTTAAAGCATTTTTGGATATTCATTTTCGAAAAGCTTTATATCTGAGACTTCTCAAAAATATATATTCAAGATTTATATTGTAGTTTCAAAAATAAATTTCTAAAAATATAAAAAATTCAGATTCGATTGGATGAGTTTTCATTATCTTGTCTAGCTCTTCTTTTTCGTTGTTATTTCTCATTTCTAAATCTATTCTTATACGATTTGTAAAATTTAACAAAAGTTTCAAAAATTTTGTTTTAGTTTTACAGATTTAAAGTTCAGTGTATTATAAATAGGGATGAAAAAAGAAAAAAAAAAAAGAGAAAGAAGAAGAAAAAACAGGTATGTGTTGTATAAGATATTAAGAGTATTTTTATCATTTACTAAAAGTTAAAATTGATATTTGTTATTAAGGTATTTTTGGAAGAAAATTTATGGGGTATATAAAAAAGATTTTTTGGTGCATATAGTCCCTTTTATATATTTGAGTAATTTTATTCGAACCTTATTTTTTACTTTTCGCATTTTTTTCAAACTTATTTGAAAATAAAATCAAATAATTACCTTTTTTATTTTCTCTTAACATTCCTTTTACTTTTAAGTTTTCAGATTTGCAAAATCAAAAACCCTTAAGAGTTTTTGAAATTGTGTATTCGAAAACTTAAAATTTTTCGTAAGATATTTTTTTAATTGATTTTGTTAAATCTAAATATAAGTTTTTAAAACTTTTTGGATATGTAATATAACTTACATAAAATGTATATCCGAAAACTTTAAAATTGAAATAAAAAAGATAATTAAATAATTTCTCTTAAAAAAATTTTGAAAAAAATGATGGTGTATTTAAAACCACCCTATATAGTTTGGGTGCTTCTAAATACATCCTAATAAATGCTCTCTACATTTATTTTTTTATGGGTGCTTCTAAATATGCCCTAGTTTTTACTCTTTACATCTTACTTTTTTTAAAAAAAAATTTGTAAGTGAAATTATTTAATTATTTTTTCTTACAAGTTTTCGAATATCCATGTCTTGTAAAATTTACAACTTATAGGAAATAAAATTTTGAAAAATTATATAACTTACTTGGAAATAGATTTTTGAAAAGTTATATAACTTTTGGGAAATTGATTTATTAAGGACAAGAGATTAAAACTTTAAGAAAAATTCCAAAAGAGAGAATTTAAAAAAAAATTATTAGATGGTTTAATTAAAAATTTTATTATTAGAAAAAATCATAAAGTTTAAAATTAATTTTACTATTTTGACATTAAAGAAAGAATAAAATTTTATGAAGTTAGGATAAAATAATAAATACAATCATTTATAAATTTAAAATTCATTATTTTTTTAATAAATATTTTTTCTTAGTACTGATTATTACAATGTTATAATAATTCTAGCTAAACTAAACTTTTTGGAGAAGTCTTTTCATCTGCTTATCACGATAAATTTCTTCAGTTAACATATTAGATTTTGATAAATTTGTGTAATATCAATAATATTACTAGTACAACTTTTAAAAATTTTAATTTTTAGATGTTAATCAAATTTGATAGTTTTTTCATCATCTCTCGTAACATCAAGAGACAAAATATTTAATTAGGTCTTATAAAATTTTATTCTTTCTCTAAGATCAAAATAGTAAGATCAACTTTTTTATTAATTTTAAAATTTATAATATTTTCAATAATAATAATTTTTTATATATCAATTAATAAAAATTTATAATAAAATCCTCTTTTTGTAATTTTATTTAAAAAGTTATAAACTTTCTTTCGAAAATAAATTTCTAAAAAATTATATAACTTTCCGAAAATTTATTTTTATTAAATTATAAAATTTACCTGATATAAATATTTAAAAATTTATGAAAAAATAAAATTAAATAATTTCACTTATAAAAAATTTTGAAACAAAAGTGAGCTGTGGAAAGCAAAACTAGGGTGCATCTAGAATTTCCTTTTTTTATTTAAAAAAAAAAAACCCCTATTTGAAATCACTTAATAAACTTTTAGTAAATTATCTTTCAACCCTTTATTAACCTATGTTCACTTTTTCTCTTTTTTTTTGTCTTCAAGGTTTAAGATTTGTATTTCCGAAAGTTTTTTTTAAAATTTTTGAATTTATATTTTCAGAAATTTTTAAAAACTCTCAAATTTGTATTTCTAGAAGCTTTATTTACATTTATTAAAAGTTTTTGAATTTACATTTTCGAAAGTTTGAGAAAAGCTTCCGATTTTCATCTCCGAAAACTTCTATAAGCTTTTGGAAATGCAAAACTGGAAGCTTTATAAATTTGCAATTTTAGAATTCATAATTTGGACACAATATCTCAATCTATACTTCAATTTATTCAATATTTAACCAAAATTTAACAAAATCAAAGGTAATTTATTTCTGAGTTGAAGTTTGGTGACTTGATTAACTCCAAAACCTATGATTTTAGGATAATTTTTTATGTTAGAGTTGGTGGGGTTTAATTGAATTATAAGTGGATAGGGAATTAGGAAAATGGGTGTGAGGAGTGTTGATTAAAATTAGAAATGTGGTCAAAGGTTGTACTGAGTAAAATTAATTTTTAAATTGTGAATTCATATGTAAATAGTAATGGGTGTAGAGAGTAATTTTAGGGGTGTATTTAGAAATTCTCATATACTTTCTCTGGGAGCTTTTCTTTGCTATTCATTTTTTTCTTCACACCTTATTTTTTTTCAAAATCATTTTTAATGAAATTATTTAATTACTCTTTCTCAAATCATTTCTCTTAAATTTTGGGATTTGCAAATTCAAAAACTTTTTAAGAGTTTTCAAATACACAAATTTTGAAACTTTTAAAAGTTTTTAAATTCACATCTTCATAAGGTTTTAAAGTTTTTATCTAAAATCGTTTAAATTAAAAAAAAATTGAAGACTTAAATGCATAATTTTTCCTATCAATTTATAAACGAACTTATAATTATAAATTGTGTTTTTTTTTTACAATGTTGTGAAAAATTTTAAGGACATGAGATTTTATTTTCTTCTATTGATATTTTTCCTAAATCCTAAATATAACTTACCTGATTTTTATCGGATATATTTTATAATTTACTGAATTTTCATATCCGACAAATTATAAAATTTATCTAATATGTATATCTGAAAATTTTAAAATTGAAATGAGAACGAGTAATTAAGCAATTTTACCTAAAGATAATTTTGAAAAAAAAAAAAAAGGACAGGCGTGCATAGAAAAAATTAAAGTGCAAATAGAAGCACCCATTTTCTTTCTTTTCTTCGGTATTAAAAAAAATTAAATTTTAAATGTTAAAAATGAGCTAAATTTCATGATGCAAGGGAAATGTAATTTTCATGGTGAATATAATCTTGTAAAACAAAAAATAGAATTAAATTAGAGATTTTTGTGACAGGTTGAGACTTAACTTTGATAATTTTGAATTTCAATATTAGTTGGTGTTAGTCTTAAATTTATTCTTATTTTGAAATAACAAAAGTGAAATAAATTTGATTAAAATTTTGAGAAAGAATTATTTATTATATATTCTTAAGTTTTATTATTTTAAGAATTAAATAAATAATATATTTTTTAAAGTGATATTTGAAATGAAAAATATTTTAGAAAAAGGTTTTACATTTTGAAAAGAGTTTATTTAGTATATGATTATTAAGATATATTATGTTTGGTACTAAATAAATATTATGTCTTCAAAATGATTTTTTAATTTGAAAAATATCTTGAAAAAATGTTTTTAAAGTTTGATCTTAATATTTATCTAAAAAATACAAGGTTCTAAGATTAACCATTATTTGAAAAATGTTTCTTAAGTGCATGTAAACTTTTTTTAAATTTTTTGTATTTCTCAAATCAAATTATTTTTAAAGATTATTTATTTAAGTTTAAATGAAAGTTTAATTGTTGTTTTTTAAATGAACTTATTCATCTTGTACTTAATAAAATTTTGATAATATTAGTTTTGAAAACTATATTGACTAGAGAAAAATGTTTTGTAAGAACAAGGTTTTCCAACATTTTGAATTTGTTTTATTTTTTTTTATTGATTTAAAAACTTCAATATTTGAATTATATATGGTGGAAAAGCTTTTTGAATTTCTTTCTAATGGATTAAACGAAATAAAAATCTAAAATTTTTAAGAAAAGATTTTGAATTTTTACTAAACATTATGTATGTTATCTAACAACTATATATGAGGTAGATTTGAATATACATTGAATCATATGTTGAATTTTATATGGATAGAAATCTCTTTAAATTTAGTTTCTAAACCTTCAAACTAATCTTGATTTATAATTATATAACTTATAATATAATCAAATTAGTAAGTAGAGTGTAAAGCATGATTTAATTAAAGGTAACTGAGTGTACCATTCATTTAGAATCTTCTCGAATAAAAAATCAGCATGACTCGATCGATTTTCTGATGGACTAGATTGATCCCTTCACCCCTGATAGCCTCAAATTGCTAGTTTTTTTTTTTTTTTTAAAGGAAATAACGTCTCTTTTCTCCTCCAAATCTTCTCCAACATCTTTAGGCTCATTTCATCTATAAAATGGGCTTTCAAACACATTTGTAAATAAAGAGATCGAGCACCAAAAAGTCTTACCTTCATTTTCTTAAGAGTTCAAAAACATTCAGAAGATTAGAGTTTTAATTCTTTTTATTCTTATATCCAACTTATATTTGTTTTTTCATTTGTTATTCTTTGTATTTAAACCTAGCAAACACCCACTTATTAGAGGTTTCATTCAGTTTGCAAAATCCTTTGTCATTCAAAAGGAATTAGTGAGCATAAGTGGGGTATCTTCTTAAGAGCTCTATAGTGAGGATTGGGTAAATCCTATAAAAAGATAGAGATTGTTATTTTAACTTTAAAAGATATGGATTGTAATTTGTAAGAAAAATTTTCACCGGTGGATTGTGCTTGGCTAGAATAACTAAAGGAGAGAACAATGGTGTTTTTGAACAAGAACCGAATTTTTATAAATTTTTATGTTTGATTTCTTTATCTCTACACCTTTTATTATTATTATTATTTATTTGTGCTTTAATTTCATATATTTTTTATATTTATTTGAAATTTTATTTTTAATAAAGAATTTGGAGATACTTTTAATTCTTCATCTCTTAGATTGTTATTTATACTTTGAGCTAACAATTGAGATATTAATAAAAAACGTATATAAATTATGTTGACAGGTACTTATAGATATTGATTAAAATTAATTATAATATATATTTGGAGTTTAACTTAGTTGATTTATGTAATTACCTTTAAGAGGTGCATCAAATAAGTATAAAATTTAAATACTAACATCTGTAACCATTTTTTTTATCTCTAAATTGCGATCTCACTTGTAAAAAAAATAGTTGCAATATTATTTTAAAAAATGTTTTCTTGTCATTTAATAGATTATTGTTGCCATTTTCAATAAAAGATAATGAATTAATTATAAAATTCTTTAATTTATATCACTTTGATATTGATTAACATTTTCTTTTCACCATTTTTATTTGTTTTTAGTTTAGGACTTAATCAAATTATTTCAAATTGGTAAGGGCTATAATCAAACCGAGTAGAGTACTTAGTCGAGTCATTGTCAAGTTTAAATTCAACTCAATTGAGAATTAAAGGCTTAAAACTCGACTTAAATTTCATCAACTTTCATTTTTTATATTTAAATTTAATTCATAATTTATTCGAGTAGTTTGAGCTCGTCTCAATTGGTTAGATTAAGTTCATTAATAAACTAGACATAAAATAATATTTTTGTCATTTGCTTATATATATTAAATATATCAAATATATTTAAAAAATAAAAATTCAATTAAATTCATAAATTTTTTGAATCAAATATTAAAATACTCAAACTTTTATTTTTCAAATAGCTCAAATTCAAATTTAGCTCCAATAATAAATGAATCAAACTTAAATACTCACCAAATCAAATTAAAAAATAATTCACGAATAACCTAACTCCTTTACACCGCTAGATAAGACTATGTCAGTTGGGTTTTTCAAGCTTGGATAACTATTACCTTATTCTACTCTTGAAATGCATAATTATCTTTAAAAGAAAGTTATGGTGAAGTTCGCATTGTGTTATTTGAACTTCAGATTAAAGGTTAGCTTTAATTTGCTTACTTTTTCAATATATAATCCCAAAAAAGTTTAGATGAGATTAAGATTGATCAAAGTTAATTATGCTATGAAACAAGGTTGAGTTAGGCTATTATATTTTATTTTCATTAAATTTTTAATTTTGTTTATTTTTAAATAAAAAAAAAAAAAAACCGATGAAAATTTGAAATTTGTATCAATGACATATTTTAAGAAATATTTTTAATTTCGTTATTTTTTTCTTCAATCAACGAAATTGAAAATATATTTGACAAAATTGAATAGTGAACCTTAATCTCACAGCAAACTGATAAAGAACGAAGAAGAAGAAAGCAAAAACACAATTTGACTAATTACATGACAAAGGAACTTTCCTTAAACTATTTTTTTTTTTTTTTTGAAAGTTGAATCTTTTAAAGTTGGGTGTAATTTGGCTTTGACTTTCCAACAAAAAGATAGATGAGGGAGGTTTCGTAAGTAACATTCTTACAATCGAAAATGATTCTTTAGTTATCATTTAGAATTAAAAAATTCCAAGAAAATTTCCAACTATTGTGGCCGTAGATATAGATTTAATAATTGTATACAAAATAAGTGTCATATTATAAAAATGATATAAAAATAATATGATTTAAAATTTTGATAAAAATTATATATAAATTAAATTAAAATATGTTTGATATTTGACATATTAATATGAATTATAATATAATAATTTTTATATTTTATATGTAATTAATATAAAATAAATACTATATAAATAAATAAATTATCAATTTACATATAAGCAACAAGAAGTAAAGAAAGTTTGCTCGCCCTTTGTAGGTTTGCCGTGATCAAGCAAAACACATTTGCATTTCTCTTCGGTGAAAGCGAATTTGATTTGAACAAAAAACAAGGCAAACACATAAAGAACATTTTCCAAATCCAGATGGCGTTTGCAACTCAATGCAAAAGACACTTTGATAAGATGAGACAAATGTGAAGATTACGATTAGTTGTCTTCATTCTTTGTTGTATTTTTTTTAATTGTTAATGCGTGTAAAAGTAAGAAATTTATAAGGTACCAAGCAATTATCAAATTTGTTTTTTAAAAATATAATTAACACCCCATTATAATAAAATGCATTTTGGTAGGAAAAATTATGTTATTATTAATTAATAAGTTATACTATATCTATTTAAGGGTTGGGTTATCTATCTAAATTTGAAAGCTCGCTCAAATTTTGAAAACATTTAAAAATAATAATAAAATTTATTAAATGGACTTGAGTATAATTTTTAAATCTGTTTAAATTTTAAACCAAATATTGTATAAAAGATTTAAAATTCGAATTTGGCTCAACCAAACTCAAATTTATATATATATATATATTTATTTATATATATATGTGATTTATATATAAATTAATTCACATTTATATAAAAATTAAAATAAAAATTATACATTTTATTAAATAACTTTTATTTTTAATTTATATATATAGTGAGTTGAATATAATCCCATTAACTTTATTTAATTATATATTTTTAGTTTTATTATATAAATTAAGTTTAATAAGTGGGCTTGAATTTTTTTTATTTGAGCTAACTTGAGAAAATTTTAAGATTCGAAATTTTAAGTTGGATCGAATTTGGATAAACATAAAAATTATCAATATTAAATATAAATTCGATGTTAACCAAACTCAAGTCAACCCATTAGCATCTCTATATCATATGTACCACAAAGTAATTAATGAATCAATTTTAAATAAGAGTAAATTATCATTTGATCATCTAATTTTTTTATATTTTTTATTTTGATAATTTAACTTTAAGAAAATAACATTTTAGTCACTAATGTTAAGTTTTATCTTTTCAAAAAATAAAGCATTGATCACCATTTAGATCAGCTGCTCCTCAGGGCAAGAAAAAAGTTAGAAAATTTAATTTCTTTTTCTTTAATTCCTTTTTACCATGCCATGTAGACATGTTGAATGATGACAATGCTGGTGTTATATTGGTGATCAAAATTCAAATTCTAGATCTCAAACATAAAAAAAAAAAAAAAAAAATTAAACTTATTTCTCTTATTAATGACACCATCTAGTTAATAAAAATGATTTCATCCATAATTATAAAAACCTAATTTAGATTTAAATTCTATTTAGATGGATGGTGAGATTAAAAATAATAATAATAATTACTATAACTGCGATTAAAAAAAATTATTGCAGCTACAATTAAAAAAAATTAATTAAAAATTTTTACTAAATGAATTTAATTGAAATTAGTATTTGGATTCAATTAGTGATCCAGTGAGTTCAATCTGATGTGGTGAAATCCAAATAAACATTAATTCTTGTTAAAATCATAGGTTAAGAAACATAACACACATGCGTTCAGACATATAGACCCATAACTTCAACATCATTTATATAAAAGTATATTAGTTAAATGTAGTTTACAAAAAGCTTGATAAAGTTCCAAATGAGAGATTCTACATGTTGGAGATGGAACTAGGCCTATCTCGAGAGTTCCTTTTCTCTTTGTTGGGATGCTTAAAGGGAAAAACAAAAAGAATCAAAGAGAAGAGAGAGCAAGAGCTAGATGTACCATGATTCTAGTAGTTTATGATGTGGCCACTTTCTCTTATTTAAGTTTTTCTTTCGCTTTTAATTTTTACGAGTAAGGTTTTAGCTAAGAGGTGTAATGATAATGGGAGATCTTAACTTTTAATTTTGAGGGAGGCAAAATAATATTTTATAATAATTTTTTTAAAAATATATTAAATTTATTAATAATAAAAAATAGATGTAAACATATAATAATAAAACTTACAATTATAAGAATGCTAATATATAACTATATATATTTAACAAAATAAATATATTAAGCAATTGGTCTCATGATTTGTAATTATAAATCACTAATAATATTTTTTATAAAAATAAAATTATTAGTTTTTTACAATATTAACACATTATTTTATCATATTTAATATTTAAAATATTAAAGTGAAAAAATCACAAAAATATATATTTTTTAAATAAATTAATTTTAAAACAATAAAGTAAAGATTTTGATACAATAAATTAAAACTTTCTAAATTTTTACAATGGTATTTTTACATTATGAAAAATTAAAATGTATTTAAACTAATCTTATTAATTATTTTGACATAAAACAATTTTCAAATAAAATGAGCGTGTAGAATATAATAAAAAGATTGATTGAAAAAAAGAATTACAATTGGATATTTGTTAAGTTAGCTTTAGTTAGAGATAGCAATGGGTCGGGTTGGATGAGTTTTTGCTCACATTGAACTTGATACAATTTTATATCCATAATATTTGAATTCGATCCAATAAATTTTTTTAATTTTGTATACTTAAATTCGACTTGATTCGATATTGTATAAAATCATATTCGATCTGACTCAATTCAAAATTAATAAAATATTATTTTTTAATATAAATATAAAATTAAATAAAAAATTTTAAAAAATAACTTTTTATATATATCGAGTTGGGTCAGGATGAATTTACTTAAAATTCAATCCTAATCTTATCTCGATTTTTTGTCACATTATCTCACCCAATCCAAAATCTAATTTTCAAAAAAAAAAAAATATTAGGTCTTGGATTATCATTTTTAGCTTTAATTATTATGATATTTACATATATTTTAAACTTAAATTTATATGTTTGTGAAAAAATAGTATTGAAAATTTTATTATTTATTTTAAATTAAAAATTATTTATAATAAATAAACACAAGTTAAAGAATTATTTTTTATTTTGAAATTAAGAGTTGTAATATTTAGATACAAATAACTTTTGTAATTATATATCCAATATAAGTATATAAAATAAAAAATAATATATATAAAAGTTTTTTTTAATTATTATGAAAATAATATATGTATAAAAAAATTCAAAATTTTTGAGAGGGCCATGGTTCTTTAGACGATCCGCTAATGTGCCATGATCATGCGCTCGAATTTGAGTCAGATTTTATTATATTAGAAATAGTTCCTGTGAATAAAGTTTTTTTTTTTTTCAATGAAATAATGAATAGCGGGAGCATTTTTTTTTATTAAAAATATTATTATTTTAATATTTATAAATATATTTTAACTTAAAATTAAATAATCATATACACCAAGACAACTAATTATCCAAGCGGCTTACGAACACACGGAACTTCATTTAAAAAAAATATTTATTTGAATATAAATTAAAAATAAAAAATTTATTTAAATACAATAAAAGAATAAAAATTTAATTTAAAAAAGTAAAAAAGTTCTGGAGCTCGTTAAGAAATTAAGCTATCGAAAATGCATAATCTAATGTAGGGAAAAACTGGTGGCTGAATTAACATTGAGAGGGAGAATCCTAATGAAATTGTGATTATTTTTATTTCATTGTCTGCCTCATAACAAGGAAACATAATTCACAAAGTTGAATGTATTCGTATATGAGTTTATATTTGATGTTTTGTTAGTATATAAATTTTATACATTATTAATAAATTGAATGATAATCTTTGTTAATAAAATAAATAAATGATACTATTTCATTAATGAACAAATTATTTTTAAAAATTAATTTTTATATATTTATTTTAATTCATTAATGAGTAAATTATTTTTAAAAAATTAAATTTTATATATTTATTTTAATAATTAATATTCACTTATCAATGACGTACACCATCTAATTCATTGATAAATTATAAAATTTATATATTAAATTATTGATAATACATTAAATATAAATTCTCTGTATATATACATACCACTTCAATTCAAATTAATGAATTCATGAATTCAAAACGGGTGAGCTTTTATCTAATTCAAAATCAAGCCATTTTTACATGGAGTTCGTTAGAAACGCACCAAATGGCAGAGATTTGCATCAACTTTAATTTGGGGTATTATCCAAATGAACTCTTCCACTAGTTTGACTATTACAAAGTTTATGTATTTGAGCAAAGCTTATTTGAATTCAATGTCTGCTTTATGCAAGATATAGAGTTCAATTAGGATGTCATGATCTACAAGTTGATTTATGCTTTTGACTCGTGATATTTTCACTTACCTGATCTAGAGGCCTAGGCACTATTCTGTTTGCCATAGAACACCATCCTATAAACGAACAAATTGCATTGAAATTGAACCATTAATATGAACCACTTGTAAAAATGTTGCAGATTCAAGTTCTCCACTAAACATTATACAGATTTGAAGTAATTTTATGCTTTCAGTTCTTGTAAAAAAATATGAAACAAATATATATTCACCCACCGCTTATAGGAGGTATGATGGCTAACTCATCTTTGTCCTTAACAACAGCTGACTCAGTTGTATACTCCTCGTTGAGAGCAAGAACGATGCACCCACGAATCTCTTCCAAGTCGGGAAACTTGGCAACAAGCTGGTTTAGACAATCCTGTGTAGTACTACCTGACGGAACCTCCAATGATAATTCAGTCAACCCTGTTATGTCTCGAGCTTTGGCAAAGAACAGCACCTTTATCTGAACAGACGAGCCGTCTTTGACTTTACTTGGGCCAACCAAACTGTCAGCCTTAGTGTCCATTTCCATCATGTCAATATCAGAAGCACTGGATTATGACAAACTGAACCTATCACTGCTAAAAAAAAAAAAACAAAAGAAATCAATTTTTTTATACAAAAAGAACAATAGAAGGGCTTGCAGGAACTTGAACCACTAGCTTAGGTTCAAGAATTTCAATTTTGAATTAGCATCCTTATCTGTTTTTTATTTGGGGAAAGGAGCAAAAAAATGATGAATTAATCATTGAATTAAATGTTCGAGTGTAACATTAATATCATTACAAATTAGGATTCATTGAAAATAGACAAAATTACATAAATCACATGAACACTACAGATTTTCAGCTGATAATTTTATACAAAAATAACTTCAAAAATGTCAGTCTGACACCTAACTCATCATTTTCCAGATTCTAGATAATGAATTCATTGTCCAGGAATGTGAAAGAACTATTTCTGCTAAGCAAAAAGCAGAATTGGGTTTTTACTTTAAGCCCTTATCTCAGCTCCCCAGACAGATTTGATCCATGTACTTACATGATAACAAGAATTCAATTGGATTTTAAAGAATATAAAAGAGTAAATTACTGGCAGTTGGGAGAAAATTTCAGATCGGGAAATCGATACCTGGAAAGACCCCAAATTACAGAATCAAATTCAGATCGGAAGTTGATACCTGGAAGGAGAGAGATGCGAAGGAGAAGACAGACGAGGAAGGCCAGTGGATTGGTAGAGAGAAAGAGGATTTTCCCTTTGTACACTTAATTTTATACACTTAATTTTTTAAAGCCAATCAAAGTCAAAATGTCGCCTTCAATAGAATTATGATTATTTTTATATTTTACGTGTATCAAATGTAAAATAACTAATAAATACAAAAATTGTCAAACTAATCAAATTAATCTTGTTTTTAGATATATAATCTACTAGAGATGATAACCATGTTTGAGTTTAAATTGAATTGAGTGTTCAAGTTCAAATTATTTGAAAATCACCCGAGTCTGAATCAGCTTTTCGACTTTTAAAATGGGTGATTTTTTTTTTTAATCAAGAATGGTGTAGATTGAAGGATTGTTGTAGTTTTAAGTAATGCAGCTTCTGCACTTTTACCCACAAAACTTCATCAGCTGAGACACTACTGTTCCCATAGCTGAATCACGTAGTTATAAATTTGTGATAGAATCATCATCATCAAATGGAATGACACTTTCGATGGTTTTTTTTTTTTTCTCTCTAAAAATTCTATGGCAAAATCTTTCATATTCCAGCTATATGCTGTCCACAGAACTTGGGATTAGGAGTTGGACTCGAGATAAGATGTCAAAACTTATAATAAAATCCTTCATATTTTATATTATTTTTTAAAAAAAAATCAAAATTTGATTTTGGTATACACTTGAAGTTCTAAGAAAAACATATTAAAACAATTTAAAAAACAAAAAATATATAATGTTTCACATTTTAACATAAATTTTGATACGATAATTTTCATATTTTATGTGTTATATATAAATACACGAGTTGTCAGATCTAACTATCATCTCCAAAATCCATAAATTAATCATAATTCATAAATCCTATTTGAGACCAAGGCCTATTGTACGCTAATAGCAGGAAAGCAATTCATTCTGTTCAAATAATTCTGTTCATCAGGTGGACAATCTGTGCTGTTGATCAACTATAATTTGGGGGGGGGGGGGGGCGGGAATAGTAGTGAATCTGTAAATTTGTAGTTATATCTAAAAGACAGTATTTGGGACGAGATTAACATTAAGAAAATTTTGAAAAAGTTCACATCAAGAAATCTTGTTACTTCCATATTTACCCTTACATGGCTCCTTTTCCAGCTAAATCTTCAAGAGTTAGATTCAGGGTGTCAGCTGAGCCTTTTGTCACTTCCTCGCCACGAGCAGCTAAGAAATCCTCTACGCTTCCTGGTTCTCCAAACCACCCAAGCTGGTCTGCAATCAGATGTAAATTGTTACACCCTCCACATCTTACCACCACCACACCTTTCTCGTATGACTCACGGCAAACCGTCTTAACCGATCTTGTTTCGCAGACTCTGCATGTAAATATCATGGCAAGATCATGCCTTGAGGATGTTTTCAAGTTGGAAATAGCAGTATGCTTCACGGCAGAATCGTTTGTCTGAGATAGAACATTAGCCAAGTGAGAAGCAGACTTTGAGCTGTCCACTTCATGGTTTTCTGTATCCTCATTAACCTGGCCCAAAGGATTTGGTTGAGTCTGGAGCCATCTTCGATAAAAGTCATGTCTATTGCTGAAGGATACACTTGAAGAAGATAGGGCTTGTGAAGGGGGTTCTGCCAGCAAAGAGTTAACATACAGAACTAGAAAGGCAAACTGAAGTACAAGGATATCATGATGAAAGCACATGTAACAATTAAAACAATGATTTTGTGAGATCAAATCATCAATCATTTTGCCAACTTCCAATCGGTTGAAAGCTTGATTAACTATGCCTTGGTTATAAATCTAAATTCACTATTACAAAATGGAAAGTCGTGAAGTTGCTAGTCAGCAAACAGTCTCTACTGAAGCGAAATCCAGCATCTCAGTGTTTTCTTTTATTATTAGCTCTGTCATATGTCCAAAAGCCCTATCCAACACCAAAACTTAAAATTCCAAAATTTCCAAACCTACAGACCTTTAATGCTTGCACACAAAGTATGTATGTATGTGTGTGTGTGTGTGTGTATATATATCTATATATGGAAAAGTTTCAAGTTTTGTTTTCAAAACATAATCTCGAATTTCAGTCCCAGTATTTTTTTTTTCAAGTAGGCATAATCACACAAGAAGAAGAAAAAGGACATTGAGGCATGAAAATGGGAAGGGAGGCGATTATAGCCAATGTGTCTAACTTTATTGGCATATCTAATCACAAAAGAAAACAAAGACCTAAAATCTCAGCAAGCGGAAGAGATTAAACACAGCAATTTGCATCCCAATCATCCCTTTGTTAGCCCCTACTAAATCATAAACTCACTTTCGATTTTCAGTTGCCATTCCTCAAAAGAATCTGCTAAATGCCTAGGTTAGACAAAACTAGGGAAAGCCAACCCTTTTATTCAACTAGAAAACATCCTCTGAAGAAAACATCAGTCCATTTCACTAAAATAGTTATTACAATCTTAAAACAACCAAGAAAATTCTAACATAGAAGACCAAAACCCTAAACTCTGAACAGCTAAAACTTGAGATCCTACCGCGTTTTCACAATGCAGCTATCACCTAAGTCCTTAACTCTTGATCCTTTCATGAAAGTCCCTGTAAAAACTTGTAAAAGACCAACTCGCTATTTCATGTTTGCATGTAAATTTCTATTTTCCATAAAGTCAACTTAGATTCATTAGAATCACGCCCATATTCAAAATTTCCCAGTATTAAACCACTCAAACCTTCAATTTCTCTATCACACTACAAGACATGATTCCCACAGATAATACAATAAAAAATATTAATACTAAATTATTCTCTACGTAGAATACGACAAATTTCCGCATGCATTACAATAATGGAATCTAATTCACTTTCCATAGAAAATATCAGATAGCAAAAACAATACTTCCAGCAGTTCTCATCATACTGTTTTAGAAACCAGTACCAAGAAAAATCCACAGCACAAGTACAAGATTTTCGACATATTTCACTTCCTTTCATTTCAAAACATGTTAAAAATGCAAGACACCAAAAACCCAACATTTATTTTCAGAAATAATAAAAAACCCAATATTTCTATTGATTGAAAAAGCTGACACAAAGCCAAAGAAACCCCATTTCGTAACGTTCCACATCGCAGATTCAACTCATATGAAGAAAACCCAAGTAATAGAAACAAAGATAGATAAAAACTAACGGAGAGAAAGAGAAAAAAAAAAGGTTTACCTTTGAAAAGCGAGGTTTGAGGAAGATTTCGAGCAAGATGAGAAAGAATCCGCCGAAACTGAGACATCCTTAGCCGACAGACACGAATTGAACCGGTTCGAGCCTGAGGAACCTAATTTTGAATTGGGCATTAACATTTTTTTTTGCCCTCTGCCACGTGGATTCAGAAGCTACACTAACTGTTGACGTGTATAAAATTTTAAATGTGCTGATCCAATTTCATATTTATAGATTATGTAATGGAGTCTTCTTCGATATTTATATTTATAAACTTAATACTATTTCAATAAAAAATTAGCTTATAATTATGTTGGTTGTTGAAAATTTATTTAAAAAATATGAAATTTTAAGATGATAAAATTACACGAAAATGCATGTATTCAATATTTTTAATTCGGACATAAAAAAAATCTTAAAAATGCTTTTGATTATATAAGATCATTGAAGTCGTCGATCTTATTGTCAAGAAAGCTAATAATATAATTGCATTGAAGATTACAAGTTTTCCAAAATCTAATATAAGATTATTTTTAATTGAAATTTGCAACATTTTCATCTAAATACTTGAAGAAAAATGAAATTATATGAATTTTTTACAATTCACGATTGTCTCCAAAGAAAATTACTAGCAGCTACCAAACATTATCATGTATAAGAACTTGATCTGCATCAGCCATTTTATGTTGAAATGGCCTGCTTCCCTGGCGTGGACTCTAATTGTTATTGACCTCTTCTGGTTAAAAAAAAAAAGCAAGGAATTGGTGTCCCTGTCATTCACCAATATATGAATTCTATGAACATATATGAACATACCCTTGGTTGCTTGATCATTTGAGATTTAAGATACAGAACTTGTTGCAAACACATTAGGCCTCAAGTTGTCGCTGGTAGTTCATCACCACTTGAAAATTTCAAGGTGCTTAAATCTTGAAAAAGGAAAAAAAAAAAAAAAGAGGATGGGTTTCTTGTTAGCTCCAGGAGAAAATAAATTTGGATGCAGAAGTAACTTAAATAAGCAACTAAAATTTGCAACAAGTTCTCATAGGCAACAGGTAGGAATTGATGAGTATACCACAAGTAATCTGGAGCATGAAGCGCAAGCAATTGAAGTTTACTAGCTGTAGATCTATTTTGCATCTTAAAAAGTGAACGTAATAATTCGTGTCATCATATAATGTAAAATATTATATTTATATTATATTTTACAAAAAAATTATAAATCACAATTGGTGTCAACATAAAAATATAAAATATAATTTTTTAATTTTATTAAACTTATTTATGTTTTTTTTAATTTTAAATCATGTTATTTTCATATTTTTTATTTACATATTTTATATTGCATTTCATGTTATGTTTCAAATTATCAAATCTACCAAAAAGAACAAGTGTGAAACATATTTTCAAGACTTAATTAACCTACCAATATATGGTTAGCTCCAGTGGCAAAAAAAATGTGATCCTCTCTTTGTTCTGTGAGTTCCAATTCACTAAAAGGTTGTGACGAGGTAATTTCTAATAAATAGGTTCAGCGTCTATTTTCCAGAAGAAGATGTTAAGAATTTGGTGAAATCTTGCCCACTTTGCCTCTAGAAACTACAGGCAAAGAAAAATTTTTAATCTGCAGGAAACAATGCCATGTAAACATCCTTTTTTCTGGTATGAATTGATTATCAAAATCCTACAACATTGAAGAAAAGTGAAAAGCTTAAAATTTTCACTGATCTCAAAGCAGAGAACATTTGAAATTGTTGTTTCACTCACAACAGTGTCATTGTGAAACGAAGAAATGGAACATAATTGATATTTTCTCCATTTTTGACAACAACTAATGCCTGTTATTGAAGCACTTGATGGCAATCTTTGCTTTTCTCACCTCAGGGAATGCATGCCCATTGCATCTTCTTCTCCATGTACAACCTATAAAGGCACAAATGAATATAGTATAAAAAAGTGAAACAAGCTAAATGTCCAAATTTGCATGAAGCAGGGAACAATATTTTACATGTTAACACAGGGATGTGTGTGTATAAAATGTTGTTAGTGATATAAGATAAGAAAATAATGACAGATAAATTTCTTGATCTGTTACATAAGTTCGAATTGAAAAGAAGAAAAAAGGCTACCTTGTTTTACCATATCTGGAAATACATGCAGCTTCTCTTTGTTCAACCTTTTAGTTTAGAACTATATGAGAAATGTGTTAAATAGAACACCTAGCAAGCAAGTCTTGAGGAGGATTGAAAGAAATTTGAGGCTCATGTTGCTAAAAATTCCTCAAGTTTGGCAAGACCATTGAGGATCAAAAACCTGGTAAGAATGCATGAGATAAGTGACAGCAAAGATCAATATATGCGAGACCCAAATACAAATTATTTGAATCAAAGTTCTATTAGATGCAAATAGACCAAGGCGTATGAAGTTGGGAAAAATGGGAAATGATGTAAAGATTAAGAAAAGAAAAGATGACCCCATAATTAACACAAACAATAACAAGTGCATGAAGATGAAGATGCCAGAGTCAATTAAGAAGCTGTCTAACCCTTCTTAGGAATGAATCTATAATAGTCACGAAATACAAATCTACTAGATTTGAAATCCAAATCCATCTTCTCCAATGGAAGTTTCCAAATGCAACCTACAAAATTTTGTGATAGTAGCTCAAAGAACGTACCTTTGCAGTTAGGATCTGCAGTCATTACCCAGGAAAACCATCCAAACAAGAGATCTTTCGAACGAACAGCTGCCCAAGTTGTCTGTAGTCTATAACGACAGGAAACATGGTAAAGAGGACCCGGCTTCAGGCATGAACCAGAGATTATTGAAGTTACCAAACTCAAACTACTGAACTGATTTGAAATTTGGCACATCATCTTTGTCGCTCTCGCTCTAACAAAACCAAATTTGAGATCAATTAGCTTCATTATTCTCAAGTTTTACTGAAAGGGCAAAATGTCAATTAGCTTATGACAGTAACGTTCTTCAGAATGTCACACGTGCTTTGTTGTCTTCAGAAAAAAACCATTCCTGCCATTTCATTTGTTGAAACCTCAATGTATTTGAGAGAGTGAATTATAAATTAGATTTGTTGAAAATTTTTCCAAGGATGATTGTAGTCATTATATTCAAGCGAATCCAAATTTGAAGCGAAACACGCAAAGCAGGATGCCAATTGCGAAGTCATCAAAGTATTGAAAGCTTTGATGCAGATAATTCTGGGATAGAAATATGAAGTCATCAATCTCCAAGCTAAAGCAAATCATGGGGCACCAACTTCATTTGAATGGGAATGATAATTAGAATACGCAACTGATACTCAATGACTTTAAATTTTATGCAAGAGAGAAGCACAACAGACGTTATACAAAGAGTGCATTATCAGTTCTGCCAGGTTATGTTTTTATAAATTGCTGCTTCGATTACAGGGATTCATTTTGCTGTCTGTAAATTGTAGCTCCACAATTGGAAAAAGAGAAACATATTTTATTTTGCAAGAACAAAAATAAATGACATTTAGATTACTCAGTCAGATCATTTACACAAGCTCCAACAGAAGGAGAAAATCAATTTGATTTGTTCTTTCTTATCAGCAGCACAGAAGCAAAGGGGTTCCTGTTGATGATCACTTTTCCTAGCTGCATGTTCCCTTTATGAGGAACACCAAATCAGTACTGTAGGTGAGATGCCTGATGCTCCCACTCTATGTAGACTAGATTTGGTCGACTGGATTACACCTTTCAAGACAGGGCCCTTGAAGATGAAGATTTTGAACTGCTACTGCCCAAAATGTACTAGTTTATTGAAGGCAGCGATTTGAAGAGTTCAGAACTTGATGGCCAGCTGGGTAGAGAAGATAAAAGGAACAACATACTGGACAGCCCCAGATTAAGCGATAGAATTTGTAGCTTGTCTGGAAGGAACTGATGCTTGACTTTGTGTTTTTTTGGATGGAGGTATGGGATATCCCCTGATTTGATGATGGAATCCGGCTCCTCTAAGAACAAACCAGTACTCGTGCTTCGCAGGTGAATCACTTTGTTTCGAAAAGATGTCACTCCATACCGAGTCATAATGCTTAAATAGTTCACAAAACAAACATAAATCAGTTTCATAATTCAGCTCCTCTAGGAAGTGTATTAAAATGGTTAGTCATTGGAATAAATTGTTCAAAAAACACACATAAATTCAAACAATTGCCAAAGCAAGCATGAAAGAAAACCACATGAATTGTTGTTTCACATTGTTTGTCATACAATCTCAGGTTCTTCAAAAGCTCAATCCAGGCAAAGAGTAATTTATAGCTCAACCAAACTGAAAGAAAAAGAATGGAAAAAGCAAAGCAAGGCTTACCTTCAAGAGCGGCATCATATGCACAAGCATCATGTTTAGCAAGGAATTAAGCTAGCATCACTCCTCACAACGGACAAATATGAGTCTGTCAAGCAAAATATTTCTCAACCATTGAGATCCTCACTCATACATAATGGTATGTTGTTGTGGAAAAACAATTTGAACATGGTGATTACCAGAAAAACGAAAGGTAGTACATGAGATCATTGAAACCTCAGCCCTCCTGGCCTATACTTCTGAATCCTGCTGTGGTGTTGCAGAAACAAACCTATTGCTACTGTGAAATGTCTCACATATTAAATAGTGACACAAACTGAAACAGAACCTCGAGGTGTCAAAGGTCATATTGTTTATATTGAGGAGTGATAAGTACAATAGTTCAAAATGAAAACGAAAAATGTTGATATATATTAAAATTATAAGCAGTCAACTCACTTTATCATATATGTGTATCAGCAAGCTAGGTTTGGGAAACTGATTCCATCCAAAGGATTGTCTAGCTAAATCTCAATCTGATGAATAGTATACAATCCCAGGTTCTTTACAAATTCAAAGCCAATGCAAAAAAGTAATTGATGCCTGCAATTAATCATGAAGCAAGTTAAACTGATAACTAAAACATGGAATTAACACTATCTATGCATTGTGATTTTAATTGTCAAAAACACCAGTTTTTATGCCATCAGTTATTGTTTGTTTATAGCCAATATCAATATGCTATAAGCAAAATTTTTAAAATGTTCTCATTCAATGAAAGGAAAGTATGCATAATAAGTGAATTAACTACATTTTTATGGTATATTTCTGTTAACTAAGGGCACCTGTTAAAAATATCCCAGTCATTGCCATTATTTCTAAGGTACATAAGAGAATACCTTCTGAATTACTTTTTCCAATATTAAGGGAAGATCTCCATTGTTGAACTATAGGCAATGCTGCTTCTCAGTTCCTTCCCCACTATATCATGCCACAACAATTAAACAAAGGAAAATACAGTTAGTGTTAATATCCAACTCTAAGCTTCATCACTCTGGTGCATTCTTACTGTCAAAAAAATTTTAGTATTGCAGGAAAGAGAGGTGTAGTAGTGGTTTTAATCAATTTAAGTATAACAACATTTCTATTGCTAAAGGAAAAGACTGAAAGATCAAATATAAGCTAACAAAGGCTGTGATTTCCCACTGTAAATCCACACTTTTAAACGGCACAAATCAAATGGAGCTCGAGTAGCATGTATAAAAACGATGAAACAAAGTTTGGATGTGTAAAAATAATGTATTCTCGAAAATTAAAGTACCTCTTGGAAGTTTCATCCTCGGACTCCAATTTAATAAATCCTAGCTCTTGGAATTAGGGAGATCTTGGTCCGTTCAGCACGGTTTTTCTTTAATTGTGGACAATAAGAGATAGAAAGCAGCTGCAAATTGGGGAGGCGTTGCATGGCTTCCTTAGATGGTAGATGCATTAGATTCTCACAACTCCAAACATCTAATCGTTGAAGAGAGGAGAGGTTTTGCAACCAATCTGGCAAAGCTTTCACTCCATTGAAGTCCCAAATCTCTAATCTCTCAAGTGCAGTGAAGTGTTGGAGTTGGTTTGGCAGAGAGCTTAGTTTTCTCCATCCATTCAACTTCAAGTGTTCAAGGGAAGAGCGGAGGTTGTGGATGGAACTGAGAAGTGGAAATTCCTCAAACTCTTCTGAGAAGGGACCTAGTTCCAATGTCTTCAAACGGGTGAGGCAGTCAATGCTCTCTCCTGGAATTGACTCCAGATTTGTGCAGTTGAATATGTACAAACGCTGAAGAGAAGTACAGGCAAGCAATCCACTTGGTAGACATGTAAATCCACCCAGCCTTAAAAGTAAAAGAGAGGAGAAGCCATCTAAACTAGGAATGGAAATCAGATTAGGACATTCTACTATCTCTAATGTTTCCAGCCTGGTGCATGCAGATAGTCCACCCCCTATCTCTTGTAATTCTTCACACATTCTTACTTCAAACTTCAGAAGAGATTGAGATCCTCGATTTAGAGGAATGGATATCAGATTAGGACAATTCCTAACGCATACCTGTTTTAGACATGTGGAGGCAAGTAGTCCCTCTTCTATTTTACATAATTTGTCACAACCGCACAGGACAAGCTCTTGAAGCAAAGAGATACCACCCTCTACACTTGGAATGGATTTTAAGCTCGGACACCAATCTATTCTTAATTTTTTGAGACTAGAGGGAAATAATCCATTCTCTGTCCAACTCAACTGCTTGCAGCTTTCAATAAAGAGTATCTCCAGTGAAGAAAATCTACTCATTCTTGGAATGCTGCTTAGCTTGTAACAAACTACAATCTGCAACTCTTTTAGTGAAGGAAACATGGGGATTGCCGGCTCCACTTCTAACCATTCTTTTACTTCTTTCATATGCATTAAGGTAAACTTTTCCAATGCTGGAAATAATGGGATTGGCATCTTCTCATCACCATAAAATTCATTTCCTATGCAACTCACGTTATCCAAACCTTTTATTTCAAGAAATTTGAGATTGGGATATTGCCCCAGACTTGGAAGATTCTTTAAATTCTGACAATTTAATAGATTCAACTCCACCAAATTGATGGGTTGAAAACAAGCACTTGGACCACCAAAACTCTTCCTTGCCAACCAGGACGGATAGTGCTCTCCCTTAAAATTCTCAATCTTTAAGCTTTTCAAATTTGAGTGAGGCTTCAATCCTTCCAATACTTCCTCATCGTTATTGTAGCCTTCCCTTCTAAAGTACTTCCATGCATATTCCAACTTGAGTAAGTTTTTCTTCTCCCACAGTTTAGCTTCCCTAGCCTCTTCTTTGTTTCTAACATTCTGGAGATCAAAAAGGGCCAATTCTCCTTTAAGTTCAGTGAAACATCCCAATTTCCCAATTCCACATTCCCCTTTTGTAGCCACATCAAATATTGGCAAAGTTTGAAGACCAGTTAGACATCCGATCTCATCAGGAAAATGCCGTCTAGAATTGATATAGAAATGCTTCAAGCTAACTAAATTTTTCATTCCTTTAGGAAATTTTTTAAGAGAATCACAACTGAGCAATCTTAATGTCTGCAAATGGTAGAGTTGGGTAATGGACTTTGGTAGTCTACTTATCTTAGTTCTTGAGATATCAAAGTATCTCAAATGCTTTAACCTACCAATTGAATCTGGCAAGGAGGTAATTTTAGCATCACAAAAATTAAGAACCCGTAAGCCTTTGAAGTTCCATACAACGTGGAAAGCAGTAGTTTTGAAGAACAAGGAATGCCAGAGTTTCACACCAATATCAAGGACATTTTCATATGGACCATGAGAACTATGATGAGTGGAATTGGTTTCTGAACTTAATATTTCTGCATTTGAAATTGATTGTGCTAGATCATGAACTAAATCATGCATCTTGCATGTCGTAATGCACCCATATATATCCATCTCCACATCTTGCAACAAGGAATTTGATAATAAGTAATTGAAGTACTTATCACCAATGTCCTCAAATGCCAGCTGGGAACCTCTTTTAAATTGTTGAAGAAAGCCTTCAGCCATCCAAAGCTGGATCAATTGCTCCTTTTGGATGCGGAAATCTTTAGGAAAAATAGAACAATATGCAAAACATTGCTTTAAAGATGGAAAAGGCAAGCGATCAAAACTTAATTTCAAAACACGTACAATCGCTTCATTGCTTTCTAGACAACCCCAAAGAGGACTATCTCTGACTTTCTCCCACTCATCTATAGTCCATCTATTGGACACTGTTCCTCCTATAACATTCGCCACCAATGGCACACCTGCACATTTTTTACCAATAACCCTTCCAATATCTTCCAATTCTGGAGATACTGAAGAGTTTTTGAATGCTCTTTTTTTTATTATAGCCCAACACTCATCATCTATCAGTGGCTTAAGAGGATACCTATATCCTTGAGGTGTTTCTCTTACTGCTGCAACATTTTCATTACGAGTTGTGACAAGAATGCTACTTTGTTTATTTCCATTTATTCCCAGCAACCTACCCCTTAAATCCTCCCAGTTCTTAAGATCTTCATCCCACACATCATCAAGCACGAGAAGGTAGGTTTTCCCTTCCAACTCTTTTTGTATTTCCCGAAGCAAAGCATCCTTATTTTTCAAGGCACAAGTTTTCCCAGTTAGAGATTCTAACATCTCCACTAAAATCCTTAGGACATCAAAATTTTCAGCAACACATACCCACATTATTTTATTAAAATAATTCTTTACTTTCTCAATTTTGCATATGGACTGTGCTAAAGTAGTTTTCCCCAAGCCAGCCATGCCTACCATGGATACTAATGAGAAAGTTTGTTGAGTGGTTGAGTCAATCAAAAGATCAACTATTCTTGAGATGTCAGCTTCCCTTCCAACAACAACTAGTGATGAGTCACCGAATGAGTCAGTTCTTTCTACTCCACTAAACACTGGAGCAGCATTTTGAACTCTTTGTTGGAGTCCAAATTTGGAGGCCCGATCAATGATTTTATCCATGGATAGGCTAATATTCTTAACCTTTTTAGCCATCTTTAGAGTAAATATCATGGGATTTTTTATGGGGGAAAAGAAGTTGCTGACCTTTGTTTTCCTTCGAAGATCTTCATAGGCAAGTTCATCCAACGCATCATCGGCCTGGTAAGCAATATCTCCAAGCTGCTCCAACCAAACTTTGACAGGCTCATCAACTTGCCTCCTCTCAGCATCTTGCAAGAAAGATCGAGCCAGAGTTAGTGAGGCACGTAGCTTGTTCAGCTCGTCCTGAAAATCCCATGCGAGGTTAATCGGCTCTTCAATTATCGAGATAGCCTTGCATAGTGCCACTTCTATGACAGCTTCAGCCATTAGCAGTTCAATGATCAAAGAAAGGAACTGAAGAAACTTGCTTTGAGAATTGAGAGACGTCTAACAAGAAGAAGAAACAAAATAGAGGTATTTTAAGTTGTCATATATAAGAAAAGCCAACGGCGATTATTATTGCTGACTACTACTTTTATTTTGGTGGCCGCCATGTTTGAAGTGTTTCAATGTAGTATTTTAAAATCTTAGCTTTCCTCAATTATGGAAGAAAATATTTATTTAAATTATAACAAGGCCATGTTTAAAGTGTTTCGATCTTTGACGCGTTGCAGAGCTTACGGATCAGGGATGAGATAAAAAAATTTTAAAAATGGAAAATCAATTCGGTTTGATTCAGATTATTTTTTTATTTGATTTAAATAAATTTAAATATTAAATATGTGTATATATATATATATATATATATTTATATTTATATATATTAGATTCAAATTGAAGATAAAAAATTAAAAAAATTGAACCTAATTATATAATTTTTTAATTTATATATATTTTTTAAATTTTTATAAAATAAAAAAATAATTTTATAGCAAAATATATTTAAATATATTAAAATTTTATATTAAAATAATATATAAAAATTTAAAATTTAAAAATTAATAAATCAAACTAAACTTATTAAATTTAATTCAATTCAGATTCAAATCGAATTTTAAAATTTCTAATAGAATAAAAATTCATTTCAGATTTAGACCAAATTTTAAAATTTTTTAATATTTTAAAATATTTAAAAAAATTAAATTAAATTTTATTCAAATCATTATCACTTCTACTAATGATAACTGATAATATCATATTAATAATATTAAATTAATAACTAATATCTTAGTTGTACTTTGTCACGAAATTTATTTAATTTTTTTTGGGTTAATTTTTAATGTAACTCTAATCTACAAACTACAATATATTTTAAAAAAAAGGGTAAAAACTTTTATGTATGAGATTTTAGTTTTAATACAAGTTCAAAAGCAAAGAGTGAAAACAATTTATAATAAGAAACACATATAAAAAATTAAAATTATAATGGTTAAATTCTAAAGATGGATTGAATAATATATTTTAATATCAAATTTTATTCAGGGTAATTGTTAAATTTTAAAAATATAGTCTAATTTTTATATATTGAAAATTAAACTATTTTACATACTTTTATTTTATTCTTATTCTTTAATATATATTTTTATATTAATAACAAAAGTCAAAATAAATAAATAAATAAAACTTGAGCAGCCGACATCAACCTGCCCCAATAACTTTGACAAATTTTGTGGCAAGATTTCAATGGCTTTGAAAAACTATTATTCAATCCCAGATTTTCTGGATTTCAATTCATATTCAAGATCAAGCAGAGGGGGTCATTTTGAAAAAAAAAAAAAAACACGAAAAACTCTGTAAAATCCCCAAT
This sequence comes from Durio zibethinus, assembly GCF_002303985.1. The sequence continues at coordinate 15,639,671 of NW_019168492.1, forward strand.
CTTACCGAAACCATCCTGCCACCATCGCCAAATCCCAGTCCTTTTCACCACCAATTCGGCAGCCAAAATCAGCCACCATCGGCAATTTCAGACTAAACGACTTAAATATTTGGTCGGATAATTTGGATATAAGCAATTTAGGACAACCCTTAGCCAAAAGTTTACAAGGCAATTAACAATATTTATTGATAAAATTATCAATGATTTATTATAAAAGTGGTTCCTATTTTGTAATTGGTGTTCACATCAGCGATATATTAAAAAATAATTAGATAATAAATTTTAGAATAAAAATTAGTTTTAAGCATGGAAATGTGTTTCTTCTCTGCTTCTCTCTTTTTTTTTTTTTCTTTTTCTTTTATGTTTTTTAATGTGTTTGTTTAAGTTAGATTTTGCTTTTCTTTTTCTCTTTGATGTTTCCTTTTTTTTCGCTCTTTTTTTTTTTTTTGGTGATTTGTTTTTTGTTGACAATTGTTATTTTTATTTTATATTATTGTTTTTGCGAAGACATGTTGATCAATTAATTATTTTTGTTTTCATGCATTATTTTATTTTCATATTGTATCAAGGTTATGGATTTTTTTGATTTCGTGTTTGATATTTTTTTATATGTATGGGATTTTTTTGTTAAATTATATTTTTTTATTAGGGTTATGAATTTTTATAAGGCATCGGTTTTATTTTTTATTTTTTTATCTAATATTATTTTGTGAGTCTTAAATTGATGTTATTGTGATCGTTGATTTTTGGTTTTGTTGGTGGTGGTGGTCGTAATTTTGTCACTGCTGTTGTCAACCTTAGTTTTACTGTTAGTGACTACATCTTTCTTTTATAGTTTATATATTTTTTAATTTTTTAAATATTATAATGAAAAATGAAATATAGATTATTTATATTTTAATTTAATATTAAAATTTAAGAATTTATTGTTTAATCTAGCTCTTTATGCACTAAATAAGTCGATTTCAATAAATAATAAAGATATTAATGATTATTTAATTCTAATTTAAATGTCCTTTATATATTTAAGCCATCCAAAAAAAAAACAAAAAAAAAAAAAAAACTCAAGCAAATAACCAAAAGCCGCGACCAATTATATACGATTTACCTTGGAGCCGTTGACACTGAGATATCAGTGGGCAACCCAATCTTGTCAGCCCAATTACAACTTTGAAACCAGCACGCAGACTTGTTCATGTAGGCCTTTTACCTAGATCCTCTTCCACATGTTCCAAAATATAGTTTATTAAATTTTATAATTTAAAATACAATATAAAAATAATATAATTTAAAATTTTAATAATAATTAAATATAAATTTATTAAAACAAAAAAATATTTTTTATTTTTATATTAATATAATAATAATATATAATTTTTATGTAAAATATGATATAAATATAAAAATTTATTTTATATTATATGAATATGTGGGTAGTATGTTGGATAATAAATATTCTTAATTATGAGCTAAGCAATGATGGCGAGATTATTTATTAAAAAAAAAACATGTTGAGTTCATTAACAATTTAATATAGAATGAATTTGACAAACTCTTGTTGAACAAGATAGCACATATCGAGAATTGGTATTAGTGCATGGATCCAACGTATGCATTAAATTAAAATATTTGAATTAGAAACGTTTGCCCTAAGTTTGGTTGGATGATGCGATGCAATCAATAAGACGCTCACCGATATATTATTTCACAGTTGACTTGTCATTTTTATCGGAAAATTTAAGAAAAAAAATGAAGATGAGGAGTTCTAGAAGATAATTTTTTTATGTAAAATTATAAATATAAAAAAATTATAACTATAATAAAATATTATATGTTAAAAATTATTGAATAAGTAATTAATTAATTATAATTAAATAAATTTAATATAAAATTAAACTAAATTTGCACAAAATAAAATTGAAACTTAAAATCTTAAAATTTTATGATGTCTACTTAAAGGTATAATAAATTGAATTCAAACTGATATAGTATTAAATTCAAGTTTGATTTCAAATTCGAGACTTAAAACTCGATTGAAGTTCAATCAAGTTTTATTTTTTTGCTTCAACTCAACTCAAAATAGAAATCAAGTTCCTCAACTCGATTAACATATAAAAATAAATTTAATTTTTATATTTCAATAAAAATTTGATTATTTGTACTCAAATTGAGATATTTTATTAATTAAATAATTAAAATATAAAAATTCGATTAAAGTTGTGAGCTACTCGAATCAAGTATAAAAATTTTCGAATTTGACTTAATCGAGAAGTTGAGTTATTCGAATTTGAGCTTTACCTAATAATAAATGAGCCGAATTTAAATTTTATTTAAATCAAACTCGAATAATTTATAAATATTAATATATCATTTATATCTTATAACTACCACAATTAACTTTGGATGAAAATGCATGGGTTGACTTTCTTTTTTTTTTAAATTTTAGATATTTGAGCTATTCGCATAATAGATTTTAGGCATTTAGTTTTTTTATAAGAAACTTTGATTTGTTGGCTGGGGCCGATATAAATTTAGGTCATATGTATTTATAAAAATATGCTTTAGTTTTTATATATAGATTTCATGTATTATTTTTTCTTTTTATTTTTATTTTATTTTTTGCCTTATTCTTAAATTTTTTTATAAAAATATTTTTTTCTATGTAAAACAAAATTTTATCTAATATACATTTTTGCTCCATAAATTTATATGTTTCAAATAAGGTGAAAAAATTGAATGGATTAAGGAAAGAAAAAAAGAGAAAGAAAATTTTAGAATAGTATCATTTTTGCAAATATTTTTAATAATAATGATTTTCAAACTTATTAAATATTGTAGACACCCTTTTGTGTCTGGAATTAATTGAATCGTGTCTGGGATCAATCGGATTGAGTTTTATTATTTTTGTTATATTATATTATATTATATTATTATTATATCATATCATATTATTATTTTTTTCCTTCATTCCTTAATTGTCGATGGATTAAGGTAATTGAAAATCAAATTTCCTGAATAAAAAGGATTTAATCAATACAGTCAAATGTGTAATTCATAATCAAAAGATTTTCGAATGCATCAAGACAAATCAGCAAAAAAAACATTGCCAGGAATCATGCTTGAGTAAAACTAATCCAAACTTAAATCCTGATATTAGATTATGTCTGATCCTTAAAACTACTACTACGAACTACCTATAAATTAGACGCGATTGATAGAAGAACACACGAGGAATTTTAGGTGAGAATGAGAGATTGGTGAAAGAATCTAATTGTTTCAACTCTAGACAATAGGTAGTTTCTGGATTTTTTATTTTTGGGAATTTTGAGTTTGTTTGAAATTTATGAGTTTAGATTAGGGTCATTGGGTTTAGATTTAGGTTTTCGGGAGGTGTCTAAAAGGGTTTGGGCAAAATCTAAAGAATTTGAGAATTTTTTGGAATTTTTCTTTAAAATTTTGGGTTTTGGATGAACTATGATTTTTTCGATGAATTTTTTAACGAAATGTTGAAATTTTTAACCTTATTCTAGCCAGTTTTTCAAAAATCGGTGAGTTTTTCAATTTTCAATTAAAATTTTCAGTGACTTTTTAAGAAACTGGTGGGTTTTTAAATTTTTGATTGAAGTTTCTAATGGATATTTTTGAGTTTTTAGAGAGAGGTCAGAGCATTCAGAATATAGAGAGAGAAAAGAAACTGGGCTACTAAGGATAAAATGCAAAGACTGACTTTTATACCCATCCCAAAACGGCTCCGTTTTGGTGAACCCTAACTTGCGCGTAACTCGATTGGGGTCAATGTGCTGATATGCACTCTGACTCGACTTGATTGTAAGTTTTCTTTTTTTATTTTATTTTATTTTTTATTTCAAGCTTATTTATTTTTTAGCTTTTTATTGACTTTATTTTTATTATTTTGTAAAGATCTTTCCTGTTTTTTAAATTTTGAAAATGAATAACAATAAAAATTAAAATTAAAAAATTAAAAAATCTTTTCCAATAAGTTTTAAAACAAATAAAAATAAATAAATAAAACATTTTCAAATAAATTTATAAAATCTACCAAACTATTAAAAAATTTCATAAATCAATTTTCTAAAATTAAAGAAAATAAAAAAATAATAATTTTGTCCTTCAAATTATTGGAGAATTATCTTTCAAATTAAATCCTACCAAACTATTGGTAAACTTAACGAAATTCTCAAAATTTTTAAATATTTTATAATAAAATTTTATCAAATTATTGGAAGATCTATTTCAAAGTAAATCCTACCAAATTATTGAAAGATTTTACTAATTTTTTTAAATAATATAATAAATTTGATGACAGAACTTCTGCAGAGTGGAAAACTAGTCTCTATGATACGTCTGAAGTGATATAATTATTTTAAATTACTATAAAATTATTGAGATAATTTTAAGACTAATTTTTAATATTAAATAATTTGATAAATTACAAATATGATTAAAGTTTGGATAATTTAAAATTAAACTGGTATCATAATTTGGATGGACGTTGTGAAGGTATTATAATCTTTTCTATGCGTAATCGTACATTCAAACCTAAACTTAGTTTCATAAATCAAAATCTACTACTTAAAGATACCTAAATTAATATTGAGACTATTCTTTAAATATGATAAATTTAATTAGGTAATCAATTACATTTAAATAAAAAAAATTAATGACGACTTTTTGAATTTATATTTAACGATAAATTTATGAATCTATATATTATAATAAATATAAAAATTTATTAATATGATATCTTCCAAAACATAGTAAGGAGAATTTCTTTTATACGTAAAAGTTTAAAAAAAGAAAAAGCTTATCCCATTCAAGGTTTTGGCATATCGTAAATTTAAAAAAATAATTGTCTAAAAGAGTCTTTACATTAGATTTAAAAAGCACCCATCAAAAGAGAATATTGATAATAAAATTTAAATCTAAAATTTACAAATATAATATTTAAATCTTGTCAATTCAACCAATTATACGAGTTTAGCAAGCAGAATTTACTAATATAGTTTAAATCTTTCATCTACAATCCACCCACTAGCCTAAAATTCTTGTGTTAGTCTAAAGTCAAAAGAAATTATTTATTTCAAGTCTTTTCTTTGACAAGACCTTCTAGACCAATGGCAATGACGTAGACGATTTGAATTTTAGGAGCAAAATAGTCTTTCCACTAATTTGTAATATTTCTGACATTTAGGGGCATTTTTATCTTTTGATTGGTCTAGGCATTTTTGGCTTTTGGTCAATTTGACGTGGAAACCTCTTACGGCTGCTGACGTGATAAGCACCTCATCCCACGTAAAACCCATCCGATTATTTTGACGTGCCATTCAAGAACTAGTCTTGACCACGTCAGCCAAACTTATTTCAGATTAGATTTCACCGGTTACGTTAGTTCAGGTATAAATTTGCTTCTTCTCACAAATAATCTTAGATCACTCATTCTTGTCATTTTGCCCTCTACTAACTCCTTCCTTGTTTGCTTCACTAATTCAAGCCTTGAAATATAAATGTCGGACTCACCACCGACCTTTACTCTGATTATTGTTTTTGTTTTAAAGATTTGAACTATTCTGGATTTTGATACAAACAGGCAAGACCTACATGTTCGTAGCATTTTTTAAAATATAATTGGAAGATTTTCTTAAATTTTTTTTTTTTTATGATGCGTTGAACGCAGCCTAAGATAATCCAATACTTTATTTAGTAAGAAAATGATTCCTTTAATTTCAACATAGCATAGAGAGCAGGCAAAATTAAATTTGAGATTTAACTCAATTAATTTATATAAATATATTTAAGAAACGATATTAAATAAATATGATATTTAAATTTTAATATATATAATCTCTTATTTTATTCTCAATTTCTTTTAAAAAAATTCAAATCACAAAATTAAGTCCAGAGTTTTTTTAAGGTTTTGTTTCCTGTACCATATTTTCCTAAAATTATACCAATCGAAACAAAGCATAATATATATATATATATATATATATATATATATATTGGCTTCAAGCAAGAGAGAAAATTATGATTGGAACTTAAGTCGTTCCATCTTATCACTTGAACTAAGCCTCTGAACTCACGTGACTCTGAAATTTGAGCATCCACTCATCTGACGTCTCAGATCAATTTATTTATCATGGTTCATACTCTTGTGAAGTATTGTCCGTTCTGACCCTCCTAACCTCACGATTTTATCTTACAAAAGGTGCTCTGACCCTCCTAGTCTCACGATTTTGTCTTACAAAATATGCATCACAAGATTGAAGTGATGTGAATCCTTATACACCCCAGTGACACTCCTAAGGTTGAAGTGGTGTGAATCCTTATATAACCCAGTGACCCTCCTATTATATTCGATGTGAGATTCATGACTCTTCTTTAGGTCCATGACTCTTCTTTAGGTCCATGACATTCTCCCCCATCCAACATCGTGAAGCCCTCGTCACGGAAGCTGGTCACGCTGCCTACTTCCCTCGAGATGTTTGGCGTGGATCGAACGGTTTAGGGTTGACTTTGATACCACTTGTCACGGATTGATACTTAAGTTTCGAATCCGCGCGGCTCTGAGACTCGGGCATCCACTCATCTGACGTCTCAGATCAACCTACCTAATATGGTTCACACCCTTATGAGGTATTGTCCGTTCTGTCTCCCCTGACCTCACGATTTTGTCTTACAAAAGGCGTCTCACAAGGTTGAGGTGGTGTGTCTGTGACATTAGGGCCAAGCCTGGTTTTATTTGCTAACGGATGTATGTTCCATAAAGACAAAACAAACAAGGATTCTGAAGTTTTGAAGTGAGTTTGATCGTTAAGTTGCCGGTTTCAATAGCATTTGAAGTTAAATTTACCGGTATTGATTGATAAATAACATATTAAGGGTAGGGATGTCAATAGATAGATATAAGTAAGATAGAGCATTCCTCATTGCTGTCTTCAGATTTTTATGTAATACCATTTCCTTATCCATACCTAATGTATATTTTAAATTTATGTCTATCTTCATTTATGTAGATATTTAATATGTATGAAGATTACCCAATAACCACTTTTAAAAAAATTAAAAAAAATTTTTTTTTAGTTTTTTTTACTTTTATCTTGTATATTTAAATAATTTTTATAAATATATATTCATATATTTTTCAATAAAAATATATTAATTTTAATTAATCTAAAATAATACTTTATATTATTTAATAAAAATTTATTTACTAAATATATATAAATATATGTGTAGAGTATGCGCATGGAGCAAATGCTATATTATCCGTCCTTATCTCATACTAAATAAAAATTTAAAATCATATTTATCATCATCTTTATATTTATAATGTAATATCGATTATCTTTTTATTCAAATAAAATATCGAATTTTTCATTGAGTATAGGTAAAATTAAAATCTTTAATTAAAAAAATTTTCTATCTTAATTTCTCTATATATACGAGACGGATCTATTAGATTTCATAACTTCAAATTGAGAGGTAAAAGAGCCGTTTTCTCTCTCTTTTATTGTGCAAGTCATCATTCGGAATTTAAGAGGTGGCAAGCATAGAATGATGACATCAATTCTATGGATTTTGGTTAACAAAATTGGGTTTTTGTTTGCATTTATGTCAATTTTAGTTTTAATTCAAAATTGTATTAATGACTCAGTGAGGTTTCAGTCAATTGTAATTGTTTAAATACAATTGAAACTGTCATAATTATTCGATTTTGATCATACATGCACGTTAAATGTTGTTGCCACATGTAGAATGTAGTGTCGGACACAACAAGCATCAATGGAGTATGAAAGGCGGAAAAAAATTCCAAAGCAGCCTTGCCATCCATTAGGAGAAAATTGCTTTAAAGAAAAATGGCAGAAAACTTGGATTTCAATTCAACATTGTAGAGAAGCAAAGGAATTATGCAGAGAAGATAGATGGTAAATGTCCAATGAAGTCTTTGGAATCTTAGCTTCTATTGGTCTTAGCCAATAATTTAAAGCAAAAAAAAAAAGAAATTAACCGTCTGACCCATCAAACCTCGACTAATTATGTAAGGGAGATTGGAAGGGAGAAAACAATAGCTTTACTGATTCTAATATTGGTGTTCATTTATTTCGTATTTAATATATATAAAACATTAACATTATTATATCATAATTTTTATTAATACATTAAATATAAAATATTATTTTATTTATTTTTATTTTTATTAAAATTTTAAATCGTACTTTTTTTTCCCATGTTTAAGATTACAGGATTAAAAAACAACTTTAATTACTACAAAAAGCCATCTACCTTCCAATTCCATTTCATTCCTTTCTCATGTTCTGACTGAGCAGTTAAGAAAAGGTTGAGACAGCTGTTTAGAATGTAAAAATGCTTCTTCAAACTAATAAAGATGTTCTTGCTTAAACTTCTCTAAAGATGAATTTCAGATTTAGTGTAAGATTGGGTGTCTGAAAGTACTTATCAGAAAACGTGACAAATGGTGTGAACCAGACAACAGAATTTTCACCAAAAGGCATGTCTGAAAGCGCTTATCAGAAAGCCTCTTATACCAGGCAACTGAAATTTTAAACATTGATGAGTAGATTAATGACAACATTGACATTGCCATGTTCCATTCATTCCTATGATCTGCTCTCCAACATCTCCACTCATCCATTAAGTTCATGACAGAATGAGTTTTAAGAATCAAATATCATTGCAGAAAATGAGATTCAAAATCAATAACAAAACATGAATTCTGAACAACTGTGTATCTCGCATATTTGTATCATATTCATATCAAAATATGAGTAAAATACAAAAAATTATTTTGTCAAATTCGTGTCTGGTCAAATACAAAGCATGGTTTTTTATTTTTGTCAAACTTATATACAATTTTGGACTAACTACTTGCTTAGTAGTATATTACAATGTATAAGTAACAGAGAGCACTACAAAGCAGAAAATCTTGTTTGTATAACAAAATCAATAATGAATTTAATTTAAAACAATCATGTAACAAAATCTCTGCCAGAAAATGAACTGAAATCTAAAACAACTCTTTTCTATATATTATTCACAACATGTACAAATATCTATAGGTACCTCAAGTTAGCTTAAAAGAATCATGAATTGTAAAGGTAAAAATGCAAAACAAAATCCCTACAAACTCTCATTGGTGATCAAATAGACAACTCCAAAATATTAGCTCATATAAATAACCAAAAGCCGCAACCAATTATGTATGATTTACCTTGGCGCCATTGAGAATGAGATATCAGTAGGCAAACCAATCTTGTCAGCCCAATTCTTTGACTCCAAATACAACTTTGAAACCTGCCCTACAATCTTGTTCATATCGGGCCTTTTCCCTGGATCCTCCTCCACACATTCCAATGCCACCAAGACCATCTTCTCAGCCACTTCCACTGGAAAAGAGTCCTTCAACCTCCTATCTACCCAGCTCCTCACCCCTGCACTGCCTCCAGCCACAGCCTCCCTAGCAGCATCTATTACACTCACTCTTTTGTACCCTCCGGTTTCTTCATCAACGAAAAACTTCAAGGCTTCCTGTCCACTCAACAGCTCTAAAACCACAACCCCAAATGCATAAACATCACATTTCTGTGTCACCAAACCACTAAATTGAAGCTCAGGTGCCATGTACCCCCTTGTTCCTTCAATCTTCATACCTTTACTATTTGATCTCCGAAGAGTTTTTGATCCCTCCTCCTTTGTCACTTCCCCACATAGCTCAGCAGTGCCAAAATGACAAATTTTAGCCGTTAAAGAATCTTCAGCTACTAAAATACTTGTGATCTTTATATGGTTATGAGTGAAGCTAGTTTCAAGACCTGAACAATGGTGAATATAATCCAAGCCATGAGCAACATCAGTAGCAATTTGCATACGAGAAATCCAAGAAGAAAGTATAGTAAAACTTGGGTTCTTGGGGTTTCTTAAACAATCCCTAAGGTTTGCTCCTTGTACATATTCATAAACAAGATAAACATAATCCCCTGACACGGAAACACCCAAAAGCTTAATTAAACTACTATGGTGGCTCCTACAAATGACTGATAACTTGTGAACCAAGTCAGGTAACTCAATTGCACGTCTCAGTTTTCTTTGAAATATGAGAACTTGTTTACCTTGAAGGTTACAAAGCCATGAAGATGATGAAGAGGAAGAAGAAAACCGCTTGGAAAGGAAGTTGTTTGTGGCTGAGCAGATGTCTGAGAAGTTATAGATGTGGGGGTTTTCAGGGAGAGAAGCTTTGAAAGATGAGAGAGTTTTGGAGGTTTGGCTTGAAATTGAGTTGCCGGAAGAGTTGTTGTAAAAGTAGCTTGAGGAAAGGACCAAATTGTTGGTTGCAGAAGTGCTGGAAGATGGATCTGACACAGAAGATGAAGATTTTGAGGATTTTGGGGTTTTGGGTGTTCGAGATGAAGATGAAAAAGATGGTCTTTTTGAATTTGAAGATCTCGGTTGAATCACATCTATACTTTTTTTTGATCTACACATTAGTAGGACAAACCGAAAAGGAAAAATTGAAACTTTTTCTTGTTTTTCAAAGGGAAAGTTGGATCTTTACAAAGAAAATTTTGGTGGGTTATAAGGTGGTAATTGGTTCTTCGTGGTGGTTGTGATGGTGGTGCTGACGGCAAAGGAGGTTGTTGTTAGGAGACAAAAGGTTAAGTTCTATGGGGAAAGAAGGATCAGAAAATCAAAAGAATTTGTTAAAATTCCAAAATGACCAAAAAAACCAAGCTATCTCTTTTTGTTTAGAAATCTTTGTTGGTTTTGGTAGCTTGCAGTGTTGTCTTTCTCAATGATCTACAGTTGGAATTGGCTTTCCGTTTTTCCTGAAATTAATTAACTTTTTAGGAGGCACGTGTGAGTTTTGCAGTTGAACTTTGAAGTTGAACCGGGGAATTCTTCATAACTAGAAAAGAAAATTTGCCATTGTTTAGATTTTCTCTCTACAACAATTTCTCAAGGTTATTAATTTTTCTAATGATTTTTTAAATCTACCTATATAATCTTCAAATGATTTTTTTTGACAAAAAAAATCATGAATAAATAATAAATTATTTAATTTTTTAGATCAAATTAAAATGTATAATATCTTATAACTTAAAAAATAATAACTGTAAATCTTACATCAATGATCATACTAAATGATTATCGATTAAATTTAAATTTAAAATTACTTACATTAAAAAAATGATCTTACTAATTAAATAAACTTATTTATGATTTTATAATTTTTTTTCATATAATATACAAATTTGACTCTAAATCAATTAATAGTAGAGATTTAACATCTTATAGTTTAAAAAATAAATGGTGCAGTTTATACCTTTGAGATAACTATAATAAGATATGACTCAAACCTAAAATTATTTATATCAAAGAGAATAATTCTACTAATTAAACCAATTTCTTTATGATCAAAGCATTATTTTTATTTTCGTATAATATACAAATTTGGCTCTAAATCAATCAGATTTAGCATTATTTTTAATGAAAATTTGAAGAACAAGGTTTCAAATAAAAAAAAAAGTGATTTTCTTTTAATGTTATGGTACATGAATTCCGAGATAAGATTCTGATTTTTTTAATAAAAAAAGCAAGAAATTAATTTTCTTTCATTACCATCAAAGATTCTGATTTTCATGTGTTGTCAACTTGTTATACCCTTTCATTGGCTGCTTCTACCCCACGCCGCCATCATAAAATATAATGTTTGACAAATTCATGAGGAATATGATTGGGGTGGTAGACTCATCAGCAACAAGTAAATATTGAGACAATAAACAATATTGAAGATTTCTTATTACCATAGGAGACTGCTATCAGCAGTTGTCGGGTGAGAGCTGCTTTAGTTGAATATGTGTTTTTTAACCCTTTTTTATTGGGAAAAGAAATCTAGATATGCCAATTTCTTTTGGATATTCAAGTAGAACGAAGTTCCATACTCATTATAACCATAACATGACATCCTTGTGATTTCAGAATTCAATTTCTTTTACTCGTTATGGAACTGGCTTTATCCATGCAAATGGATCATAAAGGATAAGTCAATTTGAATGATGGACCATCATTTGGTATTTTCTGCTCACAGTTGCATATTAATGTCATTTTTTTTGTCAATAAAATTTTAGAAGGATCAAAACAAGTGCAAAATTCAGAAAAGATTTACATTAAATTTACAAATTGTTTATAAAAGAGAATTGCTGACGATGAGACTCAAATCTAAATTTTACAAATGAAGTATTCAAAATTTACCACCTCAACTAACCTTTGTTGGCTATTAACATCATCAATGGTAGCTTAGTTAGGCTGCCAACAAATTATTAGAAACCAGAGTTCTTTAGGCAAAACTTGTTAATTGCCAGCCTACCATACTTCATTGTAAGTTGGCTACATTCCACTTGAGATAATCCAACAGCTACTTTTATTGCTGCCAATTTCCTAATTACAGCTACTTGCATCTCTGGTTAAATCAGGATTTATGTTTCATCTTTTGAGATTCAGAGATAAAGCGCGGGTCCTCTCTCAGCTTTTGAGCCATCAGCTAGAGCAATTTCTATGGCCCATCTGCTCTTTTTGTCTCGGGTAACCCTTTTTTTTAGCATAAATGTTTAGGATGCTTGGAAGCTTCCCTATTCTAGGATTAAGGCATACCGCAGGCTTCATTAAAGACGCATTGGATTGACAGATCGCCTACCAAGGTGACAGCTGACAGCGAGAATCGAGTCTAGGCCTTACAACCTAAGTATTCGATACTTACCAACTCAACTAACCCTGTTGACTTACCCGGTAACCTTTGCTAATTAACAAACACCAGTAAACTCGAATACTGTTTAGAAGCATCAATGTGTTCATGGAAGATGTAAATGCATGAAAATCAAGCTGCAGAAAAGCATAAATATAACATCAAAAGTGACATGGTTAATTACCTGAAAAAAATAATATCAAAAGTTTTAACTTTCAACTAAATGCTGAATTTTCTTACCACTGGCAAGTTCAAACAATAAAAACCAAAGATTAAAGAGCTTCGGATAATGCATCATGATGGAAATTTCATCTCATTTCTATACAATTATGAGGAAAGTTATTCCAGGCTTTCAAATGGTATGCACTGTATGCTTTTATGCTGTGGAGATAAGACATGATGGCCTAACCAATATGAACTCATTTCAAAACAATAATATCTACCTGGCAACAGGCCTATGAATGGATAATCAAATAAATCTAACCAAGGAAACCCACTCCCTCATGCGCAAATGAATATGGGAGATAGGGGGTATAACCTAAGTGACGAAATTTACTGACAGATTTAGATCATTATTCGTATGAGTTTCCTGTTGCTGAAGGTTCAGTGGCGCCATGCATGAGCCTTGAGAGCTGAAGGATTCCACTTCTGCACGTGGAAATACAATGCAAAGAAATGCTAGATTGGACACTGATTTTCACTTCTTCTGGAATGTAATCATACCGAGAAAAGCAATTAAACGGCTGACTACACCAGTGAGAATGAGGATGACTATACAAAGGGTCCATTCATGTAGATTATAACCACTTTTCAGAAGAGCTCCAGAACGAGTGATTAACCACACTCTATAGTACCTGAAATGTAACATTTACATATTTATCTTTGATCTCTCAAATAGATAAAGGGGTGAATTAGCCATACCTTCCAGCATTTGCTATCACAAAAGCTGCCAAAGCCCACTTAGGATAGCACAAATTAAATATCTTTTTCAAAACTTCACTATCATTTGTCTGAGTGGCAACAAGAGTCAAAACAACGGGAAGAAGAACCGACCACTACAAGAAACATTAGAACGTCAAGGAATTGTTTTCCACTACAAGAACAGCTACGTAAAAAGGCATTGTTTTCCACTCTTAGCACATGCTAATCTTACTCACCAGCTGTGCAGAACAAGGTTGAAAGAAGATGGCCAATGCATAGGCTATACCAGTCATACAGTACACTAGGCACAGCAAGACAATATAATTTTCCGTGAACAAAGATCTTGGATTTGTGAAGAAAAAGAACATGGAGAGATACACCACAGGCTTGATCACTGTATTAAAATGGTCAACCGTGTCTTTGGCTAAAAAGTAAGCTGAGCTGCTCATGCCAGATGCACTCTCTCTCCAATAGTGTAATTTATCCAGTGAATATGATCTCAAAGCTGCTATTTTGCATAGAAGGGCTGAAAACATCAAGATCAATTATGGTGAGCAAGTTATTTCATACGGCAACCGAATTACCATATGGAATGCACATCATCGTTAATAATTCTAGCAAATGTATTTTAGCCTTCTATATGAAATTTATGCTTCATTTTTAAATGAATATAATGTTTTATAAAAAAAAGACTTTGCTGGAGGCAAAAGTAAAATGAAGTTCCTCCAGTGCTGTTGCAACTTTCATGGGAACAAATCAAAAGAGCAAGTTAATTTGAAGAAATCCTTCTAGCATAAGTCCAACTTACAGACTGCAATTATGGTATAAGTATAACCAGCTGCCCCAAAGTTTTTGTCACTTGTTTTAGCTAATGTTCCTAAGCAGGCTCCAGCAAGCAGTAAGATCAGATAATCTGTTGCTTGCATCTTAGCTTCCCTCATTCGCTGTTTAGCAACCCTGAAATATTTGTGGGAATTAAGAAGCTGAAGATCTGTCAAGAATAAAAAAAATAACATGAAGAAATTGAACTGTATTCACCACCGGATAGTTAACTCAAATGATCCTACAAAATTTACCCCCTGTTGAAAATTTATCAAGCACAAGCCGTTAAAGACTCGTAATAACAGTTATAGAAAGGAAAATTGTGGTTTTTTAATTCATAATTTGACATAAATAATCTTTCGCAATTTAAAGCCCAAAGGCCATCATCTATTCAGACCAATTCATAAGCAGAATCACTGGGATCTCAACAACCTTAAACAGAAAAAAGCAGAACTTTTGAAGCATTTCATGCCTAAAACTTTATTATGGTGCTGTCAATAACTGCTTTGCTCCGAATAAAACTTATAATCAACATATCTGACAAAAGCTATCGAATACATGTTGTATAAATGAGGTTTCTATCATTCAACATTTTACTGAATTAATCATCATAAAAAATTTGAAACAACCTGCAATCCAAACAAAAACTAGACATTACTGACCTCCCAAGAAAGTATCTGTATTGCCACAGTATGCCAGGAGTTCTTCGGCTTGATAAGTCCTTATACTTTAAGAAATTGTGGCATATGTTATCCCGCTTCAACTCCACATTACTCCTGACATCTTGCCATAACTCTCTAGCGAAAGATCTTTCCTCCATTCCAGCATGAGCAGGATTTTTCCCATTTGCTGAACCTACACTCGCTGAGGGCACAACAAGCCGAGCAGCACTTTGCTGCAGGTCAGGGGGCACTGGGTACCCTTTGTGAAGAATCCATCTGACAGGAAGTTCTTTATAGTTTACACCTGAGTTTGCATTTGGAGTTATCATACCCTCTAAAATGTCAATAAAGTGGTCTGGAGGGTTAACATGTTCTGGGACATGGATCCCAAGGCCTGCAAAGTATTCTTCTACTTTCTTTGGTGAACCATGGTAGACACCGAGGACACCTTTGGCCAAAAGTACTAGATAATCAAACATTTGAAACAAGGCATAGCTGAACCAGAAATTTCAGCAATTAATACAGAAAAAAGACAGCATACTCACATACCTTAGAATCTAAAATGAATTTTACAATGACTTTTCTTAACCGAGTTTCTAAGTCCTGCATATTAGTTAATAATATGTTTCTTATATGCAAGGATACAGCAGTTAGCAGTATGCGACAGAAGCAAATTCATGAATACCAGATTGAAAATGTAAACTTTTGATAAAAAAAGAAAAATCGTTACCTTGGTTGATGAAGTACCATGCAGATGTTTACTCCTTCAAGAGCTTCATGTCAAAGTGCTCTAAGAAGCATCTGAGAGGATGCACTGTCCAAACCAGATGTGGGTTCATCCAAGATCAAAAGTGAAGGTTCCATGACCATTTCCAATCCAACATTTACTCGCTTCCTCTGACCTCCTGAGATACCTCGCTTCTCCATGGTTCCCACCAAGGAATCATGCACCATCTGAAGCCCCAAAGACTCAATAACTCTTTCAACAACAAGAACTTTATCTGGTTTTGATAAATAAGCTGGCAGTCTTCAATATGCAAAAGTTTATCACATAGGGAGAACAGCAGTAGTCAATACAAAATAAGTGACAGGAAAATAATCCAGAAGATCAAGATATATAATTTAAGTGTGCACAAAAGAACATCAAAAGCAAGAATATTTTTCAAGTAAATGACTTCAGAAATACCATTCATAACCATTAACTGAACTCTGATGTTGCCATGCATAAGAAACACGTTCAGCCATAACATAAGAGGACAGGTCAAAAACTTAGGTTCCATTTCTTGGAGCAGGCGAATGATGGATGGATTGATGTTGCAGGTTCTTGGGGAGGATGGATAAGGGAAGGGAGGACCAAATCAATTCAAATTCAAATGGAATAAAGTTCTAATTGAATCCTTGATATCATATACATCCATAGAAAAAAAACTAGTTTTTTTTTTTTTTGGGGGGAGAAGAACAAGCACAGGTAAGCTAACCCACTTTTGAGAAATCTAGTATTTTACATGTCTTTTCCAAAAAGAATATCCAAGTTATATTGTTCATTCTGTGACATACAGGAGAAAGGCATTAGAGAGGTTTCAGCAGACTATGGGAGAGAGAGGGGGATTGCTGCGCCACCACAACCTTCTTAGTCCTTGATTAAAATGCAAAGTAGATGGTGTCTCAACTTAGTAGAAACGTAAAGCCATTAGTTTTTAGTTCAACATCTAAGCATACTAACTTAGTAGAAATGATGCAAATTCAGCGGCAAATTGAGTGATGAAAATTTCATCAATATAATTCACCAGGCACAATAAACTCCTGGATTTGACTGATGGATATGGATTTCATTCTGCCAGGAGGAAATAAGTGTAGGGAACAGTAGTTCATAAGCTATAAGCAATCAAAATGCATATTCTATGGCTCAAGCTTCCAGGAAATGAAAATAAACAAAATAATATTCCTAAAGGCTGCGCACATCATTACAGAATGTTAAACATGCATTTATCAAATATCAGCAACAAAGTATTTGGGGCCTGTGAATGGTACCTATATGCTGTTGCCATTATATTTGCAACACAACCTGTCGATCTTAAAGAGGCGATGAGTCAGCCCCTACTTCATTTTAACTGCTCTAGCTAGCTAGTAGAAGGTGCCATATTATAGTTGCTAAACAAAGAAAAAGAAGGCATCATCACTGAGGTCCTGTTTGTTCTTTCCAAAGCAAGGAATTGGAGGAGTTATTCAAATATGGTAGCATAGTACATTACATGTTAGGTGGCAGTCAGCCTTTGAGAGGCACTTTCGATTAGTTTAAGGGGAAGGTTCAGTGATCACAATCCCTTGACAATGTAAGCCCAGTTACGGCAATCTACACCACCAAAAGTAACATGGTCCAGAAAGGAAACAAGAATATAATTTGCAATATGCACATGTGTCAGTGTTTATGTTGCCAAGTAAAAGGGGTTGAATCTAGCATACCTGCACTTAGCATTAAACCATAGATTCTCTTCCACTGTCAAGTTCCCATGCACAATGTCATCTTGTGGCACATAACCAATTATTTTCTTATATGAGCGGATTGATTCATTCTTTCCATTTATAAGAATCAACCCAGTCATCTTGCAACCTATTTCCTTTCCAGCCAGAGCAGAAATAAATGTTGTTTTTCCAGCACCTGAAGGGCCCATGACAGCAGTGATGCGACCAGGCTTAATTTTTCCAGTAACACATTTCAAAAGATGCTTGTCCTTCCCTTTCAAGGTGAGTGTAAGGTCTTTGAAAGACACCTCAATCAGAGTCCTTTTCCTGATTTCAGGATTTGCAGCCATAGAAACCACTGCTGAGAACGTAAGATTTTTGTTGTCTTGTTGCAGTGCTTTTCTTTCTCAAGTTGAGCATATGCATACTTAAAAATCTGGCTATGAGTATTAGGTTGTTTTCCCTTTTGGCATATGGCCTTTAAGTTTCTATCATGCGTACTAACATCAAATCGTTCATAATTGTCATGGTCATCTTCAATTTCATGCATTACCCGCATCAAGTTGCTAGGTTCCATTTGCGGTCCCTTGGTTGGTGCAGATGACGACAGAGACTCACTTGTAGTACTCATATGTGTGGGAGCATACAAGTCTTTAACTGTTTCAAATCTTGTTTGACTCAATATTTTAAGTTCTTGACGATGCTTTGCAGGTTTTTTAAGAGAAAACGTCTCTGAAAAATGAGTTTGCAGTCCACTTGCATGTTTCCTTGCAGCATTCTTAGCAGTTTTCCACCTTTGACGAGCTTTTGCTGCCTGCCTGGCACTTCTTGCTGCTGCTTCCCTAGTTTTGGCCAGTTGGCTTTCCCTTATGGTAAGAACTTGGTCAGAACAGTTGTAGATGATGAGGAGCAGAGTAATGGTTGCAGCCTGCATAAGCAAAGGAGTTTTACTATTATTTTTGGATGGTTGTCTAAGGAGGTATAAGCATACTTCCGTGAAAGTGTTAGATTCAAATGAGAAAAAGATGAAACACCAATCAAAAGAAATACGGTAAGAATCCACAAATAAAAATTAGTGATTATACACATGGCTCCCAGAGTAAAGCAAACAACTTACCATAAGCATAATTCCATAGGCATGCAAATCTTGATTTGATGTGTTTGAATTGCAAGAAGTCAACTTGAAGCAGCCTGCAAGATCAATGAGCATAAAACAAGCAATCCAGACAACATGACATCACCCAGGCATAAATCATATAACCTAAAAATTTATTTCACAAAGTCAAATATGCCCCGCAGTGCAGTCAGATGTAATATACAAAATAAACAGTCTAAGCAGAGGGCTTACGTTTCTCAGATGTTGAACCCACCCTGCAGTAATGTCTGAAAAGGCACACAAAAATAGATAGCATCGGGAAAAATGAATATAAAACCAGCATTTTAAGCTATACATAGAAATAATGCAAACAAGATAATTAAATATTTTGATATGACAAATATAGAAAAAATGAAACTGGCAAAAAGTTGGAGCTCTAGGAGAAGTGACTAATTGCAAGGATGAAAATTAATACCCACTACTGCAAGGCATTTCTTGGGTTGTTGTTGGACAATATGACCCCACTGAACAGAACATTTCACTACTGCCACGAACATCAGCCCATATATTGGCTCCTCCACAAGAGTGGTTCGGCCGTCCCGGAGGCAGCTGGTAAAGATATCTGAAAACCATATCAATAGTTTTAATATGAACCTTCTTATAGCCATAGGCAATTCAATTTGTAAACTAATGTTTAGAAATAGTAGAACTTACGGCTCACATATACCAGTAGCATTATTGAGTGGCAACCAGACAATGAGAAACCAATGGGCAAGCTTTAGGAAGACAGCCTAAAAAAAAGCATGTGAAAAAAAAAAGAAATATCTTTTAAAATGTGTTAACAAAACACTAATTAAGCATGGAATGATGCTTAAAGATGACAAGTTACAAGGGTATATGCCAGCAAAAGATACTTGAGAATTGATGGCTATTAGTGTTGCATATTTCATTACTAGACTAGGCAACGAAGAAACTCAATAACTAGAAGTATGAAAATTAGAGAGCATATTATAGATTACTAACACCAGGCAGAAAATGCACTTTGTTTTGCAGGATTCCGAACAATAAATAAAAATTTGCTATCTAGGAAGAAAGCATTTACGGATTCTTATATACGTACAAATCATGCACGCAAGACCACGAGGGCAGAAAATGCCCTCACAACAAGCCTGACAATTACGAGTCCTAGCAGGAACGACTTGAGAATTTACAAGGTCAACCTGCTGGTTTGAACCAATACTACAAGCCCATCCTGGCTCACAACCAGAAAGCCAGGAGGTTAAAATTACAGTTCTTGTTAGGCCTCAAAGTAGTTGCACTTGAACTTTTAAGAAAAGCATCAAAGTAGAATTTTGCCTCTGCTGCTGTGCACAAGCGCCGCGCAATATCTCCTGTGGAACCAATGAACATGACAGTACCATACAAACACATGAGACAACAGAATAAAAGAAAATTTTCACATATCTAATTCAATTCAACTAGTCTCAGTTCCAAGTACATGGTTGGTTTATGCAAGAAATCTCTACTTAAAGCTCTAACTTATGTTAAGGCAACACATTTTAGAAGCACTACTAAACACGATGTTTAGCAAAACATTATAGGAAGAACACTGTCAAAGCTTCAAAATTTTATTCTCATCTCTCTCTACATTTCCTTAGCTACCAAAGAGAGCAAGTAGTTTCACTCTTGCTAATTACGTATATTTGTACCTTTAGTTTTCTGAATACAGGAAGCCAAGAAGTCCAAATTGGATGAAAAACTGAATGCCTTATTCCAGTGAGCCTTCCTGAACATAGAAGCACCTTCAAACTCAAACATGATCCAATTCCATTGTATGTACAAATATACAAGACTAAGAAATAAGTATTACCTCAGAAATTTTGTATGAAAAATAAAGAAAACAATATATTACAAAATGAAAAAAAAAAAAGACTTTCACTTTGTAGCCAGAAAAGAACTTATGGCACTAGTTAGTACAAACTTCATTCACATGTGGCAGCCATGCTTCATTTTTATTCATTATCGAAGAAACCAAAAGAATACAGAACTCAACAGTTCAATGCAGTTTACTGTCTTACAAGTTTTTCAGCAACTGAACAGAGTAACAAAAAAAAAAAAAAAAAACCAAAAAGTATAAAAGAAATGGCATGGCAAAGCATAAAATAAATGAGCTTAATACAACTAAAAAGAAGCTAACCTTCTTCAATCAACCAAGATCCTAAAGCAACATTAAACATAAATGATAAAACGAATTCAAGTCCCAATGTTTCCTTTTCTTTTCCTCATCAATTCAATTTTACAACTCGACAATGAACAAGTAAAACACAGAAAAAAAAAAAAAAAGAATGAAAACTCACTGGTCCTTTATGCAGAAACTGGCCTGGTCACTAATATCCTTACTAAGAACTGTAGTAAGATTAGAAAGCCTGCTATTAACAAGGGATGTAATAAAGGGAAGAACATCAGGATTGTCCACTTGCTCATAATCATTCAAATCTTGACATTGTACCATATTCACCAAGAAACTCAAAAATACAAAAACCCAGATTGAAACTGACCAAAAAGTACAATTTTTTAACTTCTTTACGCCCATTTGAGCATTTGAAAAGAAACCCAACAAAGAGATGATTTGTTCTTTGAGTTCTTGTGACAAAAAATGAAACTCTGCTTTTCATTAAGTATAAATATGAATACCTGGAGCTAAAGAAAATTGTTAATGAGGAATATAAAGAGCTATTGGATTGGCTTGAGAAACCATGTGGTGGGTTTCAAAGGTCAAACTTCTAATTATTTTAGGAAGGCTACTATGCCACTATTTGTAATAAGAGGAAAAATTATTTTCATTTTTATATTTCCTTTCCTTACTGGTTTTCATGCCAATGGCAGGGTGAGAAAGGCAGATGGAAAGAGTTAGGAAGAAATAGTGAAAGTGGGACCCTTGCAAGAAGAGACCTTGTCTAAAGGACTTCATGCTTGTTTGCCGGCTTTAGCAGCCAAGACATGTTTCGTTGTGCTGTCTGGTTTTGAGAAGATAACTGTTTGTAAATCTGCTTAATACAATAGACTCCCATCCTATCAGACACTGAACTTTTTTTCAAGTACAGTTGTAGTAAATTATTTTCCGCAGTTGTAACTAGTCATGAAAAAATATTGAAAAGCTATTCGTATCAGACCTGAAAAAGAGGAAATATAAATTTTATTTTTATTAAATTGTTTATAAATTTTTAATTTGTATTATTTTTATTTTGTATCATTTTAATATTTTAATTAAATTAACTGATTTAATTCTGGGATTAAAATTAAGCCAAGTCATCTGATCTTAAATGTTAAAATGAATTGTGATCTTTAAATAAGTAGGATAGTTCATAATTCGACTTTAATCAAATTAATTGATTGAATTAATTTAATTTATTTAATCAATTAGTTATTGAATTAATTTTAATTGATTATTGAAAATAATTTTAAAAAAATTTTGATTTTCGAGTAATTTAGCTTTTAAATTGAATTAACCAAAATTTTAATTAAAATATAATAAACATATATATATATAACAAAAAATATATTAAACTATGAATTTCATTTCAAGTTACTAAAGATTTTAACTTAATACTTTGATATTTAAATATTTTTATTGGATAATTTTATTTCATTTGTTTTAAATATAAAACCTTAAGAATTTAAGATATAATATAAATTATTATATTTTATTATTCAATTAATTAAAAAAATTAATTGAATCAACCGAATTAATTTTAATCAATTAATTTTTAAAATTATAAAATTTAATTCAATTAATAAAAATAAAAAATAATCTTATTAGTTTAATTTTAAATAATTCAATTAAAAATTAACTAAAACAATCGAATGAACACATTTACGAATAAGCCAAGATAATCATGGCTTAGTCCATGTAAGCTCTAATTTACACTTTACATATTTCAAATCTTTTTCGTTTTTTTTCCCTAGAAGAGATGAGGTCTGTAAGACCTGGTGCTACAATTTGATATCAGACTATAGAGGAGAGAACTAAACTTTTCACAGTTATCAGGAACCGTTCATGTATAAATCTATAATAAAAAGTATATTTGGGTTTAATAATGATTTATAAGACCAAAATTTTCATCTTATAAGTGCATAATCTAATAAACCTGTTAGTACATAAAGCCATCATCCACCTATTTTATGTTAATATTTGTAAGATAGTTAATAGTGTTCAATTTTTAGTATTAATGATTATAGAGATAATAAATCAAATTAAATCGAATTTAAATTAATTATTTTAGTTAATGTACATTATTATGAATTTTGATTTGAATTAGAATGAAAAATATTTTTTAAACTGAATCGACAAGAATCAAATTCATTTATTATTAATTCATAAAATGGTGAAAAATTTTGTCATTTAAAAAGTTTAACAAGATGTTTCGGTTGTAATCAAGCAGACGAAGTACAATTATAAAGGTGAAGGTGAGCATTGACTGTTTTAAAATGCAGGCATGACCGAAACTTTAATGTACAAGCATGAGCACTAGACAAAGAGAAGGTTTGTATTAATGGAGAGATGAAATTAACCTAGCTTTATTACATGCCTTTAATGTACTTGCAAGAACACATTTTCCATCCCTTTAA
The DNA here is from genome assembly GCF_002303985.1 of Durio zibethinus. The sequence goes on from NW_019168492.1 coordinate 15,663,042, forward strand.
TGCACTTGCAACACATTTTCCATTATCATTAATGAAAAATAAATGTTATGATCCATATGTCAATATTGTTTCATTAAAAATAATGTTATCACCAAAGTGTTGAACCTGACAAATTGAGAAGATGATAACATTATGTCTCCATTCCAATTTTGCCGTTCATTGATGATTGGAGAAGGTGGATTTGGTGGTGTGCATAAGGTTGTAATCCAAAGCACAGAAGATTCTCATAAGAAAATTGATATTGCTGTTAAACAGCTCAGCAGGCGAGGGTTGCAGGTTAGCTTTCCGCTTTTGTAATGTTACTGTAACTAATCTCACTTACACGGTCGCTTTTATCTCGTCAAAGTTAATCTTACCGTCCATCCAAATGGACCGTGAGTCAAACAAACAATGAGTATATTCCAGGAATGCCCGGTTGCTGGTTAGATACCTAACAGTCATCTCCTCAGCACTCCCTTCCATCTCCTGTAAACCTTCTTCTTGGGTCTCAGTCGTACTAGAGTCGGCTCTAGGGTTGAGGGTCTCGAGTTCGAACCCCAGTTGTAGCCCAAAAGACGAAAAACAGCCTCCATCTACCAGTGTAGCTCCGCCCATGCCTGTCTTCCTAGCCTTTGTTATACTGTTTTAGCATAGATTGCACTGCAATGCACCTTGGCTCCTACTTTTGCCTGCTAATGAGAATTTACTTTTAAAAAAGGAAAGCTCCGGTGATTAAATCGATTCATATTATATGTTCTTGTATGTAACTTGTGGTTGTCACAATTAATCCTTTTAAAGTATGTAAATGTAACATTTGTTTCCACTTCTTTGTTCACAGGGACACAAAAAATGGGTGACAGAAGTAAATGTTTTAGGGGTAGTTGAACACCAAAATCCTGTCAAATTAGTGGGTTACTGTGCTGAGGATGACGAAAGCGGAATACTGAGGCTACTGATATATGAATACATGCCCAACAGGAGTGTGCAGGATCACCTGTCAAGCCGGTTTCAAACAACTCTTCCTTGGGCCAGCAGAATGAAAATTGCCCTGGATGCAGCCCGAGGCTTAGCATACCTCCATGCAGGAATGGATTTTCAGGTTCCATTTTACTTCTCAGTAGATATAATTGAATTTGATAGAGAAATGTTATCCTTTTATTTGTTAAGAAGTTTTGTTCTATGATTGCGACAGATTATCTTCAGAGATTTCAAATCCTCAAATATACTTTTGGATGTGCATTGGAATGCAAAGCTGTCAGACTTTGGATGGGCCAGACTAGGGCCTTCAGATGGATTAAGTCATGTCTCTACCGCGGTAGGTTTGAAGTTGCTACTAATGATTCTTTTGTTGAAATGCATGCTGCATTGTAGGTGAACAGAAAATCCGTTCTACAAAGAGTGAATAAATTCGATTTCTATTTAATTTTTAAACTTAAAAATTCGCTATATTATGTTCATTTTTATAATATAAAAGTGTAAACGAAGATAGCTTTCAATGAACGGTTTGTGAAGATAATCGCTTTTGGTTCATTTATGTTAAGTTTAACAAAAGATCACAAACAATATTTCAGGGTCGAACAGATATTTGGTTTATTTACACTCCTTCCTCTCAGGCTCATTTTCTTCCATACTCTGCAAAATTTTCATAGGCATGGTCATTTTATAGAAATAGTGAAACTTTGTCCACTTTCTGAGCTGGTTGTAGGAACCATAGGATATGCAGCTCCTGAATACATTCAAACAGGTTGCCTCACAGCCAAAAGTGGTGGATGGAGATATGGAGTTTTCCTTTATGAACTCAAAACTGTTAGGCGTCCTTTGGATCGGAATCGGCCCAAGGGCGAAGAAAAACTCTTGGAATGGGTCAGGCCACACATCTCTGATATGAAGAAATTCAGGTTGATATTGGACCCTAGGCTCAAAGGGAAGTATTCCCTCAAATCTGCTCAAAAACTTGCAGTTGTAGCCAACGAATGCTTGGCACGGCAGGCCAAACTGCGCCCCAAAATGAGTGAAGTTCTAGAAATGGTGGATCGAATTGTGGAAGCAGCAGACATGGTGAGCCCCCAACTCCCCATGAAGAGTTCAACTCCAAAAAATGATTCTGAACTATCAAATGGAGAACGCTTGAAAAGAAGGTTTATTGATCTGATAACCCGGGAAAAAGGGTGTTTGATTTGGCGAAGATGGAGGCCAAAGATCATGTGGACTTGTTAAGTAACTGTAGTTGAATTTGGTTGAATTCTGCAAATTACTCTTGCCCCTGGAGATCGTGTAAAAGCAATTGTAAAGGTTTTATTGAGATAATCAACTACATGTATTATGTATAGGCTTTGCTTTTTGTGTAGGAAGTTTTGAAACTACCATATTTGAGAGATACTTCGTGCTCAAAGCTTAATAGCTTGAAAGAGTAATATCTAGTCAATTACGGATTAATTTTAAACTTAACAATTTATATATTTGTATTTATTTATTTTATATTTAATATGTATAAAATATAAAAATTATTATATTATATTTCGTGTTAAACACGTTAAATACAAAACATATTTTTTAATTTTTATCAAACTCAAATAAAATTTTTATTAAAATTTTAAATAATATATTTTAATATTTTTAATATTTATTATTTTCATATTATACCATCGTAATTTATTTAAAATTACCGGATTTGCAAAATTTCCCCAACAACTCAATTTCTAAAGCATTTGGTTATTCTTGGCTTTCATGACTCTCATCAATATACCTAAAATGCAGAAGCTGATGCAAATTAAGATGCTTGGCTTGATGCAAGCTGAGACCAAAACTTAATTGCTAATTAATGTATTCTCTGCCTTACTTTACAAATTCTATTTATAATTAGTTAAAAAAAGATTCTAATTGAAATACACACTTAATGAATCCTGCTTAATGTGACCTTTTAAAAATATTACATGAAATAACTTTGTTAAATTTGAATTCAACTAAAACGGATTTCAACCATCAAGTTCAGGTGTTTAATTTAGTGCTGGCAATGGATATGGTCGGAAAGAATTTTTACTCGCCTTAATTTCAATCCGATTTTATATCATATATATCTTACTCCGACCCTATTTAATATTAAAATATTATTTTTTATATTTGATCCAATTTATATATGTACAAAATTGTAATCGATCCGCTTTGAAATTAATTTAATAATTTTATTTAAATATAATATTCATAAGATATTTTTTAATATAAATTATTTCTTAAATATGCATAAATGTAGTACTTTTATTAAATTAATATCTTAAATTAAAGTATTACATAATAATTTTATTAATATAATATATATAATTATAAAATTAAATAAATAATAAAAAATATATATTTTACATATATACCGAATTAAATTGAGACGGATTTATTTAAAATCCAATTCTGATATGATATAAAGTCAGATTAGGTTGAAAATTGATGAATTTAAATATATTTACCATCCTTAATCAAACTTGAAAGAGTCCACATGTAGATTTGCATACTTCATCTGAAGTTAAAAAATATCTGGAGTATGCATCAGGGAAGAAAATGATATTAATAAAACTAAGAAGATTAACTACGTATGCATTGACCTTACATATTATAATGTTGTTATTTCTTAACTCTATCATATCAAACTTGAATTCTTTTCCAAGTTATTTCTCTCCTAGATATATAAATTAAAAAAAAAAAAACATAGGTCCCAGTACATAAATTAAAATAGTAATCAACATGCTTCTATGGACAACTAAGGAGACGGATTAGAAAACCAGTAAAAAAAAAACTAGTGTTCTAAGAGAGATCCTAAAAGTGTTTTTGATCAAGGGGATGTCTATTATATATATATATATATTCGTAAGTTATCAATAATTCTATGATTTATTGATAGAATATTAAATTTTTAATTTTAATGATTAAAATTTTATATTTAACAATTGCAAGTACCCAAAAAAATAATAATAATAACGGTTATGAAATAGATACTAATCTTTGCTTATTTGAAATCTAAAATTTTTTTCACATATTTTAAAATCAAAACTTTCAAATTAAAATTTCAAATTTTATTGTTGAATATATATATATTAAAAAGGTATCTATAGTGAGGTAATTTGAAAATTATAGCTGTCTTGCTAATTGTTGCTAATGACATGCCATTGAAAAATTGCAGTGTTTTTAAATGTAAAGATAAGAAGAAACAAGGGAAGAAGCCAAGAATTAAGTATGAACTTGTCAAAAATATCAAGCAGATTTAATGTTTATAATATACCTAATATTAAACTGATGTTGGGTAAATTTAGAATAGGGTGACAACGCTTTCAAGAGACAAAAAAATAAAAGAGAAATAGAGTAGGATGAGGCTTTGGACCACGTTTGTTTAGGGCGGCATGACTCTATTACCTCAATGGAATTCTAACCCTAGTCAAATGCTCAAATGGAAATTACCTTTTAAAATTCTTTAAAATCTATAGTGGAAAATTGCCAACGCTTAATTTAAAAGGTTCATTTACCCTCTTTGTAGGAGGTAAATTTTGATATAATTGCTGTAATTTTTCTAATCACTTAAACTAGATTTTGTAATTCGTATATTTATATTAAATTTATTTTATATTAAATACATGTAAAATATAAAATTTATTTTATTAATATGATAATACAAAACATAATTTTTTATTTTTATCAAATTTATATATATTATTTTTATCAAAAATTTAAATCATATCATTTTTATATTTTTTTCATAAATTATGATTATTTTTATTTAAAATTATCTAATCTTTACTAAACTAGGACTCGTTAAAGATTAAAATTTTATATAATAACAAACAAAATCGAACTCATAAAATAATTTTTATTTCCTCACATCTCAAATCTCACTAAATCAAAAAATTAGATATCTGTTGTATGTAAAAGATGTAAAATTTTTTTTAATAAATAATAGTATAAATATAAAATATCTTAAAAAATTATAAAAAAATAAATTTCATTAATATTTCCTCTTCTTTCATTAATATTTGTTAATATTACATTAGGGTTTATTATTTCAAGACTAATTATTTTATCAATTATCAATTAAGATTTAAAAAATGAATTAGATTGTGACAAAATCGAATCGGGTCGGGTAAATCTACTAAGAACCCCAGGCCCAAAAAGTCAAAAAATCCTAAAGAAGACAAGTGTAACGGGTCTCTGAGACTTCGGCTTCTCCTCCAGGCTTACGTTGTTATTTCCTGCTATTCTTTTCTTCTGCTTTCTCTCTCTCTCCTTGCCATTCTTCGCTCGCTGCTATCATTTATTTCAGGTAAGTTTTATTTATTTTTTTAGATTTTTAATTTAAGAATTTAATATTTATTCCTAATTTGACTTCTCTTATCTATATAACATAATTAGATTCTTTCTGAATTTTTTGTTTATACATTGTTCAATTCTTTGTTTTTTTATGCCTGAATATGTTTCCGAGATTGGAAATATTCTTAATTCAATCGAAACCTAGAGGACTAGAAAAAAATTTGTATTAGGAAACTTTGAAGCCTGTTATATTTAGCGATATTTGGGCAAAATTAATGCTTTTGAATTCAATAGCCTATGAAAGAATCGAATCGAGAAGGATATTAGTAAATTCGGATGGAATTGGTTTGTCTTATGTTAGCTTAAGAACTTGTATTATAAGATAAAGATAAAGATGTGAGAAAAACAAAAAAGAATGATTAACGATATTGTGTGAAATAAAAGGAATCTGAATCCAAAATCACTTATTTGTTAAAAAAAATTTGTATAGCTATTAATTATATTATATTATATCTAAATTTTGTAAAATTATTGAAATGGAGACATAAATCTGGACTTAAAAATCTTTTAAAATTGTTGAAATGCAATTTATTGCCAGGTGTAGTCGGATAAGATTAAAATATTGTCAAATACCAAGGCATGGTCAAAAGATTAAATGTTGAGATTAGAATTCATTGTATGCATTAATTTTCACTGATGACTATGTAACATTAAGAATTTTTTTTACTAGATGTGATAATTGTATGTAACTTAATTCAAAACAATTATATCACGAATGTTATAGAATTTTTTTGTAATAATTATGGTTACAATTATTATATCAGGCAAATCATAAACGCTTTTTGAGAATTAAGAGTTTGGAATTAGGTTTTTGTGGTTTTATTTCACTGGGCTTCATGTTCTTGCATGCAATGATTGCTTTCTCTGTTTTCTGGGTTTAGGTTTTTGTGTACTTCTTAAATCTATGTTAAGAAATTTCTATGTTAGTTTTTTTGGGGATTTTGCATGACATTTTTCTGTTTTGGGATGGTTTATATTATCATGTGCTGATTATGATTAATTTACTTTTATGTTCTTGTTCTCAGAATTTATTTTGGGGAAGATACAAATTAAGGTAGGAACGTGGATGGTTTTCTCTCATAAATTTTACCAATGATTACATGTGATATAGATCCTGATGTTGTTCGATGGGGTCTCCAAGAACTGCAAGTTTGTGTATTTAGCCATTCTGGTTCCAGTAGTGTTGTTACTCAGTATGACAAAGACAATAGTCAAAGGGGGTATATTAGAGAGGGTTATTATGAACCGGAGCATGTAAATGTAGAGAATGATGCGGTTATTGCACATGCCCTTCAAGAGGAACTCTCACGAGTTGCGGCTGCAGAGGCATCTGGATTTAACAATCCTAGCCAAGATGTGATTCTTGCCCAAGATTGGTCTGGCCTTCCAGGAAGACAGCATAGTTCTGGTAGCGGGAACTTCTGAAGTTGCCATTCTGACTTAATGATTGTTTTGACTTTTATTAATGTAATAATGTTGCCTATTGTGTATAGATCATGAAGATGATAGGAAAATCACAGAAGATTGCAACCAAACTAAAAGACACGCAAATGAAGATAATCATGGGAAGAGGGTTTTAGATGATTCTCTTATAAGTAGATGTGAACAAGGTGGTGACTCTAGAATGGGAGACAAAGTTTCTCTTGGTGAAGACATGTTGCAAATAGATATAATTGATCAGTCATCTGTTCTTGATGGTGAAGTAGAGAAGAGGTTGAATGACATGGTTGCTATTCCTGTAAGTCAAGCCTTGGAAAGTTGCATTATTTAATAGGATTTGAAGGATTTTCATGTTAAATTTTAACTGAAGTTCCTATACAGTGCAGTGGAAGCATCATATGCCACATTATTTGCTTTCAATTTTTAGTTGATTTTATCTTTATTATAATTTTAATGAAGTCCTTGTGTTTTGGGTCTCTTTACTGAGGAGTGAAATTCTTTGAATTAATTGTGGTAGCCCAATGAAGCGTTCTGCATCATTTGCAATCTCAAATAAGCTGTTCTTTGAATAAAACAATGCCCCTGTTCTGACTTCATTCCTTTTGTTATGTGGAAGTATGTCCAATTGTTAAGTTCTTGTTAATAATTTTGTAATAGCTTTTCTGTTTTAAGAGGAATTCTTCAGCAGTGAAGGCTATAAGATTTACCTATAAGTTTCTTTCCTCCCCCTATGTATTGAAAAAAGAGGGATCAACGTATTTAAATTTAATGGCAATTGTAATTTTGGTAATTGGTTATAAAATTTTCTAATGAATGTTATGAAATTTAGTTGAGTTGGTGTATGCTCTTTCGGTAAACGAATATTTTGGGAATGGAATGATGACTGTTTATCACATGTTGAAATTAATTCATTTGTTATATTTTTTTTCTATAAACTTCAACCATTAGAGTTTAGTAGGTTGGCACTGCTCGCCATTATCCTATACATATGATTGTGATTTAAAAAGGCAAAATTCTATTTGTGGATATGCATGTGATTTCTTGACCTTTTACTCTATAACACTAAGTTGGATCAGAATTGACGTTGCTAATTATGTGATTTGCATTGTGCAGCATGTACCTAAAATTAATGGAGAAATACCATCAGTTGATGAAGAGATATCAGACCATCAAAGGCTGCTTGATAGGTTTGGCTTGAAATTTTCCTTTATATTGCTAATGGCATCTTGGTCTATTTCTGATTCTCTTATGGTTTTGAGGCAAACGAACTGCACCACCCTAATTTTTAGGGTTGGTTTTATTTTATATCCTAATTTTCATATTACAAGAATAACATCCCAAACTATGATCTGATTCTGAGGTCAGCAATTTGAAGTAATGCATCTACATATCAGGCAACTAGGTTAGTATCACAAGTTGCATAATATTACATGGTTTAACAAAGACTAAATAACTCTCATTTTGGAACCTTATTTATCTCTGGACACTCCTTGGTTCAAATCTGCTCTTCCCTGCCTTGCCTCTCCTTCGCTTTTTCTCTTAGAATGTTATAGCCTTGCCCCTAATTTTTTGCAAGACTACTCTATGATTGAAATTGTTGGTTCTGACCAAGGGTCATAAAAGCTTCTTGTTGGAGTTTTACAACAACACCTTAAAAGATATATTACTCAAATTTACGCAGTGCTAGAATTTAAAAACTAAAGAACATCTCAAATTCCCAAACAAACAGCTTTTGGTCAAAATAAGAATCATTTGAGTTTAGCCTACCACTCTGTTCCTTCAAATGGTATTCCTTTTGCATTACATTATAAGAAAAGAAACTAACAAAGTCCATTGAGAGAAATCTCACCTATCAATAGTTAGCTCAGCTCATTAGGCTCTAAATTGGACTCACTAGAAAGATATCAATTGCTTTTAGGGATGTCAATGGGTAGGGTATGGGTAGGGTAAAGCATTGCCCATCCCCATCCCCGGATTTTTATATTATACCCATCCTCGTACCCATGCCCAATGGATATTTTAAATTTATCCTCATCCCCATCCCTATCCCCGTAGGTATTTAATAGGTATGGATAATCCCCATACCCTTAACTCTTAAAAAAAATAAAAACTAAAATTTTTTAAACTTTTTTTTATTTTTATCTTGTATATTTAAGTAATTTTTTTATAAATATATATTAATATATATTTTTCAATAAAAATATATTAATTCTAATTAATCTAAAATAATAATTTATATTATTTAATAAAAAATTTATCTACTAAATATATATAAATATATATAGGGTACAGGTACAAGATGGGTACTATGTTACCCATCCCCATCCTTATACCTAATAAAAATTTAAAATCATACCCATCCCATCCCCATGATATAATACCCATCTCCATCCCCATTCGGATAAAAAGTTGGGTTCCCCATTGGGTATGGGTAAGATTGACATCCCTAGTTGCTTTACATTCATTCTTGTGGTAGTAGGAAATTAAGTTATGAAAAAAGAAAAAATATGTTTGTTTTTAGATATATTTTTAATGGGGATCAAGGATAATTGAAGCCATTTAACCAGCATTTTTGGCATTTTTCCCTTTTGTATGATTGTCGCACATTTGGATCCATATTGATAAATAATTCAGCTTCTTTTTGGGATGGTCTTTTTCACCTGGTTTGAGCAAGTGTATTCTTTTACAATGAGAAATTTACTTGTTTAGGGCTCTTTTTGTTTTAATTCTGTAAAATATTTTAAAACTTGTATTGGGATCCATTCTGGAAAAGAAATTGCTCCTTTTTCTCATTCCCAATTTTTATTTTTTCTAATTGTTTGCTATAGACTTGCCATTCAAGTTTGGCATCTAGGGAGTTGTTCTTGCTTTACCATTTTTTTTCTTCTCCATTTTCTTAAAAAAAAAAAAAACTGTTGCTGTTAAGTTATTTGGTTAAGTTGTTTTTGAATCTTATGAATGTTTGATTTTAATAGCATATTCAGTTTAGAATTCATTATTTCGTCTTTCAGGTTGCAGTTGTATGGTCTGGCTGAGTATAAGGTTCAAGGTGATGGTAACTGTCAGGTTGTTTTTAACTTAATTCTCTAATAAAAAGATATGTTATATTGCATAATAATATGCACTGCTGAAATAGTTGTGAGATATAGATCCAAGCAACTGTGGTAGTGTGGTCAAAATGGTTCTTAATTAGGCATAAACATGTTGGATGAAGATAATATTGAAAAATTTTCGCTCTAATGTCATGAGTTTATTGTGACACTTCGCTATTTATAATCTTTATGTTAGTTTTATAGTGTCTTTATACCATAATTTTAGGATGGTGCAAATCATGTTTTCTATCACCACTTAAATTAGGCTGAACCTTTTCTGTTATTTATGTGTTTTTGGATAATATAAAATTTCTTGTCATTGCTGAATTAAGTTATCTATATCTAAATAAGTTCATAACTTAATGGATGTGCTAACAATGCACAGTATTCATATGACAATAGTTTGAACCTGAGTTTGTATAGACTTCTAAGGAAGGCAATGAAAATGAAAAAAAAGTTGGATTTTTAGCACGATAGGTAGGGTGGTTCTTCTGATTGTTAGTTACTTGTATTATGCACCCAACAAAAACTAGAACACATGGAAACATACATATGTACATATAATTAAGGAATTAGTTTGCAGTTCTTAGTTCCTTTCATTTTGGCTGTAATTTCAAATTGAATTGATACAGCTTTTACAGAATTTAGTCATGAAATTATGTTAAATTATTTAGGAATTATTTTCTCAAGAATATCATCAGTGACTGATGCTTAACTATTGATTAATTAATCAAACTTGATGACCATAGAGCCTTGCTTGTAATTTTCGTTAGTCCTCTTTGTCAATACCTTAAGTGATTTCTCTTGTTTTATATGTTCCAGTTTCGTTCTTTATCAGATCAACTCTACCGTTCTCAAGATCACCACAAGTTTGTGAGGCAACAAGTTGTTTCCCAGGTTGGTTGCCTTTTCCATAAGTTCAACTTTATCTAGTCAATTTAGTTCCTTTGGTGGCATAGTTCAACCTGTTAGACTTATGCTTCATTTTTATTATGATATGTTGACTTCATTAGATTAAATCAAATCCAAAGATGTACGAGGGTTATGTTCCAATGGCTTATGGTGACTATTTGAAGAAAATGAGCAAGTAAAAATATTAATTTCCATGCTATTTTATTACTAAAAACTTTCTAAGAACGCTTTCATGCTTATTATAGTTATTTACAATGATGAAGCAGGAATGGTGAATGGGGTGATCATGTTACATTGCAAGCAGCCGCAGATTCGGTATGTCAACTACCAAACCTTTATTTCTAACATGATTTAACTTTAGTTCTTTTCCCAACTGACTGTTGAATTGCAAGAATTTGAATGTAGACTATAAATTTTGTACCACTATAAGGCTTAAACTTTGCTAGTATATGAAACTGATTTCTCTTTTACATTGTTTTTTATGAAACATTTGCAATTTAAGTTCTATATGGATGCTCATCTTCTAAAAAAAGCATTAACATGAAGCTTTATCTTTGCCTATTAACTTTGTCACCACAATTAGTTTGTGGTTTCTATGATTGGAAAATTATGTGAGAGCAATGTTTTGTTCATTTTGCCTAAAAACATGACAATGGCTACGAATTAGTAGGTACAAAATAGATGATTTATAACTATTCATGTAAAATTCGTTCATATTAGTAAGATTTTAAGCCTTTCTTCATATTGGGCAATAAAATATATCTCATAGCATAATTATACTTTTTTTATCAAGCAATTTCAAGTTCTATTTTAGAAAATAATGGAGGACTTTAATTTGTATTTTTTTGAAGGCATTTAGTTATTGTGAAGAGAATTAGTTTGTTGGTTAATGCATGGTACGCTTGAGAACTTGCTATGAAGAGATGAGTGATTGTTACAAATATATGTAAACAACATTAAGCACATAACATTTCATATCTTGCATTATTTTTGCAATGCTAGTGTTTAACTTATTCTGCTGTGGACTATTTAATAGATAACTAATGTAAATTTTTTGTTTGATTGCAGTATGGGGTAAAGATATTTGTATTAACTTCATTTAAGGATACTTCTTACATCGAGATCCTTCCTCATACTCAAAAGTCTGAACGAAGTAAGATCTTGATGCTTTATATCTTTTTCCTTTTTCCTTTTATTGTATTTAATATTGGAAATGTAGCATTAATATTTGATCATGGTTCTTATATGTGAGATGTTAAGATATATCACTAGATTATAAATTTTCAAGGCCAATCTCAATTTACAATGCTCGTTGCATGCACATCACAACATTTTCTGAGATAAAACAAAAAACCCCCAAATTCAGATATGTTAAAAAAGTATGTCTATTCATTCTTTAAGGTTGTGAACTGGTTTAGGTTGTTGAATTCATGGATCCTCTATTCTTCCTGAATTTTGTATAAATTATATTTGTATTGCAGTTTATGTTTCCCGATTTTTGAGAAGTGGATATACTTGTGCTGTGGATACAGTTTATGTGAGATTTTCTTTTTCATATCATGGTCCAAATCGATCATCAATATGCAATTTTTTCCTCTTTGAATTTGCATGAAATAGTGTTTTTGACTTTTATGCATTAGCTAGAAATTATAGTATTGTGTAGTTTTTAGAGATTTCTGTCTTGTAGCTAAAACCAAGAATAGCATGGTCAAGGAATTCTTCACCTCTTAGAATTGGATTACATAGTGCTATTCTAATATGGCTGTTCTGGATGCCTGGTTTTACGTACTTCACTTGATACTCACTCCCATGTTGTTTGTTTATGATTTGTGACTTGTGCAGTTATTTTCTTGAGTTTCTGGGCCGAAGTGCACTATAATTCAATCTATCCCGAAGGAGGTAAAACAGCTACATATGTATTTTTAACCTCAGTTGCCAATTCTTAATTTAAACCGAGCACTATTTAAATGAAAATTCAAAACATTACTTGAGAAATTATTTAGGTTTTTGTATAATCCAGACACTGACCGTCTGTAATCAAAGAGTTAGTGAGACTTCTTAGGTATACCCCCAATTTTGGTGGATCCAGTCAAAATTATGACACGAATCTGGTTAAAAAAAAGATTAAAAAAAAAAAAAAAACCAACCTGATTCAACTCCATCAATTTATGTACAAATACTAGGTATACCAGACAACTATTATTTTGAGTTTGCTTATCTAGTTATCTATTCAAGAAATGAAAACAGGCGTTTTGTTTTTTCAATGCATATATTTCTCTAAATATATTTATGTTCCGATGACCATTTTATGTTTTTTTTTTATCATATTATCATATTGTATCGTATTTAAAATTATAAGGTTTAACTCTACCTATCTTTGGACAAGACCTTGTAGTTTTATATCATCTTGAGCCAAGTTATGGAATGATGATTAAAATTTCTATTTGCAAATGTTGTTTTTACATTCAGAACTGCCAGTGTTAGAGAGTAGGAAAAGGAAGAAATGGTGGTGGATACTTTGAAGCTTATCAGAGGATGCCTCACCATGGCGGCATGAATTTACCACTAATCTTTCAAAGGAAGCAAAACGATCGCAAATTTTTTATATGGCATTTGGTCCTTTTTCAAGAGTGGATTTCCTCTTCCTTGGGTTGCGTTTGCAGGTTAGTAGATTGAGAAGAGAACAAGTCATCTTTCTTTGTACACGCAGTTTCTTACCTTTTTTTTTATTTTTTTGTGTATATATATATATATATTACCTTTTCAGATCATTTTATTTTATTTTTTAAATCTGCGATAGGACAGTAGGTTAACACCATCCTTATTGTAAATAAGTTTATAGTAATTTGATTTATTTATTTATTTATTTTTACTAGCATTTGAAAATTTTTAATAAAAAATTTAAAAAATTATTTTTTAATCTATTTTTCTCAATAATTGAAAAAACAAACAAATTTCTACCTTTTTACATTTTTAACATGGTATATAGAATTTACAAAAAACAGAATGTATAGAATAATTTTTTTATACATAAAATTTTCATATATATAAATATGAGTAGGAATTTATTTATGCCACTGTAAATTTTATTTTATTTTATTTTTTGCTTTTTCATCAAAATTAAATTTATAGTTAATTTGAATCAATAATACTTTTAATTTTAGTCGGGATAAAACAAGTGTAAAATTTATTCTATTGATTTTAATAAATTTAAAGGATGAGAATAAATTAATTTTTTTTTTGATTTGTTTTTCTTAATACTAGTGTAAGTTTTAAATTTTTTTTTTTATCATTTGATCAAAAGTATTAAAATTAAATATTATTTTAATTTAAATTATTATAAATTTAATTTGATTCAAAAATAAAAAATGTAATATTATACTAAAATAATTGGATTTCTCCTTTATCAACAAGAGACGTAGGTTGAAAAAAAATATATGGAATAACCCTTCCAAATTATTCATGTGCAGTTGCGGCCATTTTTAATTAGGATGCTTTGTCCATGACCACGATAGCAGAGCATTATTAGGAAATATATTTATAAGATAATAAGCCTTATCAACATATAAGAATTTGCTATATATTTACACGTATGCAAAGCAAAAATTCTCAACATAGGAAAAGACTTCATCTATCATTAAGCATTTTTACATCCAAACTTCTGCTTTACAATCTGTAATTTCTATTATCTACTTCCAGAATGGATAGGAAAAATAAAAGCCATTCTCTGGTCTCATTCATCCGAAACAAACTTCGGTCAAGTCTTCTTTTCCAAATTATAATATATACAATATAATTATTGACAATGATCATCTTATTCTGCAGACCTACTAGATTTGTGTTTATCTACAACTCTTTTTTTGCAGCAAATAAGACTCAAGATGATGAATACTAAAATCACCATCCATGTCAGCTGTACAAATTGCATCTATTTGCAGTCTTCTCGTGGCAGCATGTATGGTTATAATATGGATTAGTCAAGCTGCCAATGAGGATAGCAATCCTATGCGTCTTTCTGCAGTTTTTAAAATTAGGGTTTATATAAGTTTGACATGGATGACTAATAAGGCTGGCCAAAAATAAGTAAATCCAAATTTAGAAAAAGAGATAATGTCACAAATAGTCCCTATACTTGTAAAATATTCAATATGATACTTAAATTATGAATATGTTAATTAATATAATACTTTAAGATATATTTATCACGTGTCATCATTTGAAGTTAACTACCTTAGAGGTAAGTACCACATTAATTATATATTCATAGTTCAAATACAATTTTAGAAATTTTTAAAATGCAGGTACCATGTTGAATATTTCAATATAATTTAAGGGTTATTCGTGACATTAATTCTTAAGAAAAGTACAAGGGATGCTTACCTCCGGTTGCAATAAGCTTCTCAACACGAGAAACAATATGTTTGCCATAAGTGTACCTCTTCAAGGCATTTAAATGAACCTTGATTCGAGAAAGAATCAACTCAAGATTCTGATCATCGCAAGTTTCAAGAACCTTTTGCACAACATAGTTTCCATATTGATCTTTCATCATAGCCTGTAGTTATGAGTTCAACAAATTTTAATATTAGGCAAGTGCAAAGAAAAAATTTAAACAGAAGCGGAAAAAAAAAAAAAAAAACATTCACGGAAATTGACAATTGCATAACTGCTATTTAGTTATCATTCAAATGAAAAACATATATGCTACTGATTTGCAATTATATCAGAAAGTATGAGGCTTAGGCTAGGGACACAATTTTATGCACACAGTCGTGCATATGCGTGGTTATAAAGACTTACAAAAGCATCCCCCGATACATAGAAATTTGCATCAACTGAAAATATAAAGGAAAATCTTAGGTGTGCAGGGAATGACAAAACATAATCAACAAAAAACAAAGCAGCATAATATGCACTTTTTTGGGTCTCAGGATATGCTAAGCATTCTGCATGCACACCATCTTTTATAGGATGATAGTCATTTCAATATTTTCTACATCATTTACATTTCCTGCTAAGATACTTATTCAATTGATTTATTAGAACATAATTTTTTATTATGGTCTAATGGAAAAAAACCCAGTTGAATTTCGGACTTGTTCCGAAAAGGCGAAAAGTAAGGTTTTTATAGTACTTGAACAAAAAAAAAAACTTGGAGACGAAGCGCGCACACACACATACATATATATGACCATTTGCATGTGGAAAAGGAAATTACTATTGCAACAGACCTGCAATGGCTCATTTTCATCAGTAGAACCAAGCATCTCATTGACCAAAATTTGACGTTCCTCAGGTCCACCAAAAGTCAAGCACTTCTCGACAACATTAGAAGCGAATTTCTGCTGACTCATCTTCACGATTTGTCCTGCAAGCTTGCTGATAATAGCAGACCGCTCATGTGGTTTACCATGTTCAAGAACATGCTACCACATAGAAATAGACAATGTCAGGGTCACATAATTAATACATTAACAAAGATGTTAAAATTGGACACATATCAGCAAAAGGAGGCTAGAGCAAATCCAAAGAGAAGATAAAGACTGAACTGGAAAGAAGGAATAGATGATATCTGATCTGGAAACCAAGATAAAACATTATAATGTCTAACAATATTCAAAGAAAGAAAAATCTTCTAATTACAAACTAATTCCAAAGCATATTAAAACTATGCAAAAGCAGGGTAAACTCCAATTTCTCCGATTGCAGATAAGGTAGATTACCTTTCTCAAATGAAAAGTAAATAATAGACTAGATTCAAAAGGGAAGCTTAGATACCTGAATAACATAATTCCCATATTGATCTTGAGCCAGAGTGCATACAGATTGCATGATCTCATCCATAATGATTTGTTGGGTTTTTATATCATTGCAATGTTCCAGCACCCTCTATAAGCATCATTAGTGAGCAAAAATCAATAAAACTAACTGTCAAATCTCCAGCAATGAAAGGGTATGATAAGTAAATTTCAAACCTGAATGACACGACAACCATAAGGGTGGGTAGAAAGCGCCAAGACTTGACCATAGAAAGCTGAAATGATAAACTGAATTCGATCCTGAGGGACACACTCTATACACTTCTGAATAACATGATTACCATTCTGGTCACGAACACATTTAATGATTGAACCATCAAGCTCTGCCACCATCCTGGTTTGCTGATCCACATCAACCACTTCCAAAGCCTGTGGTCATCAGATTTGTAGCAACACAAGGCATTCATCACCCCAATAAACCCAAAAGATATACAAGCAATTCACTTTAACTTGGTGAACAATCCTGATAGGACAGGACTTCATCTCATACCATTATCAAAGAAAATTGTCGAACATTAAGTCATTAAACAGAGATATATAAGTAAAATGGTTTTGTAGAGGCACTTATATGATAAGCTCTCCCCACATATATTAGCATCCCTCAACATCAGAATTTTATCAGCAAAATACTAGTTCATCAGGTAACACTCAAAGATTATTGTGTGTACTCAAAGTGCTCTAACAACAGAATAGCCATATCTATTATAATTTTAATGATTAAAAGGGTTTCATGCATCATGCAAAAGACAACCAAACCCTGGAATTTAATAGAAAATTATTCCAGTATAAAATGGAGGCTATTGATCCTCAAAATGACTCCAATATGGCATGGAATTTAAAAAAAAAAAAAAGATAGGGAAACACAGTTCATGCACCTTCTGAATCACTCTGCAACCATACATTTGAAGACTCAGAGGCAACACATGACCAGTAAGCTGACTGGCTAACTCTGCTCTTTGACTTTCTGTACCATGCTCAAAAAACTGCAAATCCAGCCCAACAATTAGACTAAACAATTATAACTGTATAAACAGGATGATTAGCAAATTTAAATAAGTACATCATGAAGCATATACTTTCTGTATGACATAATTTCCAAAGACATCAGTCATCAAAGCGCGAGCATGGGGAATAATCTCAGGAAATATTTTGTTCTTCTGTTCCTCCTTGGCAGTTTCTAATTTCTGCTGGATAAAGCGACTACCATACTGATCCATACTGCATCATACAATAGGAATTAGACTCAATACATTACGCACATGAGTGCATTATAACATAAGAGAAGGCTTCAAGACAAGTACCTGAATTCAACAACATGGTCAACGATATCTGAGAGTTCAAAGGACCTAGTCTTGTTGTTCTTAAATTCATCTAATAAAGATGATACATATCTTCCATCCACAGAATTACAGAGCCATGCTCCTGTTGAACTTCTCATCATTGAATTAAAATGTGCAGTTCCATCATTCTGTATACTTCCAGACCCAATGGATGGGAGTACAGAATTTGCCAGTGGATTTCCAGCATATGGCATGCCAAGACGATACGAGAGCTTCCCATAATAACCATGATTCAGACTACCGGCTTTATCTAAAAGTGGCAATTCATACTGCTGCTTTTGCTGAGCTAATATTGCCTCAAGGTATGCTTTTTGAAGGCCATCCAAATCCCCGTGCAAAGCACCAACATAGTTCCCAGCAAGCAGAGAATCAGGACTAGCTGCAGCACGTGTACCATACTGAGAAGTTCTTTGCAAGTACTGGATATAATGAGGATCCATAAGTGGAGAAAGGAGGTCAGACCCTTGATATACTGCGGTAGCTAAACTTAGCCTATCACTACCAGTCAAAGAGGAACCTAAACAAAAAATATAATGTGTTAAAGAGAAAATTATATAAAATGATAAATGCCAACAGAAGGTACAAGCTTCCAGAAGATACAATACCTGCATTTAAATGGCTATTAATAGCTGAATTTAACTTCTGGTTAACAGAATAAGCACCAGGTAGATGGCCAATGAAATCTGTGTTTGTAAGATTCATATTGGGATGGCCAAAATCAGATCCTTCCAAACTTCCAAGTCCCGAAGGATGCACTTTTGCATAAAGATCTGCAGAAGAGGAAGTTCTTTTGGGAATGTTGACATGCCCATTGGAACTAATCTTAGAAGCATTAATGCTAGGTGCAATCCCCTTTTCCCTAGCCAAGTCAACATAGTTTGTGGAAAATGAGAGCTTTTCAGCATTGGACTTGTCAATGAATTGCTGCTGCACATTCTGATTATGACCATTGGGCATGTTGAATGAAATATCCTGCTGATTATCCAGATCAATCTGAAGATGAGATTGCATCTGACTATTCTCATCTGCGTGTCTAGTTTTTGACAAGGTCAACCCAGATAATGTAGCTGCAATTTCAGCAAGTTCAGGCACAGCTGAAGAATGCCCATTTTGGACATTAGATCCAATGATATTCTTTTTTTCTATATGGCTAACCTTGCTCCCAACAGGAGGAAGTCCAGAACCAGGAGCCCTCCCAACAACATGTTGCTCAGGAGTTGTACTCCTCAATAAGGATGAACTCACAGCAGATGCAAAAGAGTTAGAAGTGGTTATACCATGGCTCTGAACTCCTACCACACCTGGATGAGCTATACCAGCAGGCAAGCCCTCCATGGACTCTGCTCAATTACAAAAACCAGGTGGGCTGGGATCAGCAATGCTAGCTGGATCCAACATAACACTAAAAGTATTACGACTTGCTCGTGACAGGTGACCTGATAAGGTAGCAGGTCGATCAAGTCCATCCTGCAGGAGATTTTCATGTTAGTTGCACTACAAAACACATTAACTAAATAAATGGTATTTCACTTAAGCAGTCATCCCTTTTTAATTGAATTAGATCAGATTGCAGTGCTAAACAAGGTCATGATGTTTCAAGCATAAAAATAACAACAATGTGGATAATAAAAGTAATAAAAATAAGAAAAACGTGCATCATTACATAACAAAACTTCAAGGCAGAAAGTAACATCACGTTGTAATCCAAAAATTGAAAATAATTGAATACATTCCAATATAAATGGTGCAGAAGAATTATTTTGAAGGGCAGTAGAAAATAATCTAGGATCTAGATGCTTAAATTTTATACCCTTTTTTTATTTGCACCAATTATTTTGATCATCATATGAAGGTTACAAGTTATTACATTGTTGTATTATACGGTTTTCATGAAAATCTTTACAGCATGAAAGACATGAAAAAAAAAAAAAAAGAGAAGATCATCCCCAACTAATTCAAAAATATATACTACAGTTCCCATAAATTCCGTAGAATGCCTAGAAGTTGTTTGATCGAGAAAATGAGTTGAGTAAATAGTTTAGTGAATTAAAAGATAGGTTCAATCTAAAACAAAAGGAATTAAAAGATCAGAAAAGGAAAAGCAAACTGGTAGATGCCAGATGGAAACTGTAAAAGATCTAAGAAAAAAGTAGGAGAACCTAACCAACCATATGAGATATTTAGAGAACTTCACCCAATCATTCAATGGCACATTTACAATCAAAATAAAGATCTTGTTTTATCACAACCCCACCACAAAGACAAAATACAAGAAAAAAGTACAATAATTAAACAAAGCAAAAGGGGAAAAATAAATTGGAAATCATCTATAAGGGAAATCTATAGTAACATGAATATCACCAAAAAAACAAAAGGGATTAAACAATCCATATCAGACAGACACATTAAAATAAATCATGCCACACTGAGGTTAAAAAAATCACAAAACCTACAAACTCAGCAATTAAACTGGGGGCTACATCACCTGAAGAATGTCAGCAAAACTCTTCCTCCTTGCACCAAGCCCAGTACCAGACAGCCCAACCACGCCATCTG
Organism: Durio zibethinus; assembly: GCF_002303985.1. The sequence continues at coordinate 15,683,526 of NW_019168492.1, forward strand.
AGCCTCTATCAAGCCACTCAGCTGACATCTTCCTGGACAAATTCCTTGCATTGGCATTCCTCAGTTCCATCAAATCATTTTGTCCTTGTTGTACAGAAAGACCAGGCTGCATTGAAAATAGTGATGAACTATCACCACCATCAGTCAACTTCTTTCTCAAGTCCCCAATGCTCCCGAGGGAAGAACCACTAGCCTGAAACCTTTGTGCAACACGCCAGTCCTCTTTCGATAACAATGGTGGAGGCAGCCTCGGATTTATGTTTTCATGGGAGTAATAATATGAAAGATATGCAGGATGCGAGCGTATCTCATCTTCAGACAACATTCCATTATTGCTACTACTACTACCAACAACACCATTTATACCATTAATGTCTCCAAAATCAGGATTAGCAAACAGACTACCAACAGCACTCAAGGATCCCTCAACCGTGGGCGGAGCACTGCCACTCCTATATATGTTAAGATCCCTTTCACGACCCACAAATTGTTGATTTCGATGAGCTCGCAAAATCAATTCTAGTTCAGTCAAACTATCTTCCAAATTCCTACTAGGTCTTTCTAAACCATTATCTATAGTTGGTAGCATATCTATGTTACTGCCCAAAACCCTACATTTACAAAAAATTAAATAAATAAAATATAAAGTAAATCAATAAGCCAAGATAATCTAAACCCATCATTCAAAGTCTTAACATTTATTTACTTCTTCTTCTTCTTCATTTACAAAGGCATTTAATAATGGATTTTGTGTTTGAAGACGCCAGAAATAAAAAAAACAAGTGTTTCATACTAGGAATTCAGTTCCTTTTTCTTTTTCTTTTTTTTTACTATTCTTTACCAGTATTTTTCAGTCATTAAACGTGAATACCTGCAAATAAAAATGACTAATTGAACAACTTTACAATTTTGTTAACTTTAAGAAAAGGTTCCATCTTCAGGAAATTACGAACAGCCAATTTTTTCAATCCAATTTCAGCGACCAAATAGAACATTAAAATTCAATATAAAAAAACAATTTTTTTTTAAAGTCTCATCTTCAGCAACCAAACAGTGCACACAATGGAACATTAAAATTATAAAAACAAAAACTAGAATTTTTATTTAAAAAATTTGATAGTCTCTCAGCAATGTATAAAACGTTAAATTAGTTTGCACAATTTCTTTTTTAAAACCTTTGTAATCCGTGAAACACAGCTTCATTAAACATTGAAATTAAATAAAAAAACTTATAGAAATTCCAAAAGAATAACCTTCAAGCAAATCCCCTCATCAATTAACAACGAAGCACCGAAACCTATCACCCTGAAACCCAACCAAAAAAAAAAAAAAAGGAAACGAAATCAGCAACAATATTTATTTCTATTATTGAATTGCGATTAAACGACGTCGCAAGAGAAAACTTACGGTGCTTGAAGATCAAGACTCCTTTATTTTTTCTTTCTTATAAGAGAAATTCGAAAATTTTAAACCAAAAAAAAAGTTTCTTTGGGGGATTGAAAATATTTTCAGAAACAACAATTATCTTAAAAATTGAAAAAAAATTAAAGAAAAAAATTTATAGAAGGAGACGAGGTAAGGCGGAGGAGATCGCGTTAATGCCTTCTCTGAAGTCCTTTCCGAACGGCGGTTTCCTTTTTTTTTTTTGTCTTTTTATTTGAGAAATTTTAAATAAGTAAAAAAAAATGAAAAAGAAAAAGACAAAGAGGGAAGTGGGAAGTGGGACCCAGAAATATTTGATGTGAGACGTTTGATAAAGAAAGGACGGTGATGGACGGTGATTACGTGCATGGACGTTTATCTCTAAGGAATACTTGATTTCATTTTTTTTTTTTTATTTATATGGCGTTATGGTAGAGGATTGAAAGGAGAAATTAGGGTGTATATATATGTATACGTGAAATTGTTTTAGATTTTAATCGTTGAGATTTTAATTTTATTTTTAGTAATTTTTGTACACACTATTTTAGACATGAAACTGCTTTAAGTTTTAACTTTCAAATTTTAATCATTGAGGTTTTCATTTTTTAAGGTTTTTTTCACCCTATCTCTTTTTTAAAATTATTTGATGAATTATTTTTAATTGAAAAAATGATAAAAAGTTTTGTAATAAAATCTTTTATCTTATTTATATTTTTAATAAATAAATTTTTATTTATTCATTTTCATGCCAAATAAGCTCTTAATATTTATTTGATATGGGCATGGTAAATCATAAAAAATTATTATTTTAATGTATGTATATATCTCATTTAGTTTGTAAAATTTTAAAAAGAGATATTCATAAAGATTTATATTTAATACATAATTACTGTATAAATTTTATATATTATTAATTAATAAGATGATATCATTTTATTAATATAATTTTAAAAAAATATTAATTTTTTTATATTTTTTTAAAATTAATATTTATTCATTAATAAAATGATATCATCTTATTTATTGATAATATATAAAATTTATATATTAACGATGTATTAAATATAAATTTTATTTATAAATGCTAACATAAAGGCTTTGCATATAACTTTTATCAACTTAAGCATCCATACAAAATCCGGTGCAAAATGTGTAAAAAAATTTTCTTTACCATAACTTCTAGAGTTGTTCTTGTTGCCCTAAACCAACTAATTTTTACTCAGCGACCTTTTTTACCATCACTAAACAATATGCGTAATCTGATTTCTGTTGTGCCGTTAAATTTACAGCAAAGAGATCCCATCAAATACATTTAAATTTAAATTTTAACACAAGTTTTTTTCTTGTATTCAGGCAACGATCTCTTTTGTTAAAAAAATACCTGACCATCCCCCATACTAGTCAATAGCAGTGAAAAAGGATATAATGGCATTGGTAGAGGTAGAAGTCTGTAGATTTTAACTTTGTACGAGGAACCTATGTTAGAGAAGTTATAGCAGAAGGTTCAGCAAAAGGGACAAGTAAAAATCGGTTTAAATTGATTTAATTGATTAAAATCAATTAAATTCGGTTAAATAGATTTAATTTATTCGATTTTAATTATAATTAAAATTTTAAAGTAATTAAATTAATTAATAAGATCATTTTTTTATTTTTAAAATTGATAACTTAACTGATTAAATTAAATGACTTTCTAACAAGTAAAAAAAAAAATTTGAAGCAAATATTTTTATTTATTTTTTTGTAAAATATTGTTAAAATTATTAAATTTTTTAATTATTTAATTTGAATGATACTTGAATTTAAATTTTATTATTAAATAATTATTTATAATAAAAAATTTTAATTATTTAATTCGATTTTTATCAATTCGATTATGATTAATTATTTAAAAATATTTGATCGATTCAATTATTTGTTAAATTAAAATTAATTAAATTAATTATTAATTTTTTTAAATCGAATTAATTAGTTGCTCACCCCTATTCAATAGTATTGCCTTCTCATACGACAGCAGAACAAAGAGCATTGTCAAGAATTCATAGCATCATATTTGAAGACATAGGAGAAATAAATTGAAGTTTCTGCTCAAAATTTTCTTCATTGTTGGATCTTGAAAGCAACAGTGTCAATAGAACAGCTTAGTTAAAGAAAGAGGATGCCCCTGTTCATTTTCCTAAAGCAACGATTCTTTGCAATCTAATTTATCAGAAAAAATTTACAGATTTTTTAGAAAGGTTTCGTGGGGTCTTATGTGAGATTGAGCAGACTTAAATGACCAATCAATTGAACTGTTTCGGCTGTCGGATTTGGCTTTTCCATCGTTTGTTTCTGCTGCAGAAGTCACTTTTTATAACTCTCATATATACCAATGAATAGGTGGGCAACTGGCAAATTGCTTTACAGTTCAGGTTTGGGTTACATAAACTAAAACCTTTGAAATCAAGTTTCTGAACTGGTCTACCAATAAAACAGATCTAAGATGTTTTTCAATTTCCTCTTATCTTGATCAGTGGATAGTTAATTGCACATACCTATGCCAGATACTAAACAATTGTGATTTTTGATGACGTGTTCTTGGAGATGGTTTTGAAATATATATATATATATATATATATATATGTATTTATTTATTTTCCATGGATGTAATGCATGCACAAATCAAGAGAAATTGTTACAGGATGCCCAAAATTCAAAGGACCAACAACTTAAATCATGCTCCATCGATAGCTTTAATCACTTTGGGAAAAAGCCCAGAAAGTCCATCTGGATGAAAAAAATGATAATATATCAGATAGTATCATTTGTTCCTAAAAGCTCCAACTATGTCAAGTACTTTGGCAGACGATTTAGCCAAAAGTTAACAAGAAATTAACAATTAAAAAGGGAAAGAAAAATGAAGTTGTTGCAATTATCCAAACAAAAGAAATGAAATTGTATGAAGTTCAGAAGAAAATTGACATCCGACTTCAATCACAAGCAGTTCAGTTTCAATTCTGCATGCACAATGCGTTTGGAAAGGACTTTTTCCACACCTTCCTCTCCCTCCCATTTGTTGAACGGGTAGAGCACTCTTTATATTTGAAAAAGGCTTGCCTGGCATGGTCTTTGGAATGGGGTCTGTTTTTGATCTCTGATAGTTCCGAAAAACTGAAATTGGTGTTTCAACCATTAACTGATATGAAGAGTATGAACAATGTAAGATCATCCTCTATGCTGCTTTGACAATTCAAAATTTAAGATGAACTTGCTACAAAGACATTCATCCTCTTGCTGACGACAATAGTAGACCGCTTGAAATTTTCATGGAGCATAATCTTGAAAAAAAAGCAAGCTTCTATGTTAGCTCCAATACAGAATAAATCTAGATGCAGAAGAAACTTAACAAACCAGCAATAATAAACTCAAATTTGCAACAATTTCTTATAACTGGAAGCAAATGAGGACTGATGACGCATACCTCAAATAGCAACCAGAAGCCTAGAATGTAATGAAGAACAATTGAAGATCACTATTCACTAGTTTGCACCTCCATACTTTGTATTGCAGAAAGCAGAAGTGACCTGTATTATGGAAACATAACTTTCAGCACTAACCAGAGAAGCAAAAATGTTAACCTTAGCTCTGCCTGACTTCAGTACAGCAATCAGAGAAGAATTTGTTCAAGTTACAAAATATTTTCTAATTGAACAGTGGACGAATGACTTAACCTAGTTGGCATGGCATGTTTAACTTCAAAGTATGAAATTTCCTGGAAAATGACCTTCAGAATTTTGATAATAATATTAGTTAGTGCCACAAGTTACCTGCATTTGATTTGTTATAGGTCTTTTAGTGGAAGAGCCAAAGAAGAGTATACCAGATAGGATATCTGTTAAGAATGGGTGAAATACTTTTAATTGGCCATTAGGAATTTAAAGAGAAAAAAAAAAAAAAACAGCAAGTAATAAGACACAAACAGTTGTCACCCTTTAGATACAACAAAGAGCATATCTTTATAAACCCACAAAAAGCACAAAGTTACCCTGCCTTTGTCAAGTTTTGTCAGAAGCTAAGATCTACAAAGTCCAAAGATCAATAATACATCTCAATAACTTGAAAAGCTCTGAAACGACAATAGAAATAGTATTAAAAAAATGCTTATAAAAACAGTATTAAAAAGAACTAAGCAATTCAGTCACCATTGATAGTGAAATAATGGAAATGACCAAGCAATATAACCTCAATGAAAACTTGTAAGCAGAAGGAAAAATGAACTGTCCGAGTCTATTTCATTTCATCACAGGGCTGTTGATTTTCGAAAAGAGTATGTGAAGAACTGGGTGAAATTCTTTCCACTCTCCTCTAGAACCCACAAGAAAAGAAAATTTTCTTAATTTGCTGGAAACAAAGCAACGTTAAAATCCCTTTCTGCGATATGAAATGACCACCAAAAAGCAACATTCAAGAGAAGTGAATAGCTTAAAATTTTCACTGACCTAAGAGTTGAGAACACATTGTTGCTTCCTTAAAAACAAAAGGCGTCATAGTAAAGTGAAGAAACAGGACAAACTGACATTTTTCTCCATTTTGACAAGAATTGATGCTTGTCATGCAAGTACTTGACGCCAATCTTTGCCTTTCTTACTTCAAAGAATGGATGCCTATTGCACCTTCTTCTCCATCGGAACCTATAAAGGCAAAAACAAATATACTCTAAAGTCAATTTAAGTAAATGACATGAATTCAGAAGTGAACGTATATGTAAATAATTAAGAAGTGAATCAAACTAAATGTCTAATAATCAATTATTGACAGAAAAATTTCCAAACCCATCACATAAGTTGGAATTAAAAGGAAAAAGGAAAGAAGAGCTACCTGTTTTACCTCATATTTGAAACTACGGCTTCTCTTTCTTCAACCTTTTAGTTTACAATAAAATGATGAATGTGAACAGAACAGGCTAGCAAGTCTTCAGAAAGATTATAAGAAATTGAGGTTGAAGCCATGCTTGTGAATCACAGTCGCTAACAAGATGGTTGCAAAAAGCCTCAAATCTGGCAAGAACATAAGAATAAAAAACCTGGTAAAAGATCAAGAGATAAGTGACATCGATGGTCAGTATATGCAATATACCAAATACATGCTACGTAAAAGAAGTTCCAGAAGATGCAAATAAACCAAAGCCACATTAAGTAGGGAAAAATGGAAAATGCTACTTTACACCTTGTGCAGACAAAACAATCCCTCAAGAGGCAGCGAATCAAATTCAACCAACTCAAATTCATAGATTGCTGCAACTGGAAATTAACCCACAAACTGTCCCCAATCATTATTCTCAAGTCTCATTGAAAGGACAAGACCTCAATTAGCTTATTTAAGTATAGTTCTTCAAGATGAGAGGATGACCCCACATTCTTCATTGTCTTCAGATAAACCTGTTCCTGGCAATTCAGGATTTGTTAAAACCTTAATGCTTCATTTGAAAATAATTATTTGAGAGGATACATTTGAATTTTATTTGTTGTTCATTTTTGTGAGGATGAGTGCAGTCATTACATTTAAGAGAGTATAAAAGGATGTATTTGGAACTCATTATTCAAGAGAAATTTCATAAATCCATGTATTTGAGTTTAATTATATAACTCATATATTTTAAATCCAAATTCATCTTCTCAAATGTAGATTTCCAAATGAAATTAAAATTTGATGTAATCTACATGACTTAGTTGCTTAAAGAACGTACCGATGGAAGTTAGGATCCACAGTTACTACTCAGTAAGACCTTCAACTGTAGGACTCTTTCAACAGCTGTCTAAGTTGTTTGAGTAGTCCTTGAACTGAAATACTGAATGAATCATTATGTTAAGGAAGACAGTGCTCCTGACATGAACTAAAGAATATGGAGCCTCTGATTTCATAACTGTACAAGAGAAGAATTGAAATCCTTTTTCTCTATTGAGTTGAAATTTGAGCACATCTTCATTGCAGCTCTAGGAAATCCAAATTTGAAACAAAATACACTGAGCTGGATGCCAAGCCATTGATGTATTGAAAACTTTCATGCTGGTAATTCTGGTATAAAAAAATGAAGTCATGAATCTCCAGGCTGAACAAATCATTTGACAAGAACTTCAATTGAATGGGAATCATAAATTAGAATTTGCAACTCATACCCAAATGAAGGGAGTCGGAAGGCTACAAAACAATTTGCAGCAAATTAAGCACCAACTTAAATATTCTATCTCTACTAGGGCCTCATAGAGGATTCATACTTCCAATATGAACAAGGTAGCATAATTCAATAATTGGAGATGAATTTATAGGCCAAAGTGTCATAGAGAAGCTTCACCTCTACAAAGTTTTAACAACATTCATCCAAGATTTTTATCACAAATGTATCAAGCATGTTTTAAGTACTTCTTTCCCTTTCTAAAGATCTGCTTAGACCTATCTCTATTTTCCTTTAATTTTATACTCTTTTCTATACCATCTCCGATACTAAATACACAAGCTATTCCTCATCAAGAAAGGCAAATCAAAGTCATGATATTAACAAACTTCTCTATCCCAGAAAGAGAAAAGCAAACATTAAAATTTTTTCAGTGGCTGGTTCTTATCTAACCTCCTGACGATTACCTAAAAGAATATTTGAAAAAAAATTATCCAGCCTGCTATGAGACTTTTTATGAAAGTCAACAGAACAAAGCAAAGAAAAACATAGCAGTAGTACAAACATGTAAGCATGTGAAAACAGAAATGACCTGTAACTTTGAGGCCATGAAGTGTAGTAGGAAGTGGGGTTGTTCTGCTGCCAGTTCTGAGCAGAAGAATCAAAAGCATCAGATACATTTCCATGATCTTCTCCTTCATGTCTGTTAAATACTTTCTCCTCATCTTGTTCATCTTCACTCTCGGTGTAGAATCTCTATCTGAAACCAAGTTCTTCTTTGTCTTCTAACCTCACTCACCTATGGAAAAAATTATAAAAACTCAAAACACATTTTATAGTTAAACGAGGTTAATCATAAGAAGGAATTGAATTCAAAACTCTGTGAAATAAGATGAAAAATCACATATTCAACCAACTCAAATTTGCAACAGAATTTTAGAAGTAAGAGGAAGCAAGTGATGAGGCATTCATCAAATAGTTATTGGCAATCTGAAAGAGAAAGGACTGCAATTGAAGATCACTAGTTGCAAGTCTACTTTGTATCCCAAAAGCACAAGTCACTAACTAGAGAAGCATCAATGTTAGCCTTAATTGGTCTTGAATTCATTAGAGCAACCACAACAGTATTGGCACAAGTAACAAAATTTCTTCTAATAATTGTAAAATTGAGCACTAAAGGCTTAACCTAGTTGCATAGCTTTTCAGTTTCAAGCTAGTATAAATTTCTTTAATAAGGACCATCAAATTTTTTATAATAATAATAATAATAATAAGTGGCACAAGATACCTACATTTGATTTGTTGTAGCCTTGTAGGTCATTTAGTGGAAGACCAATAGAAGAATATACTAGATGAAGTATCTGCTAAGAATGAGGTTAAATACCTTTTAATTAGCTATTAAGAAGTTAAACAGCAAAACGAAGAACGGGAGGGTAATGGTACAAAACGTAGCAATATTTGTAGAGTGAATTCACAGAATTGCACAAAAAATGTAGTAGGAGGTAAAATTATATAAAAAAATAAACCAATAAATATGGAATCCCCAATCTGATTAAGTAGTCAATTTTACCCTTATCATTATACAATTCATATATTCATGAGTATTATTAACAATGCAATCTAAAATTTGATCAAAGTAATTTTAACACTTGTAATTTCATGAAGAATGAAGAACCATGAATTAAATAAATTATAAAAGTGGAACATAAAAATGGAGAAACACTACAGAATCCACAGTTTAGCTTAACTTTGTATGTAGCAAAGAAAGCAGCAATATGACCTGAGGGCTGAGACGGATTGCGTACATTTTAAAAGAAAAAACAATAAATAGAGAATGGAAGAGTACCTGAGTGAAGCTATAGAATGACTTCATCCTCAATTTTAATGATAGGAATGTGGGAAATGTTGGGCCAATCTGCACCTGTCTTCTTTTTGCAACGTTTTCCCAGCAAACGACACCCCCAAATGACTAGACAAGAAAGAGAGTCAGGGAGCTTATTTGGCCCGATGGATTGGAGTGTCGGACATACGTCGATCCACAATTCGCGGAGAGAGGTGAGGTGTTGAAAGCCCTTGCCATTCAAAAGCTTAAGATTTGGAAGATTCACTATCCCAAGATGAGTAAGAGAAGAGGGCAGCAGATGTTCATCTGGAAAACACTCAATCTGTCTGGCATCTCTGATTTCGAAGGTTGTAAGTGAAGGGAGTGCTCGCAAACTCCATTCCCTCCTCATCATGCCTGCAAACAGCCTATCACTTTTTGCCATATCAATCGTTTCTAATTTAGAGGGCAAACCATCTCTTGGAAATGACTCTATTTCTGGACAAAATAATACACTCAAAAACGCAAGGGATGGGAAGAGGGAGTGCATATGCTCTGGCAATGACTTTAAATTCCTGCAACCAGCAAGCGTAAGTGCTGTTAAATTGGTGGCAGATAATCCCTCTTCAATTTGAAAAGATATCAAATTAGGGCAAAAAAAGATCTTCAAAGAATTGAGACATGCGAGATGCTGGTGATGAGGCCCGTCTAATGCACCAATCCACTTCAAGTTTTCACAATATTTAATATCAACACTACCTAGCATAGGGAATGATCCTAATGGGAAGGATTCCAGTGGATGACACCCGCCTTCAATGCACAAGGATTCGAGAAATTTAAACAAGAGGATTTTGGAATAATCCCAGACAGGACAACTTTCGATGCTCAATGTCTTTAGCGTGTTAGGCAGACTACCTTCAGGAAGGGAACTGATATTAGAACAATCCTGCATCATTAACTCTTCAAGACAAGTGCAGTGTTGCATCATCGTCTCCAATATGGAATCATTCATATGCGAATTGAAAATTGCCAGCCTTCGAAGCCCACAAGGCAATGGGTCCAATTGCAATCCATCACATCTCTCTACATCAAGTTGGCAAATGCTTGGTGCCCTTGGAAGCATGCCTCCAAGCTTCTCACAATTTCTAATCTCAAGCTTCCTTAATAAAGAGAGGTGCCTGGGCAGAGACTTGGTTAGCTTGGGACATTTTCTTATGCTTAGCTCTTGTAGAACATTGAAAGCTTCATGATCTCTCGAACAAAACCATTCTTCCCACTCTGGCATATCCTCAAATCTTAGAATTTCAAGAGATCCAAATGGTTTAGTGGAAGCATGACCATTCCCATAGAACTCATCACCCACTGTTTCTACTCTAGCAAACCCTTTAATTGAGAGAGATTTCAAAGCTGATAGTTGCCCAAGCGGTGGCAAGGAGAAGCAATATTTGCAATCACGTAACTCCACAGATACTACATTTGAGAATGAAGAACGCCCCACCCATTCTGGAAATCTTGTACCTCTATAAAACCTAATGACAAGATGCTCCAAGTTTGTATGAGGCTCCAGTTGTTCAAGTACTTCTCTATCATGCTTTGAATCATAATCAATAAGATCAACCCTAGTCCATATCAACTCCAACTCCTTAAGGTTCATCTTATTCTTCAAATTGGCATCTTTGGCATCCCTTGCACTGACAACATTTTGCAAACCTGAAATAGCAAGTCTTCCACATAAATGCTCCAGCTTTCCCAACTCGTTAACGCTTGAACCATTGCCTAAAACAAAATCTGTTAATGTCCGAAGCTCTTTCAATTTGCCCATTCCTTGTGGCATCATTACTAACTTTGTTTCCCGAATATTGAGATGGTGCAAGTTGATCAATCTTCTCATGTCTTTGGGCAACTCAACAAGGCAGAAACATCCAAACAATAGTAATGTTTGCAAATAGTACAACGTACTCAAAGAGTTGGGCAACCTTTTAACTGAAGTTTTCGAGAGATCCAAATATCGTAAAAGCTTCAGATTATCAATTTCTTCTGGCAACTCATTGATATTATTACATTTAGCCAAAGAAAATACTCGTAAGTATCTAAATTTTACTATCAAATCATGCATTATGTGGCCAGTAACATAACAAAGCCATGAAGATGACTCTAAAGTTAAGAATGTTCGTAAACCTTTTGCTTTGGATAACGTCTCAAATTTCTTAAGCACATCATATTTTTTTTGGACATAGGACAAATGACGAGTGTTTCTAGTTATTTCACTAGAATCACCGCTAATATCCAATATGCAAGAAAATTCTCCAGCTACAGATTTTGCCAAGTCACTAATTAGATCATGCATGACAAAGCAAGATTTATCCCCACTTAATTGTTGAAAAAATGACCTCAACATTAAGTCTTTGAAGTACTCATTACCTCGTTCTTCCGCATTGCCATTTACTCTGGAAAATTGTAAAAGACCTTCAGCCATCCATAATCGAATGAGTTCCTCCTTTTTGAATTCATAATCTTTAGGAAAAATTGAACAGTATGCAAAGCAACGCTTCAAATGGGAAGGAAGATAATAATAACTCAATCTTAATGCCGGAAGAATAGTACCTGCGTCATCTGGTAGGTCCCACAAATTGCTGCGTAGTATTTTATCCCATTCATCAGCATCTAGTTTACAACGCAGGAGACCTCCGAGTGCTTTTGCAGCTAAAGGAAGACCTTTGCATCTCTCGACAATTGCTTCACCGATTACCTTCAAATTCGGATGCATGCTTGGGCTTGTATTGATAAATGCATGCTTTTCGAACAGTCGCCAACAATCACCATTAGATAAGAAATTAAGATGATAAGTCCGAACGTTCCTCAAGATTGATGCAACGTTTTCGTCACGTGTTGTTACAATAATCTTGCTATTTTTTGCCCCAGAAGTAAAAGGTCTTTTCAATTCTTCCCAGTCAACATATCTCTTGTGCCAAACATCGTCTAAAACAAATAAGAACTTCTTTCCAGATAGCTTCTCCTTTAGTTGAAGTTGAAGCTGATTTAAGTTCTGACTACCATCACAGCTACAATTGATCTCTTCAAGAATAGTTTTGGTTACCCTGAAAGCATCAAATTCCTCCGAAACACACACCCATGCTCTGAGGGGAAACCATTCCTTCACTCGCTCGTCATTGTAGATCAATTGTGCAAGGGTGGTTTTACCAATCCCGCCCATACCTACAATAGGTATCCAATCCATCTGATTTTCACTTGCATATTCGGGGTCCAGCAATTTCAGTATTGCTTCTTTTTCATCATCTCTGCCATAAACACCGGATTCATCCACCAAAGAAGTTGCAGGGGGTCTTAGAAATGCCTTTTCTCCTCTAGATTCTTTCAAACCGAGGGTGTCTTTTTGGTTGAATAGAGATTCTAGTCTCCCAAGGATCTCATCCAGCCTTGACTCCATCGGCTCTTCGAAATGATTCAGAGAAGAGAAAAAGCCTCTTACTTGCTTTACAGTACTAGTTTGATCCATCCTGTTTCGAAGAGCTTTAGCATCGATCTCATCGAGTAGGTCCTCCGCATCATACACAGCATTTTTGAGCTCATCAATCCAGCTTCTGACAGTCGGGTTGGTAATCTGCTTATTTTCAGCATCATCCAGCACTGCATTAACAGACATGAGCGTTGGCTTCAGTTTCTTAAGAAGGCCATTTTCAAGTTTCTTTCCTCTAATGAAGTCCAAAACCTCACGGGAAGCCATCCTGTCGAAAATAACTTGGAGGGAAGCAGAGAGAAAGGCTCCACCCACCAAAGCCTCAGCCATTTTTTTTTTTTTTTGCTTTGATAAGGAAATTCGGAAAAGATCAAAGGAAGTAAATGCAAATAGAAGAATGAAGAAGAGTGCTTCTTGAACTCAAGTGAAAGATTAGATGGAATTGGTTCAGGGATGAAGAGTAGTTTGAAGAGCGGAAGTTAGAGCATAGAGTGATTATATTTAGCACCAGGAAATTTGAATAATATATGATTACAGAGTGATGGTGGAAGCCATGCGCGTGAAGAATCCATGAAAGTTAGCTGGTGATGTGTCACATCTGAGTCCGTCATGTCCCTTTCGTCTTGATGCTATGCCAACTAGCGTCAAGATGAAATCTTTTAATTATGTGATATTCATATTTAATATTATTATTTTAATTAATGATATGTGATTAACAAAGGACCTTTTAAGTATTATTTTAATTAAAAATCTCATAATTTGAATATCTCATAAAAATTTTATAAGGTTTAACTATCACGATTTAATATTTTATTATAATTCATATATCATTACGATATTATCTCTAATTTTGTGAAACGTCTCAAAATTATTTTTTAATATCTAATTTTTATATTTTAAATTTATTTTTATTATTTTTTATCTTTTAACATTAAAAATCATGAAACATTAATTTTACAAAAAATAAAATTTGATATTAAATACACTAAAATTAAAATTTTTTATACTATGTGAAAATAAAAAAGAACCAAATAATTTAAAACAAGGGAGCATTTTAAATCACTAAGGATTAAACATAAAAATGGTTTTTATATTATACACTTTTAAAAATGGTTTTTATATTATACATTTTTTATCGATTTAATACTTAAAAAAATAAAATTATCTTGTATCCAAAGTTTTATTCGCTAAATATTTTGGTACTTTATTAATATTTAATAAAATCATGATAAGTGAGATAAATATCTAGTTATTATCACATCATCTATTTTTTACATCAATATTTATATAAAAAATTCAAATAATTTTTAAAACATATATTTTTAATTCAAAATAAAAGAATTATAAAAGAGAAAGGGAAGGAATCGGGGAAAGAAAAAAAAATCATGTGACAATAGATAATTAAATATTTATGACATGTGATATGTTTTTACTAAGTATTCATACCATATCAATTACTTAATGGATGATAATAATGGGAAGTATCAAAATGTTTAATAAAATAAAAATTGAAATGCCAAAATTAAAAATTTATTTCTTTAAACATACAGGGCATTTTGTATATGGTGCCTTGTGATATGTTGATTATTCATAGGCTAATGGGAAAAGGAAATTGCAACTTCCAACAAAGAAAAGATTGAATCCGCAACAGATAATAAAGAAAGCACAAGAGCTTGTTAATGGATCATATTTTCTTTTACAGAAATTTCCTGGGAAATTGCATGGGAAAAAATTGAACAACTACTTTGATATGTACATGAAATTTTCATCTAGAGTCCATCAAAGAGAAAGCACGATTGCATTATGCATATAAAAACAGCTAATTTTAATAAGAATTGTCAAGTATTTTTTTTCTACATATAATTGTTGCTAAATTTTAATTATATTATTTTTATTTTTTTATTATATCATTATATTAGATTAGATTGTCAAATTTATCTCTTAGATCCTGGACATTGGAAGTGGAAATATAAAAAATGAGAGGCTTTGATTATTTGTGAGTTGGATAAGTAATGAAGACAGTGACATGAGCACTCACAAGGAAGTTGCTTTGAACTTTGAATCCAAATAAAAAATAGGATAAAAATAAAGGTAAGTTTGAATTTTTTTTTTCCCAACAATAATAGCTGTCAAAGAAAAGGAAAGGACAGGGCCCCTTTTTTTGTTTTTAGTGCAAAAGTCATTGACTCTACACAAATGATAAGAGTAGCATTCACTCACTGGCCCCCACACCCAACCTTTTTTAAAAGTAGTCTGGAAGAAGCATTTTTCAAAGAGAATTTTAATATTAAAATATTGTAATATACTTTTAAAACGAGATATTTGGTATAACATTTAAATTTTAATATTTATTATTTGTTTTTATCATTAAATTATAATTTTTTGTGTCCGTTGAAACTTTTTATCAACAAATAAATATAAAAAAATTTCTCATTTATACCTACTAAAATTTTTAAATTTCTCGAATAAATTAAAAAAAGTGAAAAAATACATTGTAAAATATATTTAAAAATAAAACTTATTATAATTTTTTAATTTCATTTATAAAAATTAAAAAAATTCTATTACCAATATATTAAAACAAATTCATAAATATATTCATTATTATACAATAAAATCAAATAAATTAACTACTAAATCAATACATAATTGGATAAATTCAATATAAAATTAAATCTAATTCATGCATAATAAAACTTGAAATGAAATACAAAAACTCATGCCTTGAGAAAAAAAATTTTGTATGATGCAAAACGATTTTCTTATATAAGTAACACTTTGGATTGCAATTACTGTAAAATAATTAAGGGAGATTAGATTATAAATTAAGATTCATCATATTTTTTGAAGAGACAATTGTTGTGCAAATTTGCTAACTAATTTGAACGTCAAATAAAATATCTAAACCAAGAAGTTTCTTTGGAATTTCAGGAACCATACATCAATCTTTCGTGGATTTTGTGGTTATTTTCTATACGAAGATGGGATGGAAATTTTCATTTTTCAAGCTTGTTATACTTATTTACTCCATTAATAAATTAATTTTCTTGATCGTTTAGTCAACACACATTTGATTATCACAGCACCATCAGTAAAAATTAACATCCAAACCCTCCAAGCGCTATATTTCCTTTAATCAACTTTTTTCCGATTAAAGACTTAGATATACCATCAACATCGCTATTGTTTTACAAAAATTAAAAGTTTTGACCAAGTGCAGTGGCCAATGCATACAAAGATTTAATTAAGTCAAAGTTATTTGGGTGGTGATAGTATTTTTTTTTTTAATTAAAATCGTCTAAATTTAAATTTTGATCATTGATATACACTGGTCATTACACCAATAAAAATTTTTAATTTTTGTAAAGAAAAATGTGGAACTTGGAAATTTCCATCTACTCTTCGAAGTAAAAAATAACCACATAAAATTTATCAAAAAATTGATAAACAAAGGAGTGGCTTTTGAAATCTCAATGAAACTTCTTAGTTTAGAGTTATTTTTTGGAAATCTAACCAATAATTCAGTCAAACAAAATTATTTAACATTTATCAACCAATAAGGATTTTTATTTTCAAATTATGTATCTTTAAATTAATTAATTTATAGAATTTTCTTATGAAAAATATAATTAATAAAAATTATAGTTACAATCAAATGTTACATTTATATAAAAAAATACCAACCAATGAACATATTCATTATTATATTATCATATGACTTATCACATATTAAACAACATTTTTCACATATAAAGTTATAATTAGTGCATTACGTATCATAATTATTTATTCATTTTAAATTAATTATTCAATTACTTTTCACCATTTATTTTTACTTTATAACAATTAATCAAAAATACCAAAAATCCCAGCTAAACCAAGTTTAAATTTCTTAGAATGTGGATGTAGAGGAGGTGAAATAGTACATTATATTTATGATATATCTTTCGCGTTAAAATTTTTGATGTGATTGTAAAATTATTTATTATAGTAATTAAATTAAATATTATAATAATAAAATTAAAATTAATAATGTGAACATTTATTTGAGAGCTAAAATTAATGGTGAAATTTGAAGGAACGAGGAATGGATTTCATGATCTAATTGAAAGCTAAAACCCTTTTAAAAATGCAAATAAATTTTTTGAATTGTCGGAAGCTGAAAAAATTTGAATTTTTTAATAATTGTTGAAATTTTTTTACTATCAAAAACTAGAAAGTTGATCAAATTCTAAGATTTTTAAAATTTTTTTGTACTGGTTGAAATAACTGATCATTGATGCATGATAACAATTGATCAAAAATTGAGCTCCACGACAGTCGATGGAAAGAGACCAAGTTTAGAAAGAAAGGCTCTGAATTTATAAAAAGAGAGGGAAGAAAGAGAAAATTAAGAAAATAGAAAAAAGCCTATTTATTGGCCTCCAAAACGACGTTTTTTGGGCATCAATTCAACCTTTTTAAAAGTAATCTGGAAGAAGCAATTTTCGAAAAGAATATTAATATCAAAATATTATAATCTACTTTTAAAACGAGATATTTGGTATAACATTTAAATTTTAATATTTATTATTTGTTTTTATCGCTAAATTATAATTTTTTGTGGCCATTAAACACACGTAGAAACTTTTTATCAACAAATAAATATAAAAAAATTTCTCATTTATACCTACTAAAATTTTTAAATTTCTCAAATAAATTAAAAAAGTGAAAAAATTACATTTTAAAATATATTTAAAAATAAAAAATTAATTAAAAAGTAAAACTTATTGTAAATTTTTAATTCCATTTATAAAAATTAAAAAAATTATATTAACAATATATTAAAAACAAATTCATAAATATATTCATTATTGTACGATAAAATCAAATAAATTAACTAATAAATCAATGCATAATTAAATAAACTCAATATAAAATTAGATCAAATTTATTGATAATAAAACTTGAAATGAAATACAAAAATTCATGCCTTGAGAAAAAAAATTACACGATGCAAAATAACACTTTGTATTGTAATTGCTGCAAAATAATTAAGGGAGATTGAATTATAAATTAAGATTCCTCATTTTTTTTTTTTTAGGAGATAATTGTTGTGCGAATTTGCTATCCAATTTGAACGTCAAATAAAATATCTAAGCCATACATTTATATTTGTTTTTTGAAAATCTAACCAATAATTCAGTAAAACATAAACATTTATCAACCAATCAAGGACTTTGATTTTCAAATTATGTGTCTTTAAATTAATTAATTTATAGAATTTTTTTATGAAAAATATAATCAATAAAAATTATAATTATAATTAAATATTACATTTATATATAAAAAAAAAACCAACCAATGAACATATTCATTATTATATTATCATATGGCTTATCACATATTAAACAACATTTTTCACATATAAAGTTACAACTAGTGCATTACGTATCATAATTATTTATTCATTCTAAATTAATTATTCAATTACTTTTCATCATTTATTTTCACTTTATAACAATTAATAAAAAATACCAAAAATCCCAACTAAACTAAGTTTAAATTTCTTCGAACTTTCCCCAATTGTCATTTCGTTCTTTTTTTAGCTTGTTGATTGGGTTGGTGGGACCAACATGACATATCTCCATGTGGGTGCAGATGAGTTGAAATATAATAATTACATTATATTTATGTTATATCTTCAGCGTTAAAATTTTTGATGTAATTGTAAAATTATTTATTATAGTAATTAAATTGAATATTATAATAATAAAATTAAAATTAATAATGTGAATATTTTTATGAGAGTTAAAATTAATGGTGAAAATTGAAGGGACGATGCAATTATAAAATTTTAATCCCGATGTTATCTAAATACATTTTATGATCTAATTTAAAGCTAAAATCCTTTTAAAATTGCAAAGAAATTCAAATAAATCCTTAAACATTAACCAATAAGTAACTTTGAATTCGAATAAAATAAAAATATAAAAATCAATAAAATAAAAATAACTTTTAATCTATTTTTTTTCCGACAAATTTTTTCCCATTCTGTTTCGGTTGTAAAATTCATTAACAGATTCACTCTTGCTTTGCTTACATAATTATTACTATACACTGGTCCTCAAAGTCAACTTTTTGTAAAGTAGTGTGAACATGAAAATTGCCATCCAATCTTCAAGAAGAATATTAATTTAGATATTTTAGTGGAATTAAATAAAATTTTATTAAGTTGTATCAACAAAAGATATTTAATTTAGTTAGTTTATAAATGTAATTATTTTTGAAAAATAATATTTAATAGATTAAGTTTTGAATTTTATTATTGATAAATTTTTTTTTTATTTTTAAAATGTCACTTTTTTTTGATAAAAATCAATCAAAGACTTTGATTATCTAAGATAATTATATGCCTTTAAATGAAGTAATTTATAGATTTTTATTATGAAAAAATTATAATTAGTAAAAAATAAAATTATAATCAAACATTATATATGAACAAATTAATTAATAAATTAATTCATAATAAAATAAATTTAATATAAAATTAAATCAATTTCAAGCATCATAAAACTTGAAATGAAACACAAAATTTTTCATGCCTTAAGAACGAGAAAAATGAAATTGTTGGAAGCAAACAATTGCATGCCGTAATTTTTTTTACTTCATTTTCCTGAAAAAAACGCTGTTCAATTATTTGTTTACAAAATAAAACAACAATTAAACAAAAATAATAAAAAGGGTTAAAAGGATTTTTTGGTTAAATGCTATTTAAATAAAAAAACAAATTATTTCTTTGGTAAGATAATTACCATAAAAAAATTTTTAGCCAAAGAAGTTGAGTGAAAAGAAGTTGGCAAGCGGCAGAGCAAATGCAATTTGATTGGAGTAGGAAAGTCTTGGAGATTCTTAGGTGAGAAGTGACTAATGCAATAACAGATTAAGAAAAGAGAAAGTTGGTATGGAACCGGGACATCTCCATCCAATCTTCATGTAAAAGATAAGTGTTGAATGATTTTGCAATTATAGGATATTCTCTCACTTAAAATTGCTTGTAAATTGTTAGTGATGTCAATATTAAATTGACCTTTTATCATATTGTATTAAACCTTGCAATAGCATTAAGTTAACATCGGAAAAACTCTATAATTTTATAGTAATAAAACCTTGGTTTTTGCTGTATTGTTTAAGAATTAAACGTCAGTAGATTTTCATTTGGGCGGATTGACTCTATTATTATTGATTTAATTATTCACAAATTTTAACATGTACTCATTTAAAATTATATCTCCTAAAATATTAAAATTTATATATATTTATCATTTCAATGTGATTATGATCTTCCACTCCGGAGCACTTCTTATGTTTGGAAATGTCTGCCTGCCATGGACTTGGGATTATGGTTGTTATTGACCTCTAATAGTTCCAAACCAAAGGAATCGATGTCCCAATCATTAACCAATTGAAGAGTACGAACAGTGTAAGATCATCCTCTATGTTGTCTTTGACAATCCATAATTTAAGGTGAAGCTTGATATACAACTTGCTGCAAACACATTCAACCTCTTGCAGAAGCTGGTAGTATACCACTTGAAATTTTCACGGTGCATAAATCTTGTAAAAAGCAAGCTTCTTCTATGTTAGCAACTGCCAGCCTGGAATGTAATGCACAACAATTGAAGATCAGCAGGTCTACGTATTTTCTATCCCAAAAGGCAGAAATCACCTCCGAATCATGGAAACATAACTTTCAACACTAACCATCGAAGCATCAACATGAGCTTTGTTCTGCCCAACGTCAATAGAGCCAAAAGTGAATTTGGACAATTTTGCACAACCATGCCGTAAACCAAGCCTTAAAATATAACATATGCAGGTTGATGGATTACAGTGAATTTCTTCGGATACCCCATTAATATTTTTTTAATCTGGTTGGGAAGCTCAAGAAGGTTATAATTTTTAATTGATAACTCGCTAATACAGGACATTAGCTGAGCCATGTGCAATTTCTTCTGGTTAAACTTAGAAACAAGTTCTTAAAATTATTTCTTCTTAATATTTGAAAAGAAAAGAATCTTAATAAGCCAATTTGCAGTATTATATTTTCATTAGGCCGTAAAATGAGTGTAAGTTGATGTAATTTTTGGTCTGGTAGATAAAGATTCATTGAAAGTTGAGACAGAAAGTGTATAAAATTTTTCATAAGAAAAAAAGGTTAAGGACCTAAGAGGTTATAATTTAAGGCATATTTCAATACTCAAATCAATGAGATATATAAATAAAAATAGATTCATAATTTATATTCATTGGGAATAAATTTTTAAGTAATATTTGTTTATACATTTGATTTAGAAGTATTATAACTTAAAATAAATTTCAATAACATATAATATCAAATACTTTTAGAAATAGAAAATAATAAAAGATTTGTATAAAGATTAAAAATATATAAAAAGTCAATTTTAGATTAAAAAAAAAAAACTCTAGAAGAATTTTTTTTGACATTTTTCAAATATATAGTTGATTGAAATTTTTTTATCCAATGTTCAAAAGAATATTATCTAAATTCACTTTTGAAATATCATAATTAAATAAATTCAGTGTATAAGCCATAATAAAAATCTATCACATAACTTCAAAGAAAAAAAAATTCGATAACTTCAAAAAAATATTAAATCTTTATATCATTCTATCAAAATTAATCTAAATCTAAAATCATAAACAAAAATTCAAATTATCAAATAAGCTTACCTGATCAAACTAAAAAGAAAAAATGTGATAAAAAAGGTGTTAATTTAGTTTTTTTGAGAGATTTTATTTTGTTATTTACACTAAATCAATTGACGCTTCTTTCTTCACACAAGTTTATTTTTCTTTTTTTTTCCCACAAGTTTATTTTTTCCACAACTAATTATGAAACTAATTAGTTGTTTGATGCGTAACAAATACTTTAGTTTCATTTTTTCCATTATAATTTTCTTTTTCTTTTTCAGTCTTGTTTAAACTTTTTTTTCTTTTTTTTGGAGTTAATTTCAACTAATATAAAAGATTATTTACTTAGGCAGATTGGCAGTGCCCATATTAGAAAAGGGAATCCATTTTCAAACCAATTAACTTATATGAGCCCAATCTTATTTTGGGCCTCAGCTACACCAAATGGGCCCAATAACTTTTATTACCGTTTAGACTTGAGCTTGCTTAAAGCCCACTCAACCATCTGAATTGCTGTATAAACATAAAACCGATATCCATCCTAGATTATTAGTGAAAGATCAAAACCAACTTTTCCTCATTCTGATCTACCCAGCCCCACAAACTCTCAATCCAACGATCCACATTCAACCAACCCCACCACAATTGCCATAAACCCGCACCCACGTTGTAATTACCCAACTCATAAAATAATAAAATATTTAAAAAAAAAAAAAACCTTGCAACAGCAGCACTGTCGTCGTGACTGGTTTACGAGGAAGAAATGTCCCCCGTAAAACTCCCACTCCTTTTCGTTTAATGAAATAGCAAAACCCCAAATACAATCCAACCGTCTATTCCATCTCCATCAACGCTCTTCATTATCCCACGTAATTACCTCTTTTTTGTTTTTTGTTTCCCCAAAGATATTAATATTTTAAAATATTTAAAATAGTATTATTATTCTTAAAATATTATTTTTATTAATATTAAAATAATATATTTATTATTAAAATATATATACTACTAAAATTTTATATTTTATATTGAAAGTATCTATTATTAAATTATAACAAATTTTTTTATTTATATTTATTATTAAAATAATAATATAAATACAGCAAATAAATAAAAATATAAAATTATATATTTTAAAATAAAAATAATAAGAAATTATTAAAAAATTCATATTAAGAAATTTATATTATTATATTATTTAACATTTGTTATTGAAAAAATACAAATATTATTATATATGTTATTATTTATTATTACAATAATGATATAATACTATTTATTATTAAAATACTAAAAATATTTATATTTAATAATATACAAAATAAAAATATTTAAAATTGAAATATCCAAAGACTTTTAATATTAATATTTTAATTAAAGTTAAATAAAAAAATTTATTAAAATAATAATATTATAAATCAAATCAAATTAATTACGAACCGTTCAAAGTCTTATTTTTTGTAAGAAATACATGACACATAAAAAAAAATGCATTACGAAATATTTGGACTCCGCTGTTAGTGAAAAGCATAATAACTTTATTTTGTAAATACATGGTAAATCATGAAAAATTATTATTTGAGCATATGTATCTTATCTAATTTGCAAAATTTTGTTAGATTTGATAATCTTAAATAGATATAAAAAAATAATTTAAAATTTTAATAAAAATTATATAAAATTTGATAAAAATAAAATATATTTTTTATATTTAACTAGTTTATATAAATTTAATACGATAATTTTTATATTTTATACATAATTAATATAAAATAAACACAATAAAAGCATATGAATTATTAATTTTATAAAAATTGATTGGGATGCTAGTAAAAATATTAGACACTTAGAAATATCGCACGATTTTGGTATTCATTTTCTTTAAGCAACGATTCTTTGCAATCTAATTTATCAGAAAAAAATTTACAGATTATTTAGAAAGGTTTCGTGGGGTCCTATGTGAGATTGAGCAGACTTAAATGACCAATCAATTGAACTGTTTCCGCTGTCGGATTTGGCTTTTCCGTCGTTTTTTCTGCTGCAGAAGTCACTTTTTGCTTTACAGTTCAGGTTTGAGTTATATAAACTAAAAACCTTTGAACTGAAGTTTCTGAACTGCTCTACCAACAAAACAGATCTAAGATGTTTTTCAATTTCCTCTTCCAAACTCAGTGGATAGTTAATTACATACTTGTGCCAGATTCAGATTTCTTAAAAAAAATTGTGATTTTTGATGATGTGTTCCTGGAGATGATTTTGTAAAGAGAGATGAATATATATATATGTATGTATGTATGTATGTATGTATGTATGTATGTATGTATGTATGTATGTATGTATTTTCCATGGATTTGGTGTAACGTATGCACAAATCAAGAGAAATTGTTACTGGATGCCCAAAAATCAAAGAACCAACAACTTAAATTATGCTCCATCGATAGCTTTAATCACTCTGGGAAAAAACTCAGAAAGTACATCTGGATGAAAAAAATGATATTATATCAGATAATTTCATTTGTTCCCAAAAGCTCCAACTATGTCAAGTACTTTGGCAGACGAAACAATTAAATAGGGAAAGACAAATGTTGTTGTTGCAATTATCCAAACAAAAGAAATGAAGTTGTGTGAAGTTCAGAAGAAAATTGACATCCGACTTCAATCACATAAGCAGTTCAATTTCAATTCTGCATGCACGATGCGTTTGGAAAGACTTTTTCCACACCTTCCTTTCACTCCCTTTTGTTGAATGTGTAGAGCACTCTTTATGATTGAAAAAGGCCTGTTATCGATCTCTGATAGTTCCGAAAAGCTGAAATCGGTGTTTCAACCATTAACTGATACGAAGAGTATGAACAATGTAAGATCATCCTCTATGCTGCTTTGACAATCCAAAATTTAAGATGAATTTCCTACAAAGACATTCATCCTCTTGCTGAAGACAGTAGTAGACCGCTTGAAATTTTCATGGAGCATAATCTTGACAAAAAGCAAGCTTCTAAGTTAGCTCCTATACAGAATAAATCTAGATGCAGAAGAAACGTAACTAACCAGCAATAATAAACTCAAATTTGCAACAATATCTTATAACAGGAAGCAAATGAGGACTCATGACGCATACCTCAAATAGCAACCGGAAGCCTAGAATGCGATGAAGAACAATTGAAGATCACTATTCACAAGTTTGCACGTTCATACTTTGTATTCCAGAAAGCAGAAGTGACCTGTATTATGGAAACATAACTTTCAGCACTAAATAGAGAAGCAATAATGTTAACCTTAGTTCTGCCTGACTTCAGTGGAAAAGAATTTATTCAAGTTACAAAATATTTTCTAATTGAACGGTGCACTAATGACTTAACCTAGTCGGCATGGCATGTTTAACTTCAAACTAGTATGAGATTTCCTGGAAAATGACCTTCAGAATTTTGATAATAATGATTAGTTAGCGCCACAAGTTACCTGCATTTGATTTGTTGTAGGTCTTTTAGTGGAAAGCCAAAGAAGAGTATACCAGATAGGATATCTGTTAAGAATGGGTGAAATACTTTTAATTGGCCATTAAGAAGTTAAAGAGGAAAGAAAAAAAAAAAAAAACGGCAAGTAATAAGACACAAACAGTTGTGATCCTTTAGATACAACAAAGAGCACATCTTTATAAACCCACATAAACCACAAAGTTACCCTGCCTTTGTCAAGTTTTGTCAGAAGCTGAGATCTACAAAGTCCAAACTTCACTAATACATCTCAATAACTTGAAAAGCTCTGAAACGACAATAGAAATAGTATTAAAAAGTATGCTTATAAAAACAGTATTAAAAAGAACTAAGAAATTCAGTCACCATTGACAGTGAAATAATGGACATGACCAAGTAATATAACCTCAATGAAAACTTATAAACAGAAGAAAAATGACCTGTCCAAGTCTATTTCATTTCATCACAGGGCTGTTGATTTTCAAGCAGAGCATGTGAAGAATTGGGTGAAATTCTTTTCACTCTCCTCTAGAACCCACAAGAAAAGAAAATTTTTTTAATTTGCTGGAAACAAAGCAATGTTAAAATCCCATTTTGTGATATGAAATGACTACCAAAATGCAACATTCAAGAGAAGTCAATAGCTTAAAATTTTCACTGATCTAGGAGTTGATAACACATTGTTGTTTCCTGAAAAAAAAAAGTGTCATAGTAAAGTGAAGAAACAGGACAAACTGACATTTTTCTCCATTTTGACAAGAATTGATGCTTGTTATGCAAGTACTTGACGCCAATCTTTGCCTTTCTTTCTTCAAAGAATGGATGCCTATTGCACCTTCTTCTCCATCAGAATCTATAAAGGCAAAAACAAATATACTCTAAAGTCAATTTAAGTAAATGAAATGAATTCAGAAGTGAACGTATATGAAAATAATTAAGAAGTGAATCAAACTAAATGTATAATAATCAATTATTGACAGATAAATTTCTCAATCCATCACATAAGATGGAATTAAAAGGAAAAAGGAAAGAAAAGCTACCTGTTTTACCTCATATTTGAAGCTACAGCTTCTCTTTCTTCAACCTTTTAGTTTACAATAAAATGATGAATGTGTTAAACAGAACAGGCTAGCAAGCCTTCAGAAAGATGATAAGAATTAAGGTTGATGCCATGCTTATGAATCACAGTCGGTAACACAAGATGGTTGCAAAAAGCCTCAAATCTGGCAAGAACATAAGAATAAAAAACCTGGTAAAAGTTCAAGAGATAAGTGACAACAATGGTCAATACATGCAATATACAAAACACATGCTACGTGAAAGAAGTTCCAGAAGATGCAAATAACCAAAGCCACATTAAATAGGGAAAAATGGAAAATGCTACTTTACACCTTGTGCAGACAAAGCAATCCCTCAAAAGGCAGCGAATCAAATTCAACCAACTCAAATTCATAGATTGCTGCAACTGGAAGTTAACCCACGAACTGTCCCCAATCATTATTCTCAAGTTTCATTGAAAGGACAAGACCTCAATTAGCTTATTTAAGTATAGTTCTTCAAGATAAGAGGATGACCCCACATTCTTCATTGTCTTCAGATAAACCTGTTCCTGGCAATTCAGGATTTGTTAAAACCTTAATGCTTCATTTGAAAATAATTATTTGAGAGGATACATTTGAATTTTATTTGTTGTTCATTTTTGTGAGGATGAGTGTAGTCATTAGATTTAAGAGAGTATAAAAGGATGTATTTGGAACACATTATTCAAGAGAAATTTTATAACTCCATGTATTTGAGTGTAATTATATAACTCATATGTTTTAAATCCAAATTCATCTTCTCAAATGTAGATTTCCAAATGAAACTAAAATTTGATGTAATCTACATGGCTTAGGTGCTTAAAGAACGTACCGATGGAAGTTAGGATCCACAGTTACTACTCAGTAAAACCTTCGTCAACTGTAGAGCTCTTTCAAAAGGAACAGCTGTCCAAGTTGTTTGAGTAGTCCTTGAACTGAAATACTGAATGAATCATTATGTTAAGCAAGACAGTGCTCCTGACATGAACTAAAGAATATGGAGCCTCTGATTTCATAACTGTACAAGAGAAGAATTGAAATCCTTTTTCTTTATTGAGTTGAAATTTGAGCACATCATCATTGCAGCTCTAGGAAATCCAAATCTGAAACAAAATACGCTGAGCTGGATGCCAAGCCATTGATGTATTGAAAACTTTCATGCTGGTAATTCTGGTATAAAAAAAATGAAGTCATGAATCTCCAGGCTGAACAAATCATTTGACAAGAACTTCAATTGAATGGGAATCATAAATTAGAATTTGCAATCATACCCAAATGAAGGGAGTCGGAAGGCGATAAAACAATTTGTAGCAAATTAAGCACCAACTTAAACATTCTATCTCTACTAGGGCCTCATAGAGGATTCATACTTCCAATATGAACAGGGTAGCATAATTCAATAATTGGAGATGAATTTGTTGGCCAAAGTGTCATAGAGAAGCATCACCTCTACAAAGTTTTACACAACATTCATCCAAGATTGTTATCACAAATGTTTGAGTACTTCTTTCCCTTTCTAAAATCTGTTTAAATCTACCAGTATTTTCCTTTAGTTCTATACTCTTTTCTATACCATCTCCGATACCAAATACACAAGCTATTCCTAATCAAGAAAGAGAAAAGCAAACATTAAAATTTTTTCAGTGTCTGGTTCTTATCTTAGCTCCTGACGATTACCTAAAAGAATATTTGAAAAAAAATTATCCAGCCTGCTATGAGACTTTTTATGAAAGTCAACAGAACAAAGCAAAGAAAAACATAGCAGTAGTACAAACATGTAAGCCTGTGATAAGAGAAATGACCTGTAACTTTGAGGCCATGAAGTTTTGAAGGAAGTAGGGTTGTTCTGCTGCCAGTTCTGAGCAAAAGAATCAAAAGCATCAGATACATTTCCGTCATCTTCTCCTGCATGTCTGTTAAACACTTGCTCCTCATCTTGCCCATCTTCACTCTCAGTGTAGAACTTCTGATCTGAAACCAAGTTCTTCTTTGTCTTCTAATCCCACTCTCCTATGGCAAAAATTATAAAAACTCAAAACACATTTTATAGTTAAACGAGGTTAATCATAAGAAGGAATTGAATTCAAAAAGTTGTGAAATAAGATGAAAAATCGCATATTCAACCAACTCAAATTTGCAACAGAATTTTAGAAGCAACAGGAAGCAAGTCATGAGGCATTCATCAAATAGTAATTGGCAATCTGGACGAGAAAGCACTGCAATTGAAGATCACTAGTTGCAAGTCTACTTTGTTTCGCAAAAAGCACAAGTCACTAACTAGAGAACATCAATGTTAGCCTTAATTGGTCTTGAATTCATTAGAGCAACCACAACAGTATTGGCACAAGTAACAAAATTTCTTCTAATAATTGTAAAATTGTGCACTAAGGCTTAACCTAGTTTCCATAGCTTTTCAGTTTCAAACTAGTATAAATTTCTTTAATAAGGACCTTCAAATTTTTGATGATAATAACAATGATAATGATAATAATAATAATAAGTGGCACAAGATACCTACATTTGATTTGTCGTAGCCTTGTAGGTCATTTAGTGGAAGACCAATAGAAGAATATACTAGATGGAGTATCTGCTAAGAATGAGGTTAAATACCTTTTAATTAGCTATTAAGAATTTAAACAAAAAAACGAAGAACGGGAAGGTCATGGTACAAAACGTAGCAATCTTTGTAGAGTGAATCCACAAAATTACACAAAAAATGTAGTAGGAGGTAAAATTATATAAAAAAATAAATTAATAAATATGGAATCCTCAATCTAATTAAGTAGTAAATTTGACCCTTATCACTATACAATTCATATATTCATGAGTATTATTAACAATGCAATCTAAAATTTCATGAAAGTAATTTTCACCCTCGTAATTTCATGAAGAATGAAGAAACATGAATTAAATAAGTTCTAAAAGTGGAATACAAAAATAGATAAATACTACATAATCCACAGTTTAGATTAACTTTGCAAATAGCAGAGAAAGCAGTAATATGACCTGAGGGCTGAGACGGATTGCGTACTTTTTAAAAGAAAAGACAATAAATAGAGAATGGAAGAGTACCTAAGTGAAGCTATAGAATGACTTCATCGTCAATTTTAATGATAGGAATGTGGGAAATGTTGGGCCAATCTGTACCTGTCTCCTTTTTGCAACGTTTTCTCAGCAAAGGACACTCCCGAATGTGTAGATAAGAAAGAGAGTCAGGGAGCTTATTTTGCGGCATGGATTGGAGTATCGGACATGTGTAGATCAACAAATCGCGGAGAGAGGTGAGGTGCTGAAAGCCCTTGCCATTCAAAAGCTTAAGATTTGAAAGACCCCGTATCTCAAGATAAGTAAGAGAAGAGGGCAGCAGATGTTCATATGGAAAACACTCTATCTGTCTGGCACTTGAGATGTGGAAGCTTGTAAGTGAAGGGAGTGCTTGCAAACTCCATTCCCTCCTCATCATGCCCGCAAACAGCTTATTACTTTTGTGGACAAAAATAGCTTTTAATTTGGAAGGCAAACCCGTTCTTGGAAATGACTCTATTTCTCGACAATAGGATATCCCCAATGCCCGAAGAGATGGGAAAAGGGAGTGCATATGCTCTGGCAATGACTTTAAATTTACGCAAGAGAAAAGCATAAGTGATGTTAAATTGGTGGCAGATAATCCCTCTTCAATTTGAAAAGATATCAAATTAGGGCAACCATTGATATACAAAGAATTGAGACATGCGAGATGCCGGTGATGAGGCCCGTCTAATGCACCAATCCACTTCAAGTTTCCACAATCCCAAATAGAAACATCATTTAGCGTAGGGAATGATCCTAATGGGAAGGATTCCAGTGGATGACACCCGCCTTCTATGTACAAGGATTCAAGAAATTTAAACAAGAAGATTTTGGAATAATCCAAGACACGACACCTTTGGATGTTCAATTTCTTTAGCTTGTTAGGCAGACTACCTTCAGGAAGGGAACAGATGTTAGAACAATCCCACATCACTAACTGTTCAAGCCGAGTGCAGTGTTGCATCATCGTCTCCAATATGGAATCAGTTATATGCGAATTGTAAATTCCCAGCCTTCGTAGCCCACAAGGCAATGGCTCCAATTGCAATCCATCACATCTCTTTAAATCAAGTTGGCAAATGCTTGGTGCCCTTGGAAGCATGCCTCCAAGCTTCTCACAATTTCTAATCTCAAGCTTCCTTAATAAAGAGAGGTGCCTGGGCAGAGACTTGGTTAGCTTGGGACATTTTCTTATGCTTAGCTCTTGTAGAACAATGAAAGCTTCATGATCTCTCGAACAAAACCATTCTTCCCACTCTGGCATATCCTCAAATCTTAGAATTTCAAGAGATCCAAATGGTTTAGTGGAAGCATGACCATTCCCATAGAACTCATCACCCACTGTTTCTACTCTAGCAAACCCTTTAACTGAGAGAGATTTCAAAGATGATAGTTGGCCAAGCGGTGGCAAGGAGAAGCAATATTTGCAATCACGTAACTCCACAGATACTACATTTGAGAATGAAGAACGCCCCACCCATTCTGGAAATCTTGTACCTCTATAAAACCTAATGACAAGATGCTCCAAGTTTGTATGAGGCTCCAGTTGTTCAAGTACTTCTCTATCATGCTTTGAATCATAATCAATAAGATCAACCCTAGTCCATATCAACTCCAACTCCTTAAGGTTCATCTTATTCTTCAAATTGGCATCTTTGGCATCCCTTGCACTGACAACATTTTGCAAACCTGAAATAGCAAGTCTTCCACATAAATGCTCCAGCTTTCCCAACTCATTAATGCTTGAACCATTGCCTAAAACAAAATCTGTTAATGTCCGAAGGTCTTTCAATTTGCCCATTCCTTGTGGCATCATTACTAGCTTTGTTCTCCGAATATTGAGATGGCGCAAGTTGATCAATCTTCTCATATCTTTGGGCAACTCAACAAGGTAGAAACATCGAAACAATAGTAATGTTTGCAAATAGTACAATGTACTCATAGAGTTGGGCAAACATTTTATTAAAGTATTCGAGAGATCCAAATAACGCAAATGCTTCAATTGATCAATTTCTTCTGGCAACTCATTGATATTATCATATTTAGCCAAAGAAAATACCCGTATGTATCTAAATTTGACTATCAAATCATGCATTAAGTGGCTGGTAACATAAGAAGGCCATGAAGATGACTCTAAAGTTAAGAATGTTCGTAAACTTTTTGCTTTGGATAACGTCTCAAATTTCTTAAGCACATCATATTTTTTTTGGACATTGGACAAATGACGAGTGTTTCTGGTTATTTCACTAGAATCACCGCTAGTATCCAATATGCAAGAAAATTCTCCAGCTAAAGATTTAGCCAAGTCACTAATTAGATCATGCATGACAAAGCAAGATTTATCCCCACTTAATTGTTGGAAAAATGACCTCAACATTAAGTCTTTGAAGTACTCGTTACCTCGTTCTTCTGCATTGCCATTTTCTTTGGAAAACTGTAAAAGACCTTCAGCCATCCATAATCGAATGAGTTCTTCCTTTTTGAATTTATAATCTTTAGGAAAAATTGAACAATACGCAAAGCAACGCTTCAAATGAGAAGGAAGATAATAATAACTCAATCTCAATACCGGAAGAATAGTACCTGAGTCATCTGGTAGGTCCCACAAATTGCTGTGTAATATTTTATCCCATTCATCAGCATCTGGTTTACACCGCAGGAGACCTCCGAGTGCTTTTGCAGCTAAAGGAAGACCTTTGCATCTCTTGGCAATTGCTTCGCCGATTCCCTTCAAATTTGGATGCATGCTTGGGCTTGTATTGACAAATGCATGTTTTGCGAACAGTCGCCAACAATCATCTTCAGATAAGATATTAAGACGATAAGTTGGAACGTTCTGCATGATTGATGCAACGTTTTCATCACGTGTTGTTACAATAATCTTGCTATTCTTTGCCCCAGAAGTGAAAGGACTTTTCAATTCTTCCCAGTCAACATATCTCTTGTGCCAAACATCGTCTAAAACGAATAGAAACTTCTTTCCCGACAGCTTCTTCTTTAGTTCAAGTTGAAGCTTGTTGAGATTCTTACTATCATCACAGCTACAATTGATCTCATCAAGAATAGTTTTGGTTACCTTCAAAGCATCAAATTCCTCTGAAACACAAACCCATGCTTTGAGGTCAAACCATTCCTCCACTTGCTTGTCATTGTAGATCAATTGTGCAAGGGTGGTTTTCCCAATCCCGCCTATACCCACAATAGGTATCACATCCATCTGATTGTCACTTGCATATTCTGGGTCCAGCAATTTCAGTATTGCTTCTTTTTCATCATCTCTGCCATAAACACCAGATTCATCCACCGAAGAAGTTGGACGGGATCTTTGAAATGCCTTTTCTCCTCTAAATTCTTTCAAACGGAGGGTGTCTTTTTGGTTGACTAGAGATTCTAGTCTCCCAAGGATCTCATCCAGCCTTGACTCCATCGGCTCTTTGAAAAGATTGAGAGAAGAGAAAAAGCGACTTACTTGCTTTACAGTACAAGTTTGATCCATCCTGTTTCGAAGAGCTTCAGCATCGATCTCATCGAGGAGGTCCTCCGCATCGTACACAGCATCTTTGAGCTCATCAATCCAGCTTCTGACATTCGGGTCGGTAATCTGCTTATTTTCAGCATCATCCAGCACTGCATTAACAGACATGAGCATTGACTTCAGTTTCTTAAGAAGGCCATCTTCAAGTTTCTTTCCCCTAACGAAGTCCAAGACCTCACGAGAAGCCATCCAGTCGAAAATAACTTGGAGGGAAGCAGAGAGGAAAGCTCCACCCACCAAAGCCCCGGCCATTTTTTTTGTATTATCTGGTAAAGAAAGGTTTGAAGGAAGATAAAAAGGGTAGTGATTGCAAACAATGAAATGAAGAGTGGTGAAGGTCTATGCGTATGCGGTTCAGTCTACACTTATAGGCAAGGGGAATTCGTTGCCAACAACGTTAGGATGAAAATGATTGATAACTACTACTATAAAATAATACATACAAATTGGTGGTGGATTACACGTAATTTCCATGAAAATATTATAATTTATTTGTTCCATTTACATTTTACGTTAGAAAAAAGGCACAAGGCTAATAACATCAAATAATACAAATTTGATGTGATCTTTTTGTTATTTTCTAGTAATTTTCTTATAATGCAATGGAACCTGCAATTAGGAATAGAAATGATTTCGCCTGCTACAATTGTCACTTTCTTTAAAACTTTTTTCATCTCATTAATTATGATATGGAATAGAAGTTGAATCAAATCCCAAAATATAATGAAATTTAAGTTTGATTTACTTTGCATTAAAAGAAACAATCCACTAAACATTATTTAGTGAGAAACAAAAGTGTTTTGTCTTCAAAAATTTTTTTTGCTGTAAAAATACTAAAGCAATTAACCTTTTTGGAGAAAATTGGGGGAAGTTAAGGTGTGATTTAAAATTAAATTGAATTTCAAATAAATTTACGTCAATTTTTATTTATAAAAATTTAATTTAAGGTTGTAAATTTTAGATTATATTGTTTCAATCAAATATCATTTTTTTAATTAAAAATATGTTTTTTTGAGAAATTACATATATATTTGTTTGATTGAATAGTTCAATCTTTCATACAAAAAAAAAAAAAATCATATTTAAGTTTACGAAAATGATAATTTCTCATATAAAATATTTTTTTGATTTAATTCTTTCTATTATAGAATTATGTCAATTTAATTATAGGAACTTTTCTTAGGATATATTTTAACTCAATATAATTTTTCTTTCATTAAATTTCTTCCTTAATCATATTTTAATTATGTTAAAAATATTTTTAACGTTTTACAACATTAAAATGCAATGTGAATTTGTTGACCGATAAACAATAAAGTCAACAACAGAACAATGATTGATAACTATTACCACAAAATAATACATTCGGTTGCAGATTGATTGAATAAAGATAAACATAATTGCCATGAAAATCTTTTTCATGGTTTGTCCATTTACATTTTACAACATTATTTTTCGTCATGGCGGAGATCTCGATAGGGTGGATATGTTTTTATGTGCATTAACTTTTAGTCTAATTGATAACTCCGCTGAGTCATGTGAATTGCATTTCTTCTTAGAAACATTTCTATTTAATTTCAAACAAGAGAATCTTAAGCCAACTTGCAGTATTATATTTCAATTTCCTGCAGAATGAAGATTAAAATATGCATGTAATCAAGTTCATCAACATCTTTTTTGACAAAACCTAAGCTGGAATCCTTGACACCATTGCTTTTCCATCCTTTACAAACCTGTTGGATCCATATGTCATGCCTGACTCCCCATCAAACTCACCTAAGGTATTCATAATTTGATTTTAACCGAATTAACTGATTGAATTGATTTAATTCAGTTAATCAATTAGTTATCCAATTAATTTCAATCAATTACTGAGTTAATTTCAGTTAGTTAACGAAAATGATTTTAAAAAAATTTTAGTTTTCAATTAATTTGGTTTGAAAACTAAATTAATTAAAATTTTAATCAAAATATAATATAATTCAAATATAAAATGAATAACACATTAAATTGATTATTTTATTTTATAAATTAGTCGAGTTTTTAATATAATATTTTAATATTTTATTAGATAATTTTATTTAATTTGTTTAAAATATAAGAAATTAAAAATTAAAAATATAATATAATTTAAATGTATTTCCTATTTGATTAATCAAAAAAATTAATCAACCAACTGAATTTAATTCGATTGGTAAATTTTTGAAATTAATAAATTTGATTCAATTAATGAAAATAAAATAATATAATTCGATTAATTCAATTTTAGATAATTTAATGTGAAATTAACCAAACTATTGAATCAACACTAATGTAAAACCAATTTATGCCTGAAAAAATGAACCTTTCACATTGCCATTACGAAAGGAAAAAAAGGCTTACCGATGACATTCACCATGTAACCCAACTAACAGTTAAAAATATAACAATGACAAAAGCAGCTTGACAAAAGCAAGAGAAAAGCCATGTCAGGTTCATTCTATTTGACCCCTTTTTTTTTTTTTTTTTTTTCTGTAAATGACATAAGAAAAACAACATATTAAAACTTCAAATTGGGATACAAAATTCCAGAATTGACCGGAAATTTTGGAATTGGAGAAGCAGCACAGCATAGACTTGTCTACATAATCAAGGCAACTCCAGAAGTTAATTAAAGAAAAAATTTCAGCTTCTCAAATTCTCAACAATCTTGGAGATTGCTGAGTATGTTCCGAAGGCAGATGAAACTAATCCCACTGCAATTACTATAACACAAAGTGTAGCCTATAAAAAAGAAAAGGAAAGATTATGAGAAAAGGCAGAAAGAATGCACGCTGGAAGATAAGTTTGAGATTCAAGCTCTAAAAGAACTGTTTATGGATTCAGTTTCCTGTTTCCTTCTATGTGCGGATGAAAAAAATGGTTATAATATTTAATCGGTTACTTTGTGCATGCGTGTACTTTGTATGCATGTGCTATGTTAAAATATAGATACGATAATTTTAAACAAAACATGGTAATATAGTATAAAAATAATATAAAAAAGATTTAAAAGCAATACGATTTAAATTTTTAGCAAAAAATTATATATGAATTTAATAAAAATATTTTTTTAAAAAATTGATTTGTTTTGACGTATTGATATAAATTATGATACATAATTTTTTATTTTATAAGTGTTAAACACGCAAATAAGCAGATACAAATACACAAATTGCCACTCTACTTAAATATGCATGTTTCATGTATTATGTGATTGTACCTGAATAAGAGTTACTTTACCCCTCAGGATGCTTAAATAACAAGCAGAAGGAAGTATCAAGGACTGCCATTGAAGTAATTATCAAAAAAGCATCAATCTTATGTTCTATGTTTGTCTCAACCGGGTAGCATTGTAGAAGTGATAGAAGAAGCTCCATGCTTAAAATGGCAGAAGGTAACTTACCAAAAGCATTGTGAATAAAGATCCTATCAATGACATTACCAAGCCTGCAACAAGGAAGAAAATTTTCCGATGATAATGTAGAAATTTAACCGATCGAATAGTTAACACTAACTGGATGATCCAACACTCCAAGTCAAAAGCCATATATAGAATCTGTAACCTTATGACTAAAGTGTTTCTATTAGTTTAAAGGTTAATATTTCGAATGGTTCTTATACTATAGTAAAATATTCAATATAATTTCTAAATTTAAAATTTTTTAATATGATATTTAAACTATAGATCTGTTAACTAATATAATACTTAAAAGGTTATTTGTCAACTTAATGTCATTATTTGAAGTTAATTACATAAATGGTAAATGCCATATTAATTAAAAGATTTATAGTTCAAATATCATATAAAACATTTTTAAAATTCAAAAACTCTATGAAACATTTTATAATTTAGGGATCATTTGAGACATTAACCCTTGTTCAAAATAACAGATGTGTTGCCATGAATATAGGTTTCTCTATGAAGATGAAAGGTAAATGCATAGACAAAGAATAAGAGGCGCTTACCGAAGAAGGGAATGATGAGACCAACAATCAAGGTTGAGATCACCAGCGAAGTTCTTATTAAGATAACGTAGATGTGAGAATTGAGATGGCTTGCTGGTATCAACTCCTCAAGACTCATTGCCACTGGAGACAAGGTTAATGCATATGTAATTGGTCTAATTAAGGCAAAACATTTTTTTCTTAGACATGAGAACACAAATGACAATAAATAGCAAGACATTGTTTAACTCAAGAGGAAATCATGAGTGTTTAGGATGATAACAGTTCTCTTGAGAGGGCAATGAAAGAAGGAAAATGTTAAGAAAAAAAAAGGGGCATGGAATTTATGATTATGCATTATCCCTCATTTCATAAAAACTGTCAAATTTTTGTGTGCGTTATTTTTGGATCAAAGTAAGCAATACGTCACAACAGGTCTTCGTACTTTGACACAAGGAAGCAAGATAAAAACCATTTTGGTTCTAAGTAGAGCATGTCTTAATGGAATTTGTCTTTGAACCCTTATCAAAGGATAGCTTTATAATTCATTACCTAATACTCTGATGTCATTGTAACCATGCTATATATAAAGAAAGAAAGATCGACTTACATAATGTAATTCTTTTTTAGTTTTTTATAATTTTCTAACACTTGATTTTAGTTTATTCAAGGGATGAGAGAAACAAGTAAAAATAAGAAAAAATAATTTAATCTTATCCCTTAGATCTATTGAAATCAATAATTAAAAAAATATGTAAAACTAAAAAAGAGTTACATTATATAAGTTGATCCCTCTTCATAAATAAAAGGATATTTGGTAAATGGGTTGACAACCTGCAAAAGAACAAAAAAAAATAAATGAATTGTAGTTAACAGGTGGGAAATTAATCACTAAACAAATGCTCATAAAATTCTATTTGAAAGTGTAAGCCCCGGAGAGTGATAATATCTAGCTAGGTGGAAAGGCTGCTAGACGAATTAATATCATGAGTATTTATTTTTTCTCAGCATCCCATATATGCAATTATTTTTACTTTTGTAGGTATCACCTTTAGAATATGCTAGATATCAGCTCACTCAATTTCTGTTTCTCCAAAATACCAAAAGGGTTTAAGGTGAGATTCAAACCCTAGATTTGTTGGATACTATCTCTTAAAGGTGATGATGTGAATCAATTGAGTTAAGCTTCAAGTTCATCGATGACATTTTCAAATATGTGCAATTCTACCAATCATTATAAGCGCAGAACAGTATGTCAAGAAAATCTGATAATTAGATGACCATACCGTTGTCCACGCAGCAATCTTTGAAGCAATCAGATCTTTTGGCATGTTGAGAGTGAACTGTGATTCTGTTGCTTCTCCAAACATTATGTACCCCATAATTGCAGTTCCAGCACACAACAAAGAACAGATCACAAAACTGCAAGAAAATTAAAACCAAAGATGATAAGATTAGCAGCATTTTTAATTACACAGAACCCCTTAGATGGAATAATGAGGTAGTTGGTTAGTGATAAACAATTTGTGTCCCTTTTGCTTACATTAACATAGCAAACACAATGCAGCACCTTATACAATAGTTAACATATTCATAGTTTAGATGTCATGTTAGAGGTTTTTAAAGTTCAAGAACCACATTGAATATATTTCTATAGTTTAGAGGCCGTTAAAGACATTAACCTAAAATTGAATTCAGCAGCAAATTTACCATACTGAGAGTACTGAAGGGAATTGATTTGGTTTCGCCATTGAGGTATAGATATTTGGAAAAACAGCATGTCCTTGATAGCAGAAACCATAGAGTCCAACAGCAACTGGAAGTGTAGACAGGTTCAATTTAGTCCCATCGTTATGAAAGCCGACTTGATCTACCAAACCAACCCAAAACAAGCAGAATACTACCAAGATTGATGCAACAACTCCACCAGCTGGAAACAGAGGAAGAATACACTGAGACAACGCGAGAGATAGCCTAGGGACTGAAATAGATTTGATAATTCGTATATTCATATAATGTAAAACACTGTAAATTCATGTATTTCTGTCATTTTTTACATAAAAATTACATGTCACAATTCGTATTAACATGAAAAACACAAACTCATATGATTTAAAATCTTAATATGTGTCACCTTCGTAGCTTTTTACATATTATTTTTGTTGTTTTACTGTATCATATATTTTAAATTGTCAGGTCTAGACTGTCTTATGGATTTTCAGTTAGAAAACACTATAGATCAGTATGTTTCTTACCAGAGAGATAACTAAGAACACTAAGGTCTCTGATCCAAACAGTGGGAAGAACAGCAAGGGTTGACATCAGTGCAAACAGACGTGGTGAGTTCAACTCAAATCTACCCAAACTAATATGTGCATTTGGGAATAAGGATGACAAGTTATCAGCCTCTAAAATTATATATTCAACACAAGCAGCCTGCACGGAAGATTGTAACAGTAACTTCACTGGTAAGGAGCGGAACATGTTAAAAAAAATCTATGGCAATGGCTACATTCTCCATGATATTAATATGTGATCGAGTAAATAATCTCTATATCGAATGTATCAGATGATAGCCGCATGTGATTCTAAACATAAAACATGCAAGTGTAAACGAGGCTCTTGGCATTGGCCGAACAATTTTGATCATATTATTCTGAATTTATACTTAACAGAACTTTCTAAATTTGCGTGGGGAAAAATATGTTTAATTTTTTTGCTGATATGTTTGAAAAATGATGCCCTAGGGCATATGTTGAAAATGTTATTATAGCCACTAGAATTCTTCTTTGATGAACATAAATAAATTAGAGACAGAAGTTAAAGCAAAAGGAACACAAAGTTAAAAAGTAGGACCCCTGTTGGAATCGTTGCTTGTATTTTCTCATGTCACCAGACACCATTGTAGCAGCTAGACAACTATAGGATTTATCACCAAATATTGTAAAATACTTAATTCTTTTAGAAAAGCCAGCTGTACTTACATATAGCTCCATGTATAAAATTATCTGCACAAAAAGCAAGACCCAAATTGACATCAGATCATTCAGTTTTTGTAAACTAGTGCCTAATTTAATTTGTCAATTTCTTGATTTCTATTAGATCTGATAATTTTAAATATAATATAATAATACGATAGAAAAATAATAAAAAATACCACAATTACATGGTTTATAATTTTAACAAAAATCATATATTAATTTAACAAAAATTAAAAATGTGTTTTGTGTTTAACATGTCCTATGAATTTTAACATGATAATTTTAGTGTTTTAGACATATTAAATACAAAATGAGACAAATACAGATATATAAATCACTAAATCTAATTTCCATTTGAAAACTTAAAAAAAAGCCAAATTATATAAAAATTCATAATTGACATAAAAAATAGTTAACAAAAGTATTAACCAAGTGAAGTTTTAACTTACCGAAACGGCAATTCTACCAGCGGTGCCAAATGCAGCTTGACCAATATCGGGGTAAGTTTCGAGCCCAGGTTTACTATCCAGACAATGGCGCAAAAGCAGTCCAGTGTAAAAAGAAAGCACTGCAAATGTGAATAATATTACAAGCCCCAACCATCCTCCTTCCTTGGCAGCATATGGGGTAGAAAGGATTCCAACTCCACATAGCACATTAATCCCTGCATAAAATTAAAACCAAATGTAAAATCCTAAGGAATGCTACTTTAATTTAATTTGGATTGAAATTCTGGAATCTGGTTTCAAATTTAAGTAAATGTAAATTTTAGTTGTTTTTACTCAATATTTATTGTCTAACCATATAAAATTATAGATGGTTTGATAATAATTAATGCATCTACTATCACTCTTACATAGACTTATGGGTTAAAGGCCTAGAAAAAAAGTCAGATTTGATTATGATAGTTTCATGTTGAATCATCTCGGATTCAGATCACATTGAAGTTTCATGTTTGGATCATTTCGAATTTGGATCACATTGAATTCAGGTTTGTTTCGGGTTCTAGTCTTTTTGAATTTGGATCTTTTCTGATTAAGCAATCTTGAGTTCATGTGGGATTTGGCTTTGGGTTAAAATATATTTGAGTATTACATTTTTCATTTTTAATGCTAAATTCGGTTTATTACAAGTCTTGATTGAATGGAAATGAGTTCAAATTATTTGGATAATTTTTTGTTCTGGTTTTTTCGAATTTAAGTTGACTCTTTTTGGTAAATTTGGGTTTGGATTCGGGTTTTTTTGTGTAGGTTTTCAAGTTCCTTGTTTTCTAAAATAACCAAAGCAATTTTGTTTTGGTTACAAACCTAGCTTTCCGTGGTGATTTTCTATTGGCTAAGGTATGCAAGCCACATAAGCTGAAAGAGGACAAAATAGAAACCAGTAATGGAGAATAGAGGACATAGCAGATAAAGCTGAGATCTACTTCAAGCCATGTGAAGAGGGGTGATGGTGACAAGCCTACCATGATTGGTTTTTGTGGTCATGAAAGGCCAACAAAAGATTAGAGTTGGTTGTTATAGTAACTTTTAGTTTTAGTGACCAGGATTCAAATCCAGTTAACAGTATAAAAATAGTTCAATTTACCATAGTTTCTTACAATGGGATCTTGCAAAGTAAACAACTTCTCAATCACATTATCAGAAATTTGGGAAATGGCCAAGAGTTATGTAAACTAACCATTTAGCACAGCTTGCCCATATGAGCTCTGGTGAGATATTGGAAGTTCATGAGACTTGGATGTTTCATCATCTACTCTTACAGATTGTCTCCTTAATGGGATCGGAGGTAGTAGAGAGTGAGAACTAATACGTCTTTGAGCCTGTATTTGATCATCAACTGTCGGTAGGAGAGGTTTTGTCACTGCAGATAATGATTCCGAAGTATGCCTTCTCGTTAATGATGATGAAAGAAAGGAAATGCGTGAAGGAGTACTCAAAAACCCGATTCTCGGAGATGGTATACTACTATACAAGTCAATAGACTGCCTGAAAAATTAACAGAAGCCATAAGCATTTGAAACTAAAAAGCAATGTCTCAAATAACTGATTAAACAGGCTTTTCACCTGATCCAACTACCTAATGTTATACAGATTTGAAGGTTCTATAACCGATTCTAAAAACAGTTTCTATTTTTTATATACAAAGAGGCAGCAGCATGTGAATAAGATTGTTGGTGCTGGGATTTGAATATCATATTTATTGGATATCATCTCTTAAGAATAGCTGCATACTAACTGAACTAAACTTCGGTTTAGTATTTGTTTACTTTGACTCCATGACTTCCAACTTATACCAAATTTGGCGAAGTCTTTTATACCAGTATATTATACTGCTATTTGTGATGAAAATATTTCTAGCAGCAGAAAGAAAAACAATTGACTAATCAAAATTGAATGAGAGAAAAACCAAGTTTTGTTATATATTATAGTTTAAAATCAATCATCAACCAACTGTTCTATAAAGCCCCATATAGGATACATGTTTCCAATATCAACAGGGTGCTTTAACATAATTCAATAATTGGAGATGGATTTGTAGGCCAAAGTGTCATAAACAATGTTAATGTAAGGATATGAAATCAGAAATGACCTGTAACTTTGAGGCCATAAAGTATTGTAGGAACTGGGTTTATTCGGTTGCTGGTTTTCAGCTGAAGAATCAGAAGCATCAGATTCATTTCCATCATCATTCCCTTCATGTCTGTTAAACATTTTCTCATGTTCCTCATCTTCACTCTCAATGTAGAAACTCTGATCCGAAACCGAATTCTTCATTCTCTTCAAAGCTTAATCTCCTACTGCAAAAATCTTAAAAATCTTAAAAACTCACACCATGTCAATTATAAGAAGGAATTGGATTCAAAAGGCAGTGAAATAAGAGGAAAACCCCACATATTAAATACCTTAGGTGGAAGTATTCAATTCTTCTCTGTGATTGGCTTGTTTTGGCAGGATGTTTGCACCTAAATAATGTTCATTAAGTTGCATGACATAATCACATAATAGAGAATTGCTATTAGGCAAGTTGTTCATAAATGGAAATTTGGTTTCATGAGTGAAACTGACAGCAACAATGGTCTGTAATTGTAAAGAATTCGAAGTATTGGAATTCAATTCAGTAATAATAAGACACTGATACACTCAAAATTTGAATTTGCCATATTTCTAAGAATTGAGTTTGAAGCTTTCAAAGTGAACCCTTTGAGTCTAGAACTTTTATGTTCTGTTTGGTTTGAGTAAAAAAAAAAACAACAAAATTTTTCTTTGATTGTGCAATGAGACTACAGAAAACTAAGCCAAAGTAAAAACTTTCAATTCTTTTAACACATTCCC
Source organism: Durio zibethinus (assembly GCF_002303985.1). The sequence goes on from NW_019168492.1 coordinate 15,726,528, forward strand.
TTTTTCTTCACCTGAGTTTTCTCAGCAACCAAACAGAAACTTTAGAACAGAAAACCAGAAAGAAACTAACGCTTAACATAACCAAGAAAAAAAAAAAAAAGAAACCACTAATTTTCCCAGAATTTTCTCAGCTAAACCATACAGAAACCAATTACTATAGTATAAAACATGTCTCCATATAAAACACTGCAATGGCTTCTTTAAAAGAAACAAAGGATAGAATCAGAATTGAACCTTTTTCTGAACATCTGATACAAAAACTACTCACCTCTTAACAAAAATTATCCTTTGATAAATTGTTAGACTCAAAGCTATTCCAGTTGAGAATATTGCATTACATTTGAATTAGCTAGAAAAAAAAGGTTTATTGTAAATCAGAAATCAAGTGAGTTCCTTTATTCCAAATATATTTGCAGTGTTTAGTGAGTTGACATTCAACTTTTAGCAGTTTTGTAAATCATCATTGAACTAGTTTTTCTGACCACAAAAAAAAAAAAAAAAAAAAAAAATATATATATATATATATATATATATATATAATCAATCTCATTCTAGAGATTCAGAATCCAAAAACCAGACAAAATTTTCTTAACTTCTACTTGTTAAGTTATAAACCCCATACTCCACAAAACTGTAGCCACTTTTAAATCATGTATGGGACCAAAAAGCAGTAATTCACTTATTTTCAATCTCTACACATGGAGCAGATGTTTTTCTAGTTTGTACTTCTGATGCTGTTTAGAATTTTTCTGTGATGATTGGAAAATTCATCTCATCTTCAACTAAAACTCAAGAAACCAACCAAGGCTTTTTTAATTCCAGGCCGCAGGATATATGTAGTCCAATGCCTGTCCTGCTATCAGTTAAGCATCCAGGTTTACGTGGTTTTTGAGCGAAGGCCTCTAGGTTTTTGGGTTTTCATGTCAATTACTTCATCGGTAAGGTTGAGAGTATAAGGCCAACATCCCAAACATGAATATTTTTAGCTTTCGGGTTTAAGATAGGTCTTTCTCGGCCCAGGTGATTGCAATTGATAATCCTTTCAAACAGTTCTTCAGTTGAGAAAGCCCGGGCCTAGACGCTACAGCAGTTTTACGCAGGGATGTTATTTTATGGAAATTTTGTTAAAAATTCGATTTTTTTTTTTAATTTTAATGAAGATAGGAATGAATATTAAACTTTAAAATAGAAATAGAGATGGATATAATTTTAAATTTTATATCGGATATGAGTGGGGATAGATAATATAACACTTTTCATATACTTATATTTTATATATTTATATATATTTAATAAATTAATTTTTTATTTAATAATAAATTTTATTTTAAATTAATTAGAATTAATATATTTGTATTTAAAATATATATTTATAAAAAATTATATAAATGAGTAAGATAAAAATTAAAAAAAGATAAAAAAATATTTTTATTTTTTAAAAATTACGAATATAAAAATCACCTATATCAATTAAATATTTATAGATCAAGAAAGAGATGAATTTAAAATATTTATTCAATATAAATAAGAAAATGATCTAATATAAAAAATCGACGATAAAAAATACTCTATCCATCTTATACCATACTCGACATTTCTACTTTATAAGTGAATCTAACCGGCTTCAAACCACCATTAATTAATTAAAAGCTATAGTTTTAGAGTCTATTTGAAATCTGATTGGAAGACCCTCGAATCTAACCAGTTTCAAACCACCATTAATTAAAAGCTATAGCATTAGGGTCTATTTGAGAATCTGATTGGAAGGAACTTGTTGCATTTAAAGGTGCCTTTTATTAAACAACTCTTGAAGCAAACTCTCAGATGCATTGACAGGTTTTTAATCAGACTTCCAAATATTCGTTTAAGACATTTACTGTTAGTGAAAAGAAAACTTTGCTGAATTCATTGAAAATATTCTTAGTTTACATGAAAATAAGAACAAATTACGAGCAGAGAGAAATAGTGACTGTAATCTCAAAATGAATTTTTAAATTATTTATTGGTAATACCAAAATTAATTGGGATTACCTACATGATATGAAGTAATCTTTTTGCTGATCGTATTTCTTTGCTAAAAAGGTTCAAGGCTTTGAATTTAATTAGGATTCCAAATAATTGCAGAAAACTTATATCTCATTATTTTATAGTCATTGGCTCGCATGATCCTTTGGCATTGCGATCTATCAATATAGCTTCAATATTAATTTTTATGAAATCTGATATTTTAAATCAGTTGATTCATTTAATTATTTTTAAAATATAACATTCAATAAATTTAAAATTTTAATTCTAATTCTTATAACATTTTCCTTTATCTTCGCACTTAGAACCTTCTGTGTAATATATATATATATATATGTATATATTTATATATATATATTAATCTTTATATGAATCAAAGCAGAGATACACCGTTAATGGAACCTGTTTCAATCAGAGAGCATATTTTATGTAAATGTAAAATGTGTAAAAACTAGTAGGATTAATCTAAAAGCCAGAAAAGCTGAAATTCAAGGCAATTATCATAAAAAAACTCTTGAGCTCTCATATATAGCAAATCAGTTGAAGATATTTTTGGTGAGGATGACGTAGAGCTCATTTGAAGGAGGTAGGAGGAGGCGCATGTGCATCCATTCTCTTCCGGTCGTTTCCTTCTCAACATTCTCTTTGATTTGATTGACTCGAACGTTAGAACGCGTTTAAAATTCTAATTCCGATGTTTTTGACCGTACTTCTTTGTCGCAAGTTCCATCCTCTTCCAAATCACTCACCAAACTGAGTTCCACGTCATCCTCACCAAAAATACCATCAAAAACCAAACATTAATGGCTTGACATATATAAATCCCACAAAGAGGCCTGTCAATTAAACTTCTGTGGTCTAAAAAATCGGCCGCCCGTACAATGAAAGGTTATGATCATTTGTTGTTATTTGAATTTCCCTACTGTATTTTTTTCAAAAGGGGGTAGGGGGGACAAGGTATGGTACTCTTGTTATCATCATACCAGCCATGGGGACCATTGAATTTCCTGTGTGGCCCCCTTCGACCAACGGTTCTTATGGCTGAAAAGAACAGGCAGAGTACAGATTGCCTTGGCGCCAAGTCCTAGTAAGTGCTACCTCAACAAGTTGAGTCGAACATACAGTAAAGTTTTGAAACCTCCATAATGAGTGGTTGAATTTAAATTTACTTACCGGTTCTTGGTAGAGTTAATATTGAATGCATGGCCTATGTGAAGCCAAGAATTAAGTGTACGTGCAGACTCACAGGCCACACCTAATATTATCGACTTTGATTTAAAATTTTCACGATTTATTCATAAAAAGTGTTTTGCAATGATAGATTTAAGCTTTTATGTATATTATAACAAATATTATGATTGACAAATGTTTTAATATTACTTGTGAAAATTCATAATTAATTTATAAAATATTATTTATTTTGATCTAATTTTTTATAATTTTATTTAAAAAATATTTCATAAATATAAATTTAAATCTCTTTATATATATATATATAATATACGTCATAACAAATCTTCACGTTCAAATTCTCAAGCTTCAAAGCATCCAACCTCCTGGATTTTTTAATTCACTAAAGATTTAAAAATAAAAAAAAGATCCCAGTGTACCAGCATTGAACTTGTGCTCTACAATTAGAGTGACCAGAAAATTATGGATTGGAACGGTGGCAAAAGGTGATGTACGAAATGGGGGGCCATAAATTTTTGATTCAGTGTATTTCTTAAATTTGGTATAAATAGCACAATATTATACACTGAAAAAGCTGCAAAGGATTAAGGTGAGGATGAAATCGAGAAATTAAAATGCATCGCAATCAAATAAAAGGACACATGGTACCAAGCATCAATGAATACTGGCAGATGCATTTCAAATTATACCTACCATTTTTTTCTTGGAGATCAGCAATGAGCTCAGTGCTGATTGGGATATGAGGCGACTATGTTGTGGGCTAGATTGATTTTATGTTTTTGCATGTTCTTTGCTGATGGAACTAAAAGACTTTGAGACTTTGTATATTTATGATGTATAAAATATTAATAATTTATATATTTATAAAATTATGTATTATAATTAATATTGATATAAAAAATATAATATATATTTTTATTTTTGTTAAATTTATATATAATTTTTGTTAAAATTTTAAATCATATCATATTTATATATTTTTAATATAATTTTTATATCATATTATTGTATCATATTTTAGTTTTAAATTTTTAATTGAAATTATTAAAAGTTTGGGAATAGTGAAATTGTTTAGGCTTTTTTGAGTGCTTTGAACCAGTTAATTTTGATAAAAAAAAAAAATTTGTAGCATATGAAAAGATTCCTGGAACAAGAAGGGTAGCATTCATTATTTTAAATAGATTTTCATGATAGATAGAAATAGTGTGATTATCATGCTTTTGCCTTGGGGAATTAATCCAGGGAGCCGATCAGGACTATATCTAACCTTGAAGGAATGACCCAGGTAAAGGAATTATTTGTCTAGGAAAAGAGCAAAATAAAGGGGACCAAGAAAAAAATAGCAAAGATGATTAACAGCCTGCTGACATCCATTTAACTATCTGTAACTTATTTTGAATATTTTTTTTTCTCATAAAATTCCATGAAACACTGAACAATTAAGCTTTTTTATACTTGAATATCCTAGAAGTTGCTTTGAATTCCTGATAGGAACTCAATACCATGGAGCTAATCAGGCAAGTTAGAAGTTGAACTGGATTGAACTTTCAAAGGTCTTCATGCATCTATTTTTTTTTTTTTTCTAAAAGTTAGGCATAATTTGAATGTGTACTATCATGGAGAATAAAAGAAACCTTGATTAATTCTATAATCTTGATCAAATAGTAACATTTGGAATTTGAACTCATTTTGAATTCATAAAATTCTAAAGCAAAATTAAACACCTTCTGCAACTTTGGATATTATTCCAAAAAAAAAAAAGAAACCAGCTGCAGCCTGCAATATATGGTTTCTCAACATTGAATCATCAGATCGCTTAAAGACTAATATTGTCAGATTTGTAATTAAATACTAATTATTTACAAGCAAATATTTGATTCTCATGCAAAAGCTGGGGCAAAAGATTTTGAACTCAGACCTATCCTGGAGTTAATAACTTGACACCATTAAAGTTTAATCAAGAAATGAACGACTCATATGTACACAAAACCAAAGTGTATTATATATATGTATATATATATATATATATATATATATTTATGAATGCATGGAACATACAATAGAGTAAGATTGATTTGCTATGGTCACATCGTACACTTTTAGGTTGTTTTTTTCCAGACTGAGTGGACCTGTTTTCGCAGAAGGAATGATTCATCATACTTTCTTTTCACTTGTCAAAATGAAATAACAGCTTGTTTGTTACTGAGTGCCCCACTTGATGTGGCTTAAGATTCTTCCTCAAAATCCATGGCTGATAAGCAAGAAAAACAACTTGCCCTTGAACCATATAACACATCACTATAGCTACTTCCTCAACCAAGTTTCCACAGCAGCTTCTATAAGCAAAAAACTTCATGTTATAACTAAAGTATTTCTTCTAAAACTATATTCTCTTTACAAGGTCTTGCTTTGGATTCGATCGTTTGCTACAAGGAAAAGTATTTCCTGATAAAAAAATGAAAATTTTTCTCAGTCCTTTTCAGATATCCGAACAATAAGTCTATCAAATCATTTACCCCCCGAGGACCCCATGTATAATCATGTGCTATTGAA